>CM072692.1:4885866-5056089 GCA_036884735.1 Huso huso
GGGAGCGGAATATAAAGCAGGATGTAAGGAACGGAGGCTGTCTGACGGCGGCAGTATGGTTGTGCAATGGCGGTATGTTTAAATGATTTTTGTGTGGTGGGAGTAGCGGCAGTAGTACTGAAGTAAGAGACATGAGTAATTCAATTTGTTTATGATCTTCTAGTCAGCTTCTGTCTTCGTTGGTTGTCGTGAAATCCCTTAAGGGATTGACTGGTTTAGAACTTTACTGTTTAAAGCAGCACGTTTGTTTCCATCACGTGGCCAGCTACTCTGGAGCACCACACGCGTGATAATGCCCTGACAGGCTGCCGTTCCCCAGAGTAGTTTGTGTTTTAAGCTTTCCGTTCAGATATCCCCCTGGTTGTTTTATGACTGTTTTATTAATTTTCTGTAATGATTAGACTCAGTTCTGCTATCAATATTTGATGAATGATCTGCATTATCAACGATAACCTACTTGTTTTGTGTTTTAAATAAATGGAATAGTTAATTATAATAGTAATGTGTTGCACTTTGCACGTTTGTTTTTTATTGGTTTGTATATGCGTGATTTAAAGAGGATTGGTGTATTTGATTTGTTTTTATTATTGTGATTAGTATTTATTAGCATTTTTTTGCACAGTTAATTTGTTGCTGTTTAAGTGTTTTTTTTTAACACTCCGTCACGTCTGCACGGTTATATACTGTCGTTGGTAGTAATTGCTTGTTAATGTGCATATCTATGATCTGAGTTGGTGTCTCCTCCAAATAAAACCTGGAATGATTTTTAATCGTTGTAGTTTGTGCTCTTTCTGATTTCTATCCCAGTTCCACGCCCTATAAAATAAAATACTTAGGAGACGTGTTTTAAACTAGCGTTTGTTTTAATTCTGAGGGTGGAATTCCCTCGGTGACGTAGTCAGGCTGTTCTTTTTGTGTGTTCCGTGGCGCTGCCCCGCTCTGTCTCGGCGGGCAGGTGCTTCATTAAAAAAAAAAAAAAGTCTTCGAAAATAGCAGTTTACAAAAGCTCCCTTATTTTGAAGACTCCATGTTCACAAGTATGCGGAAGCCCCTCAGTGTTGCCACATACACACCCTAATACATGAGTATTATAACAGCAATACTAATTAACAAAGAAAGATCAATCAAATGTTTACACTTACCGACTACACTGGTCTTGCACCTCTGCATACCCAGAATTTCAAACAGAAACATGAACTTTATGCATTCCGCTTTGTGGCCAAAGAGTCACACCAGCAATACTGCACTGGTCTTAGCACAGCATAATCAGCACTCCAAAACAGAAACGGAACTATATACATTTCACTGTGTTCCATTATCCAGCAGGATCCATGTGCTGTACATGCTGGAATCAAACTGACCAGTTCCCGGGAGGCTACCTTCCTCTGAGACTTTCATTTAGTTACCCGCTGTGACTAAAGCAACTTTAACCACCACTGGAAAAACTGAAGCCACTAAACAATACTGAATACAAGTTAAACATACTGTTTCACAAGGCAGAAACACGTGCTTTATTTGAAAACACATAAATATTTAAATGCCAGACCTATATCGGCCTATATGTAAAGTACAATTTAACTCTGATTCCCATTTAATCAATGCCAAACTTAGTCCCACATAAAATAAAACGTCAGTACAGATTTCCAAATTGTGAATAGGTTCATGAGATATTCATGTACCCTGGTAATCCTTTACATTATTTTGACTGTGACGCGGTTTTCTTTCCACTGCAGGACAGTGCTATTAGTGTGTTAATATTAATGCCTCCCCTGACCAACCGCAGCTCGAGTTACACAAGCTTGTACTGATGTGATTAATATTAGCAGGATTGTACAGCCACTACTGTGTTATATATATATATATATATATATATATATATATATATATATATATATATATATATATATATTACACCGTGATCTTTCACCTGACTAGCGACAGTAATATTGCAAATTGATTCTGAAATTAAAACTCGTAGTGAGACAAACACTTATTTTTAAAATTAACAAATGTGTTTATTTTTATTAAATTGTTCCTCTTTCGAATCCACACTGTTACTATTTCCAAATATATTTCCATCACATTTTTAAAGAGATAGCAAACAACGGAAAAAAAAAAACGTATCTGTGATTTTTTGAAGCTGAGTGTTTGTGGGTTGCCGTATGTGTGAAAATGTTCCTTCAGGAAGGTGGTGTGTTTGAGACCAGACTGCTTCACCTCCCTGTATGGAGATAACTTCATCGTAAAAATTAAAAAATAAATAAATAAATAAAATTCGAAAAAAAAATAATTAAAACTAAATAAAGAAAACGAAATAAATACATAAATAAGCAGAAACTAAAATATATTTAATAATTTATCTATCTATTTATTTATTTCGTTATTTATTTACTTATATATTTATTTAAAATGTATTTATTTCGTTTATTTATGTCTTTATTCGTTTTTATTTCTGTATTTATTTCGTTATTTATTTATTTATTTCGTTTTATTTCTTTATTTATTACCGATTCATTTGATTCAGTTCAGTTTGGTGAATCGATTCATTTCGTTCATTTGATTCACTGATTCAATGACACAAAACCAATCAATGTAGACCGCTATTAAGATTGTTTACGTAGGTTTATTTGAACTGCACATCACAAAAGCTAGGGAGAATCTATATTTGATTGACTTGATTCATAAACATTAAATATAGTTTGACAAAAAATATATAATATATATTTACAATTCTAGAGATAACATAACAGTTTGAACCATTAGCATTGTTGAGCCATCAGTATCACCTCTTCAAACAGCACCTGTAGAACTCCTCTGTTTGTATCCTGGGACACTATCACCCTTCATTTAAATGCGCTTTATTTGCTCTTATCTGCCCCCTATTTTACTGCATTTAATCCTGTACTTTAGAATACTTTAATCTGCCAAGTGTTTAACCTGTAGTATTTTGTATTTAATCATATCCTGATGTAACTATCACTATTATCTGCTGTATTATTGAATTGTGTTTTGTCACACTGTACTTTTGCTTTGAACAAAAAGTTATTGTATTTATCTTGCTCTTATTGTATTACTTGTATTGTAACACTTGAAATGTATTTGTTACGATTGTAAGTCGCCCTGGATAAGGGCGTCTGCCTAAAATAAATAAATAAATAAATAAATAATAATAATAATAATAATAATAATAATAATAATATCAATCTAATTTAATGTCATCTTAAAAAAAAGCCAATTGCATTTATTACGTGTTGTTTATATATATATATATATACATACATTTGAGTCACCCATTGTTTTTACAACAACAAAAGAGAGGCTCGAGCGAGTGGTATTTGTGGAACTAATCCGTGGTATTTATTCAGCACAGAGCAAAACGCTGTTTGCCCAATTCCTCTTCTATCCAGTAAACCTTTAGGATTAGTCATGTGATCAATCACACGTTGAAGCACACCCATAACCGCAACATATGTATTTTTATATAAACAAAGTTTAAATGTGTATATATTTAGTATTTACCACAGTAAAACATTTAGAAAATGAATATTTAATAATGTAAAATATAATAGACGTTTAAGAACGTCACCCGTTAGAATGCGCAATATCATCCTAAAAGGTCGTTGTATCGTAGCTGATACTACGTGTAATCACCTTGTGGATTAAGGTGAATTGACGTCATTATTAAATTATAAAATATTCAACAGTAGTTGTAAATCGTCATGTAATCTTTGTATTCACAATATGTAATCACAAGTTATATAATTAAGCCTTGGGTACAATAACAACGTTATACCAGTAGATGTTTGTATTTATTTATTTTGGAAATTAGGTGTATATCTCAATTATTATTATTATTATTATTATTATTATTATTATTATTATTATTATTATTATTTAGTAATTTGGCTGGCTTTACTCAAGATTACTTAGAAGTATTAATCATAATTTGTGCAAAATAGTTAACTATAGATATGATTCATTTTGTATGTGTATAAAAAATAACAAACACATAGGCTACAAATAGTAGTGATTCATTTTATTATTTATTTGTTTGGCAGACTTACACAAGGTTACTTACATAGTAAACTAAGAAGAACTGTAAGAAAAATAAAAAATAATAATTCTGGTGCAAAACTTGTAATCTGAGTTTCTGACAGCGTGAAGCAACCGTCTGGATCATAGCTATATAACTATGGTCTGGAGGATGTAACTGACGCCATTTTGGCTCTAAGGCGTTCTTATCATGCACTAAGTAAGCGGGAATTTGGATCCAACATGGCACATACGGTCTTCAGTTTCATAACACTCAACGAGTTGCGAGACAACCCAGTTTCCTTGTTACAACGAACAAATCAGCCAGACTCCAAAGGTAAGGAATCACTTCATGAGTTTTGATAGGCTGGTAACTCGACTCCTGTGCGCCACGCAGCTTGTTCATAGGGTGAATCAAAAGAACCGATTCAATGGGGACTCTGATCCGATTCCCATCGTTCATCTTAGTGAGTCGTTCAAAAAGAATGATTCGTTCGCGAACTGCACATCACTAGTGCGGAGAGGGATCCCTGGGTAAAAATATCTTGGGACGTCCAGATTTTCCCGTCCCAGTTTGGCCTACCGCTGCGAACTCTTCTGCTGTACTGTCGTCACTGGTACTGCGTAGAATTTGATGGCGAATTATCTGCAAGTTAGTTCTGGCACCTTCATCAATATTTTCATCAATGTACATGCCAATATCTGCCCTATTCTTTCCAACAGCCAATCTACTCGACACAAAATAAAGTCGTCATTTACCGACCCACATTCAACTTGAATTAAAAGCTCCCTAATCTTTTCTAGGATAAGACTCCTATAAGTCATGTTGCACACACTTGTAACGTATGGAATATTCACAGCATTGAAACTGTACAGCAACGACGCTGCAGCCCTGACTGCACACCTCTCCGCACTACTACCAGGCAGAGTTAGGAGATCACAGATTCACTTATTGTCCCGCCCATCGAGCATGATTGACGGTAGCTCGAAAAGATTGTGCCAAAATGAAAAGACAAAATAAATAAAGAAATAAAAAGCGAAATAAATAAATAAATAAATAAGTAAATAAATAAATATATAAAAAACGAAATAAATACGTAAATAAATAACAAAATAAATAAATAGATAGATAAATTATTAAATATATTTCAGTTTCTACTTATTTATGTATTTATTTCGTTTTGTATTCATTTATTTATATTTGTATATTTATTTATTTATTTAATTTTTTTTTTTTTTTTTTAATTTTGGCACAAATTATCCTCCATACATTAAGGCAGCCGTTTATCCAACTCCTCCTCTGACACGGTCATGTGTAAAATATCCACTAGATGGTGCTAGGCTGCTTTTTAGTGATAAAGGCTAAGACCAGGGATCCCAGTTTTCGCAATAAAAACAAAATTCTCCAATAAAAATAAATACAAATCCTCTTTATTCCGCAATTAAAATAAGAGACTAAAATGGAGTCGTGTCCCCGCCCCCGTGTCACGTTCTAAGACACACAAACAGCGCTATTGAATAATAACAGTTAACATATTGTAGCGTGCACGGGGGAAGGCAGCAGTAGGGCTGGTAGGTGACGTAATCACACACAGAGACATAAGCCCGATATACGCTCCTTGCAAAGGAGCCGTCTCTTTTGTACAGCGGTATCGGCGCTATGCTTCAGTGCGAGAGGTCCCGGGTTCGCGCCCGCCCTCTGTCTGTGTGTGGATTTCCTCGCCCTGTGTGATGCGCCTGCCTGCGGGAACCGAGAACGCTACAATATTTATTGATAAACTTTCAAATTATAAGGAAGTAACACGCTCACCAGAGCCATCAATCAATAATATAAACAAACGCACCATTTTACTTTAAACATTACAAATACGTCTGTCTAGTTACAATAAAAAAAATAATAAAAAAACAGTATTCATATTAGTTCATCTCCGAGTTAGTCTTCGTCATCTGAATGGCTATTGCCAAACTCCCTCACCCGATCTTTAGGGGTGATGTTTATCGTTGTGGGCATCTTTAAACAGCTTGTTCAGTGGTAACAATGCACTGGATACTGAAGTGAACTGCAGCTACGTTTCAACATGAATGAGATCCACAGCGCGCCTCGTTCAACCTTGATTAAGTACATGTAAAGCTAAATTGCATGTGTTGATGATTATATATGATAAGTGTAAAACGAACAAAAAAGCATTGCATGTCTTTTGCCCGGGCCTAAGTGTAAAACAAAAAGTTCTCAGACTGCACAGAAAATCCGTGTTTTCCCGCTTTATTCCGCAGCAAACGAATTCCTAAAATCCCGTGTTAAGATGCAACACACACTACAAGGACGTGGTCTGTGTCCTCGTGAGGTAGGTTTAGTCAGACTTTCCTTCTTTGTGGAGACTTTTGTTTTGACCCAGCACGCACTATAAACATGCCTCCCCCCAAACTATATAAACAAAGTCTGACGTAAACATTTTATTCTATTGATTGGCGTTTAAGTACCAAATGTAATTTGAATGCTGCATTAAGCACTATGCATTAATTTAAAATATGCGCATGCGTCAGCGGGTCATTGCGTTCTGTCCGTGTGATTATACTTCCGCTACTATTAATGGCTTTTTAAAATGTGAACTTTCGGTATTATACATGAGAGGTACTTTTAAAACATCAAAACACATCTCAAAATAACGCTAAATCCAGCATGACACCATTCTTAATAGTTTTAGAGGTGTCCTGAGCACACGCAGAGCAGCAAGACTAAATTACTTCCGTCATTACTTCAAGTCTGTGCGCAGTGACGTATAGAATGTAATATTTCGGTGTTGAGGTGGCTGATGATGGAATAGTGAAGCAATATAACAAGACCTTGTTTTTCTCCATGGATATTGTGAAGCAAAGCACTGCTAAGTTAAAGTAAGTTACTGCTTTTCATGTGTAAATATCTGTTAGCGTCTGTATCCTATATGTTTGATATTGTAATTGCGTTTTTATATTTTTCTGTGTTTTGCAAGACTTCAGTATTATAGATACTGAAATACGTGCATGATAACGATATACAATTTTCATATCGTTGCCCAGCCCTAGAAATAAGCATCTGTTTGAACTAATTTCCAGTCTGACACCGGATTTATCTCACAGTAGGGGGCGCTGTGACGTAATGAAATAGGCGTGTCTTCATTCGAGAGAGGAGGAAGCAGGAACAACAACAGCGCGGTGTTTACTAGGTTAGGTAAGAAATCTGACTTTGTGTATTTCTATTATACTCGATATAAATGTGTTATTAATGAAACGGGAACTAGAGAAACCAGTACGGATAATATTTCAGCGTGTAAATAATGTTTTCTTATTATTTGAATCGTATAGGCTAGTAGTACAGGGACGCACGTGGCGAAGTAAATGAAACTTTAAACGCTAGCTTAGTTAAATTGAAATGATATACTGTTTGCTATATTTGCACAATATTGATTAGATAGTGCATTAGTTAACGGTAACGATGTAAGATTATACCGTTGGAAAGGACCACTATTTCCACACACTTTCATTCTTCTAAGAGTGCGGTTTAAGCTGGAGTTATTTCATAAACGCACAGCAGCTCACTAAATGCAAACACGTGTGTTTGAGTAACAGAATGTATTGTATGAAGGGAAGCCCCGAGTCCGCGTTCCATTCAAGATCTGTTGTATTTAATCCCAATTATTGCTGTTTTTATTGTAACACACATTTCGTTTTTGACCGCAGGCTCTGAAAATTCAAGTTAATGAATTTAACTCACACACTCAAATAGAAAATGCTGCCAAATGTTTGCTCGTTAAGCTTTAATGTCTCAATTTAATACAAACGCATTATAGAAAATACAGAAATTATGGTTTGTCAATGAAATATAGGTTCTGGGCGGAGAGAGTCGGATGTAGTAGCCACTAGAGGCCGCTAGGGGGTGCAAAAGAAACGGTGTTGAAATAATATTAGCAGAGCTAGTGTTAAAATAATAGTAACATAGTTTGATAGTGACGTTTAGAGGTAGAGGTTAGGGGTGATGTTTAGTTGTAGAAGTAGGGGTTCATTTTAGGAGTTAGGTGTAAGTTGCATATGCTGTGGCATGGAGTGTAGTTGCAGCTGTATTTTACTGTATTTTTTTTAAATAACTTTAGATTTGTTATTTTCTGTATTTTGCTTTAATATAATAAAGGTCAAGGATGAGAAACTTGGTAGAATGGTGTGTTTTTCAGTGAGTAAGTGTTTAGTTTTTTATTTGCACCCTCTTGTGCCCTCTAGTGGCTACTACATCCGACGCTCACCACTCTGAACTGAAAGGTAACATGCAGTGAGGTTTCAACCTGTATTTCATAAATACATTCATCATTTCTATATTTTCCTCACTTTATTGCTGTTAAAATTACCATTTGAAGCTTAACGAGCAATAAATTGGCAGTGTTCTATTTGAGTGTGTGAGTTCAGTGTACCGTACCTCCGTGTTTATGTTTTGGAAGCACTTTGGTTTACCTTCTAAAAAAAACTTTTAATTAACTTATTAAAAAATAATAATTTCAGAGAAATGTTAGTAAAAAAACGTTGGCATAATTACTATTAACAATGTTGATAAATGCATTGATAGTATGCCCTAATACAATAATTTATGACACTATAATAAACTTTTTCCCTCTTTTTTGTGTGGCTCCATTTCTCTCCAGTAGAAAGAACAGATCTCTTCTAACTTGCTCCAGTATTGACACAACTCTTCCATGACTGGAGTTCCATCCTTCTTATAAACCTGTGCAGAACTTCGATTATAACAGCATTGTGTTTGTGTTCTAACAGTGCCATTCTCAAACTCCAGTCCCATTCCCAACTCTCTCCCCTGTCCCTCTCACACTTTCAGCACCTTCTGCTTATCTAAACCTGGCCTCAGTCCAAAAACCTCCCCTCTTAGAGCTTTATATATCTCCTGGAATTCAGACACACAGTTAAGTTTCGTTTGTTGTGAAATCATCACTCTCTCTCTCTCGCTGCAGCAAGAATGGCTTCAAACTTGTGGTCAGAGGATCAGTTTAGTTGTTCACTGTGTCTGGAGCTATTGAAGGACCCAGTCACTATTCCATGTGGACACAGTTACTGTATGGGGTGTATTAAGAACTGCTGGGATCAGACTGATCATACAGGTGTCTACAGCTGCCCCCAGTGCAGAGAGACCTTTACACCAAGGCTTGTTCTGGGCAGAAACATCATGCTGGCTGAAATTGCTGGAGAATTCAAGAGGAGAAGAATCAATCCTTCTCCTGCTCAAAGTTATGCTGGACCTGGAGATGTGCCGTGTGATTTCTGCACTGGGAGAAAGTTCAAAGCTGTGAAATCCTGTTTGACGTGCCTGGCCTCTTACTGTGAAACACACGTCAAGTCTCACAGTGAGGTTACTCCATTAAAGAGGCACAAGCTGATCAATGCAATTGGAGATCTGGAGCAGAAGCTTTGTGCTGAACACCAGAAGGTTTTGGACATCTTCTGCAGAACCGATCAGACGTGTGTTTGTGTGTTGTGTACAGACAAGGATCACAAGAACCACGATACAGTCTCAGCTGAGGCAGAAAGGAATGTGAAACAGGTAAGGGTTTGAACCATTTCTGTGATATTTAACATGTCCATGTCCAAAGCGCTTCACACACACACAAAAAAAAAAAACCTTTCAATGAAAAACTGTCTACTACAAAATGTTATAAAAAGGAAATAAATACACATTAGGTATTAATTATGACATTTGAAAAACAGTAAGATAAAAAGCTAATTGTAAAAATAGAATAATTAAAGTAATATACAAAAATGTTATACAATTGGAATAAATAAATAAAATATCCAATTTAATTGTAAAATTTGAAAAACTAAAATAAAAATCCAGTTTATAAAAATAGAACAATTAAAAACAGTAACATTTAAAAAAGAAAAAATCTACTGGAATTAGAAAGTCAAATAACAAATATGAAAAAATATTAAAAGCTCAGGTAATTTATAAAATGAGTTTTAATCTACATTTAAAAAGCGTTAAAGTCCCATCTTCCTTGACAACAATGGACGCCCAGAATCCAGAGCTTAATAACAAAAAAATTAGTGTAAATGAGTGGGTCTCTTTTGTTCAGAGAGCTGGAGTGTTTAATGTTGTAATAATTAAAATTGTACATAATACTTGTAAGTATTTTTTTTGGTTTTGTTTTTTGGGATACTCATAACATTTTGCAGGATAAACAGAGGTGATATTTTGCAATTGAGATTGATAAGGTCGCAAAGTTCTCAGTATGTCCATTATTTTAGTATTTGTATTATTCAAACCTTATAGGACATAACACCTTTTACTGGGACAGGTGTGAATACCAGTCTGCTCTGAAATATCCTGTGTTGGGTGTGACAGGATATCACTCAATGCTCCTTCAGAAATGTCACTGTGTCACTGTTTCTACACAGAAGCAGCTGGGAGAGACACAGACAGAAATACAACAGAGAATCCAGGAGAGACTGAAAGAAATTGAAGAGCTGAAACAGACTGTGGAGTCACTGAAAGTGGGTATTGACAAGAGGGGGTTATTATTATTATTATTATTATTATTATTATTATTATTATTATTAACAGACCGACTGGAACACATCTACAGAAGTTTACTGTCTATGCCTGATGTGTTTTTGATATCAATTCTAACCATGTCTCCTCTACTGTGTTCTTTCACTCAGAAATCTGCATGCATAGAAATAAAGGAAAGTGAGAAGATCTTTACTGAGCTGATCCGATCCATTGAGAAGATCCACACTGAGGTTATTGAGCTTATTGGAGCCAATGAGAAGGCTGCAGTGAATCAGGCTGAAGGACGCATGAAGAAACTGGAGCGGAGATTGCTGAGCTAAGGAGGAGAGACGCTGAGCTGAAAACAGCTTTCAGAGACAGAGGATCACATCCATTTTCTGCAGGTAACATAACTGCTTGTTAGAAAATCTCAAGTACATAACTGGGACGGTTTCAGACAGACCTCCAATTGAATGAATCCTTGCTTTTCCCCAGGAATGTTTTGGACCCATTCTGTTTCACTGAAAACTCCTTTTCTCCACTTTCCTGTTGTAGAATTTCCAGTCTCTCTGTGCCCCTCCTGAAGCTGGAGACTTACCCAGTGTTACTGTCAATACCGACATCTCTTTTGTGGCTGTGAGGAAAGCTGTATCTGAACTTAAAGACCATATTGAGGATTTCTTGAAGGGGGAATTAGTAAAAATAACCACAACAGGTTGGTGTGAGATTCCTTTGGTAGATATTTCTCAAATAGACCATGGCTTGAGGAGGGACAGGACTTGCAAGACAATAATAAAGACCTCTTGCAGATTGTTGACTATATGAATATTGCAGCAGGGAGGAGGGAGGCAGCAGGGAAGAATGAGAAGGGAGGAGGGTAGAAGGAGATGTTTTATTTCAAATGATTTCCCCAGGTTGAAACATCCCAACTCATTTACAGTTACATCCAGAGTGATGAGAGCAGGAAGGAAGAGAGTTTCTAAAGATATTACATGAGAAAACAACACTAGCATTCAAACACAGACAGAGGGATTCACACATTAAACAACACATTCATTCCATATAGGATGCTAACTTATAGCCATGAACTTTCTTATCAAAGTTTTATAGAAGTTGGAGGTCATGGTCATGTTTGTATTCCAAAATCCTCTTCAGTAAAATCTTTGGTTTAAAACAGTTTTCTGTATTTTATTTAGTGAATGAAACAGCAGTTTATACCCTGGGGTCTAGGAGCTGTGACAAACGTTTCAAAGGTAAGGCTTTCTTCCAGTAAAACATTTTATCTACAGAGACATTCTCCCTTTTGGGAAGGACCTAGCACCTCAGTGAAAGAGTGGCTGGAGATGTATTAGATTAGTTCTTGTGTGAAAGATTCCTGATGAGGGTGCAGTTAGCTGGTCTGTCACTACACTGATACAGTGTTTGCGCCAATGCCCCCCGAAATAAAATAAAAAAATGTCCCGCTGAATTTCTCTTAACACGCCCGTGTGTCCCCCTTCCCAGACCAGACGCAATACCAATACACAGCAAATTAATGCATGTTGTATTAACATGACATGTCTGACGACAGGCTAATCTTTTTTACTTGTTTGTTTACACTTGCGTTTTCAGAATTAAACTCCCGTGCCATTATTCTCCAGTCCAGTAGAATGCACTCCCATCCTCCCTGGTTACAATCGGTTTCACAGTAAAGCCTAAACGACAACATCAGGCTTGTTAACAACATGGCCCTGCACAATATAACCTTGTATCCCTGTTACACCCGACCATTACTTCTGGAAGAATAAGTAATCCGCTTCGGCAGTGACTGTTGAAATGTAGGCTATTATATTTGTGCTTAAAAATACTGTGAAATTCATCCGCTGTAAACTTATCTATTTGCTAGACAAACTGTGTCTGATGTTTGGAGATATGGAGGGACCTAGCAAGTGAATGGGAGAAATGTGTACTTCTGCGTACTGCAGTGCAGTTTATAGACAAAGTGCAGTAGATTTGTGAAACGAAAACCACATCATTGATTTAAAAAAATATATATATAGCAAACGGTAACGTTATAGAAGTGTGTGAAATGTCTTTTCTATTACAAAACATGCTAAAATTCAGGGCCAAAATAATACTGTATGTGGTAAGCACCAACTGGCTCTTGGTCATTTCACCAGTAGGCCTATAACTGCATGATTTTTAAAAAAAAAAGTGTATGTGATTTTATACATTACTGTATATATGCCTACAATACATCTTGCATTGAGAAAACACCACTGGAATCAGAATAAAGGAAATTATTATGTACTACAGTCACGATTTTGGTAAGTAGCATTTTCTAAACCATATCATTATGTGCAGTATTAAAATATGTTAAAATATAGTAAAACCAACAACATTGTATATTTGAAATTTTATTTTTAGTGTTCTATGTAGCACGGGCCATCGTTTAACCTTGAAAAAAAAATACACAGTACCTGAAGCAGATCCACACGTTTATCATATCAACAACATCAACGTGTTGTAAAAAATAAAAAGCAAAATTGTTTTGAAAACTGTCCAAAATATTTACTTGAGGGCTAAGAATGAAGAATCTCAAAGAACAAAAATGCCATTTTTTATATGGAAATTGTCAAAATCAAGGGGCAGCTGGAAGGTAAGAAATTAGCAGTCAGGATAATGGCATTTAAATACTACTACTATTAAACTGGATCTGTTGGTAATGTGGTTTCTTCTAGTGGTTTTCAAACTTTGAAAATTCTGAATTGGCGGACAGCGCCTTTTTTGTTTAGTACCACTTGCAATCTGCAAACTTTTGTCTTTTAATCAACATTTAATCGCTAAGACCAGACTGATGTGCTGTGACAGAGCGTTCAGTGCAGAGACATGGCTAATTTACATATTAAATATATACGTTTGAAATAAGCCTATTTTTTTAAATGTCATATAAACAGTTGAAGGCGTTACTGCAGTCTGTCTTTGGGATAAAAAAAAAACATTCTAATAAACTAAAAAGCCTCGTCTTTAACTCGTTTTTTTTCCTGTGTGCGTTCGTGCCTGCAAATAGATTTTTTTTTTTTTTCAAGGACCCAATTTAAAGTTTATTGTAACTTAAGTACTATTGGTTCATTTCAAAATACAGAATTTATGGCCAATCAGAAACCCCAAGTATTGGCATGCAGTCTCATTTTACAAGGTGTGAGAGTAAGAGTTTTAGCTTTCAATCAAGTGATAAAATACGGATTGTTCGCTCAATACTAGAACATTACTAGCAAAGGGCGATCAAGACGAAATACTGTCAGATTAAAAACGCCAAAAATGTCTTGTGACTGAAGCTCTCTTAAATTTCCCTGCCATTGTCCGTGATTTGTGTGGTAACAAGCAGGGACATCCATCACACTGATACTAGGTAAGCGTTTTATTAATTTGCATCAGTACTGTATGTTTTAGTCACCAAGAATTAAAAATGCCAATTACATGTTTTCGTAATAAGGTCAGCTATAGAGATCGTGGATAGTGAACATTCTTTGCCTGCTTTTCTGTAATTGTATTAGCAATAAAAATACATGATTGCCATTTACTATCAAGGAATAGTCTTGTCATTTTGAGTGATTGAGGCTAGCACAGAGGCTTTGATTAATTAGAATAAAATGATGTTTCCAACAACTAGAAACCTGTTTGAGGGACTATTTTATCCAAAAGTAAATTTTTTTTTTCCGTAAATACAGTAACTTTTATAATTGTATCCATCGCACACCCAAGGTTTGTTCGTTTTGTTGCATCATGATGTTATTGTACAGTCCTTTTTTCTGTTTTCATTTTATTATGACTATCTCAGATGGGGATATGCAGTGGACTACATTTTTTGGAAATGGGTATGCAGCTTAAAAAGATTGAAAACCCCTGTTCTTGGTACAATGAATGTCCTCTACTCAGTGATACACCAGCGTCACTGTGACACATTTCCCAATATTTTCCCCAACAGTGACAGTGAGTATTGTAGAGACACCTTGGTTGTATCTACACTTTACATTTTTATTTTTTGTTCTTGAGAAACAAAAGGTCAGTAAACTCTGTTGGCGTATTTAAAACAAACAAAAATAAGAAATAGTGGTTGGTTCTGACAAACATATTAACCCCTCACTGAAGAAAATGTCCCCTAAAAATTTGACGGGGGCCATCTCTTGGAGCAAAACACTGATAAACTGAACAGATGCACTTTGTGTTTAAAGAATAAGAGCATGGCAGATTGCTGTTTGGAGTCTTCTGTGTGTTGTGTATTAATCCTCATGTTTCAATTCTATTTCTCTCTCTTTTTTCTGCCCAGTGAATGAAGTTGCGGTTTACAGTCTGCAGGCTCCAGAGCCAAGGAACAGAGCTGAGTTTTTAAAATGTAAGTCTGTTTGCACTGAAACATTTGATTGAAAGATGTGTCACTCCATTGTGAGAAGAGCTAACACTATAGAACAGGGAGGGGTGGAGCTTGAGGGCAGCAATTATTATTATTTATTAGTAATTGTGAACCCATTAATCTACACTCCTCTCCAACTAGTATTGGTTCAGATGAATACATGCAGAATGACTGGGGGTGGGGTATTTGTTGCCTGTTTTTCCCACTCAGACCATTTCGCTCCCTAAATATCTTGGTATCCCTGAATAGATAATCATCCCATCTTTTAATCCATGTACAATGCATGTAAAAGCAGTTGTGGGGTAAAATGAACAGCTATCCCTCCCAGTCATCCTGTGCTGGTAGTAAATGTATATTGCAGTATCACTGCACTTGTGGGATGGATTGCTCATTAAGATATTAGACAGATATTTGAAGAATGGACAATATTCTATTGAAGATATTTAGTAAGCAAGGGCTCTGAGTGGGTAAAATGGCAACACATACCCTGTAGGAACATTAAGTGAACTGTAATTGTATGCAGAGTTGTATTTGATTAGTTCCAAGTGAAAATAAAAATAGAACTTATCCAAAGTCAGGAACAAATCTCAAGTAAGAATTATAGATCAAATCCATTGATTATCAACCTTAAACATCACAATAAAGTAGCAGGGAGCATAGAGGAGGGAGGAGGCAGCAGGGGGGCTGAGAGGAAGAGGAGAGAGAGAGGCAGGGAAAGGAGGGAAAAAAAGGGAGGGAGGAGGGAGATCATGGAGGAGGGAGGACTAGAGAGGAGAGGCATGGAGGATCCCCAAAATAATACAAATAATCCTATTACTCCCTTCTGTACCTTTGTACCTCAATGCCTGTTCTGTTTTCAAGCTGTAGCCTCATGTCAGAAACAGCCATTATAAAAAGAACCTGCTGTAATATGTATTTGTCTGTCTTTTTGTTGGTTCTGTACCATTGAGACCTAGTGGAGATTTTCTTAGTGATTTGACTTTTCTAACTCTCTCCTACCCGTCCTCTTCTCTTCAATCAGATTCCTATCAGCTCACACTGCACCCCAACACAGCATATAGAGAGCTCTGTCTGTCTGAAGGAAACAGAAAGGTGACACGGAGGAGTGAGACCCAGCGATATCGTCATCACCCAGAGAGATTTGATAGCTGGCCCCAAGTGCTTTGCAGAGAGGGTTTGTCTGGGACTCGCTGTTACTGGGAGATTGAGTGGAGGGGGGGAGGGGCTTATATAGGAGTCACATATAAAGGAATCAGCAGGAAAGGAGGGGATCGTTGCTGTCTTCTTGGATGCAATGACAAGTCCTGGAGTGTGTACTGCTCTGATTCCAGTTACTCTGCCCGGCACAATAACAATAAAACTGCAATAACTGCCCCCTGCTCCCCCAGAATAGGAGTGTATCTGGATTTTAATGCCGGCACTCTGTCATTTTATGGCGTCTCTGACACAATGACCCTCCTGCACAGATTCCAAACCACATTCACTGAGCCGCTCTATCCTGGGTTTTGGATTGGTTATGATTCCTCTGTAACAATCTGCCAGCTGAACTAGACTGTTTTGTGTTGTAAGAAACCCTTTGTATTGAACTCCCTGTCTGTCCTCTCCACTCCTTGGGTGAAGGGAATCTTTAATCTGACACAATTTTGGATGAAAGGGGGTAAAATGGCGCCACCTGCAGAGTGAAACGAGGTTAATTATTTGTTTTTATGCTTGGGGCATAACATTTGTAATTGTAAACACTCACACCTGGACAGCTGTTTCAGCATAAAACGTTCAATATGTTGTGAGTATGATAAGTATCTCTTAAGGTGATTGTACCTCACTAAATAATTCCACATTGTTCCTATATTGCACTTCCATGGCTACACAGGACTCAAATGTGCAGGTTTGAAAAAATCGACAGGCAATATTCTCAGAAAACCATGATCTTGTTTCGAATGGGATTTTGTGTCTCAAATGGATATTTATAGTATATAGCTGAACTATTTGGGATTTAGGTACATCTTGCAAATCTATAAACCGTGAGGCTTCATACATACCTTTATACAGAAAAGCAATAGGTACAAGATGCCTTTTCCTTCTTGTTATAATTGTAAATTAGTTTAAATATTAGTTTAAGTATAGTTTGTAAATTCTCATTGGAAATGGTTGCATATTTACTCTAACTAGCATTTAATTAGATGCATTGGGTCTACTCGTCAGGCAGTTCAAAGTTTCAATATTATAATTGTTTGCTTATTTTAACTATAATGTGAATGAAATATCATCACAAGAAAGAAGACATTTCCATGGATAAAGTAAATCACATTCAATTTGCATTACATGTGCAATCTGCCCACAGTGGAAAGGCAGAAACGTGTTTTATGCCTGGCCTTTGTCGCCCTCTTCAGGACAAACTCTGCAGCTGCGCAGAGCCTGATTGAAAGCAATTCTTTTCACTTGGTGTGGTTCCATTGGAAATGTAGGACCCTATTCACACAACCTTCAGGACTGTTCCAAACACTGTTTTGTTAAAGACTCTTTATGGTTTAAATCAGGTTGTTTAGAGAGGGGGAGCAGTTTACTGTTTATTAATTTTATTGTTTATTATTATTCAAAGCACCATTTAAGGTCAACACTTTATAATCAGGTTTTAAATTAAAACCAAAACATGAATGTAAAGAAGGACCATTTTAATAACCATTTGTTTTTTATGTTTCTGTACTTCAATTAATGCAAACCTTTTTTTCATGTACTTTTTCTTTAAATGTTTTGTAAAGTTTTAATGTTCAATAAATGTTTTGTTCTGCGCCTACTTCTGAAATGAACATAAACTAAGTGGACTGTCAACAGCAGCTGCTCTCTGGAAACGTGAAGTGAACAAAAAAGCTTTGGGGAAAAAATGTTACACACACATAAAATATATTGTACTATAACAATGACCACACATTGTTGCTTTAACTAAACAATACCAGCAGATCATTCTACTATTGTAACTAAACAATACCAGCAGACCAGTCTGCTTTGTACAGGTCTTTGTAACTAAACTATACCAGCAGACCAGCCTATTTCGTTCTTTGTAACTAAACTATACCAACAGACCAGCCTATTTCTTTGGTCTTTGTAACTAAACTATACCAGCAGACCAGCCTATTTCGTACAGGTCTTTTGTAACTAAACTATACCAGGTCTTTGTAACTAAACTATACCAGCAGACCAGTCTGTTTCATACAGGTCTTTGTCCAGTGACTGCTGGGTCTGATGTAAGAAGAAAAAAAAAGAAAAACAATTCACCCTATTGTATCTTTCAAAGGTTTGCCTGCCAGTTGAAGGAGCCAATGATAGCAGGGTAATACTATTGTGAAGCTGCTCAAAGAACACTACAGGTACAGTCCTGAATCCTCCCAGAAGCTGAGGGTGTGAAGTATAGAAGAACTGAAATGTCCGCTCTGGATAGACAAACACCAAAAAAGATAACAAAGTTGCAAACTGAAAGAAAGGAGACAGTACAATATTGTGGGATCAAATAAAAGCAGGTTTTTCACATCTTCAGCGTGCCCAGCTGTGAGGCTCTGTTGTCTTCAGAGTGCTCGGGTTCAAATGATTTCAGTGGCTTCTCACTCTGGGATGAAGCTATCAGACACTTCCAGATGGTTAGTCAAGCTAACAGACCCTAAAAAGACTAAAACATCCCATTTAAAACACATGAAAGCCCCGTGCAGCCAGTCTCTAGGCTACGTGCTTGAGAAAGAGAGAGAGGGTCTAAAGGTCTAGGGAGGTGTATCTCACTGCTCATGAACACTGCTCAAGGTGAAACCCACCCACTACTGCTCTAGTGATCTCCTCAATCCAAGTCACTTCTTTTGCAATCTGGTGTCTCAGCTTCTCACGGCACACACCCCCAACTTACCTCAACACACAGTTCCCCACCCCCCTCCTCACACTGTATACTCAATCCATCACTTCTCATTAACAGCGCACCCCTCCTCAACACCTCCAACACCCCCACCCACTGTATACTCTTAATCCATCGCTTCTCAATCTCATCACTTCCACCCCATTAACAGCACCCCATCCTCAACACTCCCTCCTCAACACCCACACTGTATACTCTCAATCCATCACTTCATTAACATCCTCAACCTCCCCACCCACACTGTAAACTCTCAATCCATCACTTCTCAAAAAACACTCCCCACCCACACTGTACTCTCAATCCATCACTTCTCATTAACAGCACCCCTCCTCAACTCCCCCCACCCCACACTGTATGCCCTCAATCCATCACTTCTCATTAACAGCACCCCTCCTCAACACTCCCTACCCACACTGTATACTCTCAATCCATCACTTCTCATTAACAGCACCCTCCTCAACACTCCCACCCCACACACTATACAATCCATCACTTCTCATTAACAGTGGCTGGTGGTCAAAAAAATGGGGAGGCAGAAAAAAAGCAAAGGTCTTGGGGTCCCTTCAGCCCCCAGCAGCAGAAGAATCGTATTATTCTATTCTGACTGACAACACTTTTCATATCTTCTTAACGTTTTACCCCAATTCAAAGCTGTTAAACAGCCAGCAGAACAAAGAAAACTGCAGCCCATCGTAATTGATTCTAATAAACGGAAATGTTACACGCTGCCAGCATATGTTTAAAATACAATATTAATACAGCATTTAGATTTCAAGACCACGTCACTTTAACATACTTTGCATAAAATATTTTCTAAGCAAAGTTGTTAAAGCAGGAGAAAGGCAGACACGAATCAAGCACATCCTATCCACTTCATCTGTTCAACTTAATAAATGAACAACAGAATCATTAGATACCGTTCTGTACGTACGAAACAGATCTGTTTAATATAAAAGAAGCAATTCAGATCTGGAGCAGGAACATTACTGAGTTGTTTGTCTTGAAGCAAAGGTGGCTGATGGAAAACCTCCTCCCAAAATTAATGAAAAAATTAGAAGCAGTCATTTTAATTATAATTAAAAACATGATAGTAACAGTGTTAAAAACTACTGAATAGATGATATAAGAAACCTGCAATAAATGAAAATATAAAACTGTATATTAGCTGTAAACAAATCAGGACAAATCACATTAAACACAAATGATTGACACTTCATTGTATGGGTCATTTATTTTGAATTTTAAATTAATCTGCTGACTAAAAAAAAAGTTTTTCATTATTTGTGCAAAAAAATAGAAACACCTGCCATAGCATTGTCAATATGGTGTAGGGCCTCCATGGGCAGCCAGCAAGGCACTGATTGGATGTGGCAGGTGGCGATTTTAAATTGTGCTGGAGGGATACGGGACCATTCCTCAGTGATTACCAGCCTCTAATTCCTTCAGGTTGTGTTGTATTGGGGGTGGAAATCTGCAGTCAAATCAGAATGGGCCATACATAAAGAGAGGCACATCACTTTTGAGACTGTTCCATGTGAAAAAGCCTCAGTAGTAATTTGTGCCTGCTTGAAAATGAAAGCACCTGCCAACCAAGCACCTCTTATCAGTCCTCTATCAAAGTGTGTCAGATCTGTGGTCCTGTGGTCCCATCGTGGTTATAGAGCTTTTAACCTCATCTCATCTCACAGACAGGAGACAGAATCCGTAACACAGAGTATCACACAGCACTGCCTGTTGCATAGTCTCATCAGTAAGTGCTTGGGATTTGAAAGCACTGTTAGCTGAAGGTACAGATATACAAACACTCCCCATCTCTACACTGTATCACTACACTAAAGGGTTTTCTCTTAGAGATTATGAATAATGTAACTGATGTCAGATTTCATGTTATTGTGACACAGCAGGACCAGTACACTCTCTGGTTATTTCTTTTTCTTTTCCAGTCTTCTTTATTTTCACTCTGAGTTTTTATCCTGCCAAGAACATTACTTTGTTGCCTCTGCCAACTGGCTTCCTTCCTGTGTCACAGGTAATAGAGTCCCACTTGAATAGGGAGAGGAAACCAAGTACCACCAAGTCTGGAAAACAGAAATAATGTTCCGATCACTAGAGATCTCTTCATAAATACAGTGCCTTGAAAAAGTCTTCACACCCTTGAACATTTTTCACATTCTGCTGCCTAGAAAACACATTAAAGTAGGAGTTTGTTTCACTGATCTACACAACATCGTCTACACTTTCATCATGAAAGAACAATTATAGAAATATTCAAAAAGTAATAATAAAAAACAAAAAGTCTTGATTGCATAAGTCTTCACACCCTTTGTCATAGCAAACCCAAATTAGCTCAGCTACAACAAATTGCCTTAACAAGGCACATAATAAGTTAAATAGAGCCCACCTGTGTCCAATCACAGTAGTTCAACTGATTTGAATAATACTGGATGAAGAATCAAGCTGTTTCTGTTGTATGAAGTGAATCTGAAGCAAATGGCAAAACATGCCGAACAAGGAGCTGCCAAAAGAACTCCGGATAAATTTATTGAAAGGTACAGATTGGGAGAAGCTATAAGAAACTTTCAATGTCTTTGAATATCCCTTGGGGCACTGTCAGGTCACTGTCATTTAAAGTGGAAACAGTTTGTCACCACCAAGACGCTGCCTCGATCAAGTTGTTCCTCCAAAGTCAGTAGCTGTGGCTTAAGGAAACTGCCGAGGGAGTCACTGTGGCCTAAGATTACTTTAAAAGAACTACAGAGGTCTCTGGCTGAGATTGGGGAAAATGTTGAATGTTCAACAATTTCAAGAGTACTCCACAAACATGGCCTGTATGGGAGGGTGGCAAGAAGGAAGCCACTGCTGAAAAAAGTCATATGATGTGCCGCATAGCTTTTGCAAAGAAACACTTAGGGGACACTGCACGCATGTGGGAGAAGGTTTTGTGGTCTGATGAGACCAAAGTGGAACTTTTTGGTCTCAATGCTAAGCGATATGTGTGACGTAAACCAAACACGGCACATCACCCTGCTAACACCATCCCTACAGTAAAGCATGGTGGTGGCAGCATTATGTTTTGAGGATGCTTTGCAGCAGCAGGGACAGGGAGGCTTGTGAAGATCGAGGGAAAGATGGATGGTGCAAAGTACAGGCAGATCCTGGAAGAAAACCTGTTCCAGTCTGCCAGAGACCTGGGACTGGGGAGAAGATTCACCTTTCAGCAGGACAATGATCCGAAGAACAAAGCAAAAGCAACAATGGAGTGACTCAGCAAGAAGAAAGTGAATGTCCTTGAGTGTCCGAGTCAAAGCCCAGACCTGAATCCTATAGAAAATCTGTGGCAAGACTTGAAGACTGCAGTCCACAGACGATCCCCAGCCAACTTGAAAGAGCTTGAGCTATTCTGCCAAGAAGAATGGGCAAAAACTGCACCATCCCACTGTGCTATGTTGGTAGACACTTATCCAAAACGACTCATGGCTGTTATTGCTGCAAAAGGGCCTTGCACCAAGTATTGACTCAAGGGGTGTGAAGACTTATGCAATCAAGACTTTTTTAAATTAGTTTTTGAATATTTCTATAATTGTTCTTTCACGTTGAAAGTGTAGATGATGTTGTGTAGATCAGTGAAACAAACTCCTACTTTAATGCATTTTGAATTGTATTTTTTAGGCAGCAGAATGTGAAGAATGTTCAAGGGTGTGAAGACTTTTTCAAGGCACTGTATATTATTAAGATTCTGTGCATAAACAGTGTGTAACCCCAGCATATGATTTGACAGCATTGTTTTCTGAAGCTGCAGATGAGTTGCTGACAAACACTCTCCAGCTGCAACAGGTGTCCAAAGTATTCATTTTATCACTTAGATTATATGAATCATTTTATTGTGCAATGTAAACTTTCCATTTGGCACAGCAGGTCCAGTACATGCTGGTACTATTTCCCCTTGTTATTGTACCACAGAGCTGTGCTTTGTTTCCTCTCTCTCTTCACTTTGTTTCTTCCTGTCCCAGGACCCCTCTTGAGTCCTGCACTGGGGTCTGGGGTCCTATTACCTGTAACACAGCAGTGAAGTGAGTGGGGAGAGCAAACCAAGTACTGCCAAGTCTGGAAACACAAAAGAGAAGAGAAGGTTGTTCTGTAATGAGAGAATTGGAATGTCTCGGTTCAGACATGTTTAAAGGCATCCGGGTTGCAGAACAGATCAGTGAGAAACAGTTCAATGAAAGCACACGGTGGAAACGTTTGGAACGATAGCGTTTATTTTGCTTGGTTTGCTTCACGAGGATAAGAAACGACAAGGAAATAGAAAGATATCCAAAGTCCAATTCCAGTGGTCAGAAAGTAAACAGAGTGCAAAGTCCTTTAACTTCACTCTCACCTCAAATGCAGAACTCAAATGTAGTGCTGTGTTTAAAACAATAAGATCCCAACAAGGCTTCTGAGTTCTTTCAACTCATTACTGGATAAGGAACAGATTTACACACAGCTCAACTCATTACTGGATAAGGAACAGATTTACACACAGCTCAACTCATTACTGGATAAGGAACAGAACTTTACACAGCTCAACTCATTACTGGATAAGGAACAGACAGATTTATAAAGAAACACACACAGCTCAACTCATTACTGGATAAGGAACAGATTTACACACAGCTCAACTCATTACTGGATATTAGGAACAGATTTACACACAGCTCAACTCAATACTGGATAAGGAACAGATTTACACACAGCTCAACTCATTACTGGATAAGGAACAGATACACACAGCTCAACTCATTACTGGATAAGGAACAGATTTACACACAGCTCAACTCATTACTGGATAAGGAACAGATTTACACACAGCTCAAATCATTACTGGATAAGGAACAGATTTACACACAGCTCAACTCATTACTGGATAAGGAACAGATTTACACACAGCTCAACTCATTACTGGATAAGGAACAGATTTACACACAGCTCAACTCATTACTGGATAAGGAACAGATTTACACACAGCTCAACTCATTACTGGATAAGGAACAGATTTACACACAGCTCAACTCATTACTGGATAAGGAACAGATTTACACACAGCTCAACTCAATACTGGATAAGGAACAGATTTACACACAGCTCAATTCATTACTGGATAATAGGGGCATCATTTCAGAACAATTCTGGGGGAGGCAAAGTTGTGTCAGCATTGAACATTCTCTGTCCCAAACAGCATCATGAATGACAAACACGAGATTTACAATGAGATAGCGTGCTGCTCTTTCTCAACATCGTTCTTCTTCTTAAAATAAATTGTACTTACATTTTTTTTTCTAAGAAAATGTTAAGAAATTACAAGAATCTAAAATCGAAATAGGGTCAAATTGAAATCCGAAAACGCACAGCACAGCTCTACATCTGAGCCTAAATCTCGTTTTCAAATCTACTGGTACCTTTTCTTTAGAGCATAGATATATACATCATTTTACCAAGGCCTCAGCAATATTAATAGTTTCTTCTGCAAGTTAACCCCTCCTTGCTGGCTCGCTGCCGTTTCATTTATTCTGTTTTTCACCTGCTGTGGCAAACATGTGTCTCATCATGATATCAATAATATTCTATTACTATAGAAATAATACATGTGATGTCTCTATTACACTGGATAACGATTAACTATCAATCAAAAATGTAATGGCATTTTTCTTTTTCATTTAATATTCTCTGTTTCACTGGGTTTCGAGTGTAAAGCCTTCTTTCAATTAAGTGATCAATTTTCATGACATAAGAGAAGCAGAGATGAGGCTCTGATGCCATGAACATTTGCTCTGTTCACTCTCAAAGTCCTGCTAGAATATTTGAATGGCGAATGTTTTATTTTTCATAATGACTGTACATTCTAATAGGTCACAGTGATTATTATCCTTAAACGGAAATACAAAAGTAATAAAACACAGCTCTAAAACTCATTTCAATATGTATCTTTTCTAAATGGTAACATGAGTTCATATCCTCTCCTCCCACATTACTCACTGCTCCTGTTTAAACACACACTGAGAGCAGGGAGGGGGGCTCCATGTTAGCAGTGGAGCAGGAACATCTGCTGGATGCCATTCCACCACAGGGAGGGGCCCTGTGCTGGTGACACAGTGTCTCCAGTATCTCTGCAATGGACTCTGACCAACGCATGACTGACTGAACCTGTAATAAACTGATAAAACAGGCAGTCATAAATATTAACAAGCAAACAAACTGTCTATGCATGCCGAAATGTGGAGAACCTTTGATCTGTCTTCTTGGCTATCTTTGTGTAGAAACTCCCCTCCAACACATATTGGGGCAGATGAGTAAATGCAGACTGAGTGGGGAATGTGTGTGCATCTCACCCCACTGTTCAGACCCTGTTCTTACTGAGTATCATGATATCTCTGAATAGATGTGTGTCTCCTCTTCAGATTTTAATGAGCAAGCTGTCTCAAATGAGCAGCGCTACCTCACAATGTTATCCGTTTAGTAGAAATGAAAAACAACTAAATAACCACTAAATATATTGAGATCCCTGAATTTACAAAAGCAATTCAATAATGTCATCTTCATCTTCCATTCAGTGCACCATCATTCCAGGTACAGTGTTCCTGTTAGGTCTCACATTTCCATTACTTGATTTTCAAACAGAATATTTTTAAGCAACACGGGGTAAATATTTCAGAACTTTCAATGACTTCCTGTGCTAGGAACCTCATCACTACCTGGCTGCCTGCTTGGGGTCATTCAACTGCATCATCAATATCATAAAGACAGGTAGGTTGTGTTTGTTGTGAAATCATCAGCCTCTCTGTCTCATTCCAGCCCAGGATCACACTTCATGGTGAATCGAGGGTATTGACACAACTATTCCAATGGCTGGAGTTCCATCCTTCTTATATTCCTGTACAGAACTAGACACTCTAACACAGCAGTCAAACACATTGTTAATACTGTGATAAATCAGGAGAAATGGACAGTCTAAACATGGAAACAAGCTTGTTCTTGTTATTCCACTTGTTCTGCTTGTTGAAGAAGAAAACTCCCCTCCCCTCCAAAAACAATTGAGAACTGAAGTGGAGGCATTTCTGTTCATTTTACCCACTCAGATCCCTCGCTTTCTAAATATATTGCTGCGTCTGAAAAGATAATAGCACCATCTTCAAATCCAAGCTAAAGATTGTCAGATTGTCAATTTACTTTCACAATGAAAATAAATAAATAAACTAATTTAAAATGATTAAATAAGGTTGCATTTAAGTTTTAATATAATAAATATGATTTTCAATTTGCACTTTAATCAAAACAATGTAATGGTTTTAAATTTGATCAGCAATAACTGCATGTAAATATTTTTATTAATTAAATACAATGTAAAATAGGTTGATTTAAAGTATTGTTTATATCATCTATATATTCTTAATATTACATTTCTGATCTTTAATATCCTAGTATGTGTGTGCTGAATGATTCAATATGATTTTTTTGCTTAGATCTTTATTTCTGAAAACTCTTGTCCAGGCTGATTGTGTGGAAACTAACTATTCCAGCATGAATCAGCCTGGACAGTCATACGCTTCCCCACAATCAGCCTCCAGTTTTCTTTTCAGAAGCAATGTTTTGCTGGAATAGTTAGTAAGCATGGTGAATAAAATCTAATCAGAAACAGCCATAGAAAATTCTCATCAGGTAAGAAATGTAAAGAACATGATGCCGTTTAAACCTTTAACCTCAGTGTGGTCCCCATGAGTGTTCATTAATATCTATCTATCTATCAGAGAATTTTCAAAATGAGCAATTGTATCTGTTCATGAAAACACAGCAGCATGGCTGATTGAAATGAAATCTGTTTGAAATGTTTGATGAAGGGGGTCAGGAGGTGGGGGTCCTATTACCTGTAACACAGGAAGGAAGGAAGTGAACGGGGAGAGGAAACCAGTGTGGGGGCTGCAGGATCAATGGGCTTCACCTGAGTCAAAGAGAGTGGAAATAAAGAAGTGTGGAAAACAAAACGAGCAACAGCAAAACAAGAAGGGACTTGAGAGAATGATGTTCTGCTGATGAGAGGGAAGACATTGTCTGAAATGAATAAAACAAATAGTGCATAGTTTTGAAAAAGTAGGTCCCTTGATTGTAAGCTTTGTTTGAGTGTCTGTTCTGTATAAAATGGTTTTAACTCATGAAACCAGCATTGTAATAAATGAGTATGTCAGTAACGTACACACCCTGTCTGATAACACTAGAACATGTCTAGTTCTCATAATATACAGCCTCCCCTGGACTGGAGGGACCACCCTTGACGTTCCCTTAGGGGGAGAGCAGTTCAGACTCTGTGCCTCAAGCTTGCCCTGAACTGGAGGGAAGAAAGCAGTTGGTGCTCAGAGACAAGTTTGTGGTTGAGGACTAATGGACTTTGAGATGTGGATTAATGCCCACGAAGATCGAACTCCACCAAACTCACTTCCCTTGTGAACTTCTGAGGATTCAGACCCACACAGAAGTGAAGGTCTAGTGCAGTCAAATACATACTGTAGCTATAGAAGGGTTACTGTGACAATGCCATTCTCAAACTCCAGTCCCACTCACAACTCTCTCCTCTCCGCCCCTCTCACACTGATTCAGCAGTCTCTGCTCAGCCTGCTTGTCTAAACCTGGCCTCAGTCCAAAACCCCGCCTCTTAGAGCTTTACACAATTCCAGGAAATCAGCACAGTTTCATTTCTTGTGAAATAGTCAGTCTCTCTGTCTCACTGCAGCAAGATGGCTTCAAAAGTATGGTCAGAGGATCGGTTCAGCTGTCCAGTATGTCTGGATCTATTGAAGGACCCAGTCGCCATTCCATGTGGACACAGTTACTGTATGGGGTGTATTAAGAACTACTGGGATCAGACTGATCATACAGGTGTCTACAGCTGCCCCAGTGCAGAAAGACCTTTACCCCGAAGGCCTGTTCTGTGCAGAAACACCATGCTGGCTGAAGTTGTGGAGGAATTAAAGACGACAAGACTCAATCCTCCTCCTGCTCAAAGTTATGCTGGACCTGGAGATGTGCCGTGTGATTTCTGCACTGGGAGAAAGTTCAAAGCTGTGAAATCCTGTTTGACGTGCCTGGCCTCTTACTGTGAAACACACGTCAGGCCACACAGTGAGGTTACTCCATTAAAGAGGCACAAGCTGATCAATGCAATTGGAGATCTGGAGCAGAAGCTTTGTGCTGAACACCAGAATTATTTAGAGGTCTTCTGTAGAACCGATCAGACGTGTATTTGTTTGTTGTGTTCACAAAATGAACACAAGAGCCATGAGACTCAGCTAAGAAAGAAAGGACTGGCAAACAGGTAAGGGTTTGAACCATTTCCTTGTAGCTATCCTAGAAAATAAAATTCCCATCAAACAAGACATGTCTGTTTACTAGGTTATCTCAGTTTCACATCAGATCAGATTTTAATTGGATATTAAGAGCTAAACTTGTTCCCTATTTTTTCCAGTGCTATATCTAAACTGGATGTGCTACAATGTATTTCAGGGTGTTTTTTCCTCTTGTTACGTTTTTCTATCCCTGATTGACAGGAGAGACACAGGAGGTTTTCTATGATATAAAACACAAAACATTCAAAAAAAAAACACTGCTCGAAAACAACTAGAAAATAAAAACTGGCTTGACCAAACAAGAAAGGAGGTCCTGTGGCCAGGAACAGTCTCAATGACACCTCCTCTAAGACCTGGTTGGGATTAAACAACTAGATTTGAATATGCCCTGCCATATCTAGCACAAACTTGATTAGCAAAAACATTATTTACAATCAAACAAAACACACTGTTTACACGTGCAGGACCTCAGCCCTGCCTCACAGGGTTAGAAGGATTTGTTCAGCTGTTTTGTGGTGCATTGGAATTTGTAGTGTAAAATTAGCATGATTTATATTCCTAGTGTTTTTATCTGTATCTTGCAAATTAATAAAATCATATATCAGTTTCATTGTTTAAGATATTATAGTTTAATTAGTTAAACTAATTAAAATGACATTCCTTTAAAAGTCAAGCACCTAATTTAAAAAAAAGCAGAAAAGACCAAGATTAATATGATATACAATATATCTGATTAATATGATATGTGCCCGTGTTTAAGGCTCTGGACTCTCTGACAGGAGGGTTGTGGGTTCCAGTCCCAGGTGGGGGACACTGCTGCTATCTGCTTGAGCAAGGTGCTTTACCTAGATTGCTCCAAAAAGTAAAAACCCAACTATACTGGGGAATTGTATGTAAAAATAAAGTGATATTTTGTCCAATTGTAATTCACCCTTTTTAAAGGCTTCTGCTAAGATAAAAATTTTAATAATCAATTTATAACCACCATCAAGATTAAAGATTGTTTACAATATACAAGATTAAAATGAAATGTAATAATCTATTTGGATTTTGTTTGTTGAAATCTACAATTTCTTTCGATTAATATGATATTTCCTTTGCAATCTTCCAGATGATATCCAATATAAATCAGGCAGAAAAAATAAGCGTAATTTGTTGCGTTAAAACACATTTTTTTATGATTAAAACAGATATGTTTAATTTAGTTTAAAATTCCACGAGAAATTTAATAACCTATTTGAACTTTTTTATTAAAAATTAAATTTTAGCAACCCTACTAGTCCCTCCGTTTCTTTGCTCTCTTCCACAGTGAATCCTTCTGATCATGGGCTCATTCTTCAATTTTTGAAATTTAGGCATTTTTACACTGATTTCATTGTTTTGTTTCAGTTTAAGTATGTGACCAATGATAGATACAAGTCAGGAAGGAGGACATGTGTTTATCGACTAAAAATGGGAATCAGGGCCCTAAATTCTTTAAAGAGAAAGCTGGTTTTAGGTTTTTTAGGTTTTTTCAAAACAAACATGTAACACATGCTATATCAGCCATCATTCACTGTTTTCTAGTGTTTAACAGTACCATCTATTTCACAGCTTTTGTGGATCAAGTGCTGTTTTATCTGTGTTTGTCGATTAAATGGTGCTGTATCTTAAATATCCATTAAAGAAACTGCTTCCTTTGTCCAAGGTTAAACCACCTCCAACAAACATTTCAATTTAATAGATCTTTCACATTTAAACATGGTTAAAAGAATGTCATTATATTTTAATCATTTAAATGTTTAACCTACTGTGTATCAAACGTCCTGCACTAAATCCTGGTTTAAAGTTTTTATACAACATGTTTCAAATATAATCCTTGATTTAATCTGGGTTGCAACTGGAACTGAAGTCACGCTATGCATTTGACTCTTATTGTATCTGTGTGCAAATGTGTGTATCTTTAATCTAAAAATATATTTTAAATAAAATTATTCTGTCAACATTAGCCTGCTCTAAATAGGGCTGTATTGGGTGTGACAGGGTATCACTCAATGCCCCATCAGAAATGTCACTGTGTCACTGTGTTTCTACACAGAAGCAGCTGGGAGAGACACAGTCAGAAATACAACAGAGAATCCAGGAGAGACTCAAAGAAATTGAGGAGCTGAAACAGGCTGTGGAGTCACTGAAAGTGGGTATTAACAAGAGGGGGTTATTATTATTATTATTATTATTATTATTATTATTATTATTATTATTATTATTATTATTAACAGATGGACTGGAACACATCTGCAGAAGTTTACTGTCTATGCCTGATGTGTTTTTGATATCAATTCTAACCATGTCTCCTCTACTGTGTTCTTTCACTCAGAGATCTGCATGCATAGAAATAAAGGAAAGTGAGAAGATCTTTACTGAGCTGATCCGATCCATTGAGAAGATCCACACTGAGGTTATTGAGCTGATTGGAGCTAACGAGAAGGCTGCAGTGAATCAGGCTGAAGGACGCATGAAGAAACTGGAGCAGGAGATTGCTGAGCTAATAAACAGAAACTCTGAGCTGCAACAGCTTTCAGAGACAGAGGATCACATCCATTTTCTACAGGTAACATCACTGCTTGTTAGAAAATCTCAAGTCCATAACTGGGACGGTTTCAGACAGACCTCTCCAATTGAATGAATCCTTGCTTTTCCCCAGGAATGTTTTGGACCCCATTCTGTTTGGCTGAAAACTCCTTTTCTCCACTTTCCTGTTGTAGAATTTCCAGTCTCTCTGTGCCCCTCCTGAAGCTGGAGACTTACCCAGCATTACTGTCAATACAGACATCTGTTTTGGGGCTGTAAGGAAAGCTGTATCTGAACTTAAAAGACCATATTGAGGACTTCTGCAAGGGGGATTAGTCAAAATAACCACAACAGGTTGGTGTGAAATAGATTCATTTGGTAGAGATTTCTCAAATAGACCATGGCTTGAGGAGGGACAGGACCTGCAAGACATTAATAAAGACCTCTTGCAGATTGTTGGCTATATGAATATTGCAGGAGGGAGGCAGCATGGAAGAATGAGCAGAGAGGAGGATTTTTACATCCTGGGAATGCCGTGAATAAGCCTTGTTTCTTTTCAGATTGCTGTTTGGAGTCTTGTGTGTGTTGTGTATTAATCCACATGTTTGGAATTCTATTTCTCTCTCTTTTTCTGGCCAGTGAATGAAGTTGCAGTTTACAGTCTGCAGGCTCCAGAGCCAAGGAACAGAGCTGAGGGCATAAATGTAAGTCTGTTTGAACAGGGAGGATTTGGGAGAAAGATGGGACTGATGATGCAGGGAGGAGGAGTGATTTGAGGATGGGCCAGACCATGAGTGTTGTATGTAATCATGAACATCTTGAAGTACAGATTTTTACATCCAGAAATGCCGTGAATAAGCCTTGTTTCTTTTCAGATTGCTGTTTGGAGTCTTGTGTGTGTTGTGTATTAATCCACATGTTTTTCAATTCTGTTTCTCTCTCTTTTTTCTGCCCATGAATGAAGTTGCAGTTTACAGTCTGCAGGCTCCAGAGCCAAGGAACAAAGCTGAGTTTTTCAAATGTAAGTCTGTTTTCACTGAAACATTTGATTGAAAAGATGTGGATGATTGAGAGAAGAGCTAACACTACAGAACACGGAGGGGTGGAGCAGGGGCAGCAATTATTATTATATATTAGTAATTGTGAAGCTATTAATCTAGGACTCCTCTCCAACAAGTATTGGCTCAGATGAATACATACAGAATGACTAGGGAGGGGCATTTGTTGCCTGTTTTCCATTTTAGACCTTTCGCTCCCTATCTTGGTATCTCTGAATAAATAATCATCCCATCTTTTAATACATGTATAATGCATGTGAAACCAGTTGTGGGGTAAAATGAACAGCTATCCTCCCAGTCATCCTGTGCTGGTAGTAAATGTATATTGCAGTATCACTGCAAAACTTGTGGGATGGATTGCTCATTAAAATATTAGACAGATATTTGAAAAGTGGATGATATTCTATTGAAGATATTTAGTAAGCAAGGGGACTGAAAGGGGAAAATGGCAAACACATAAAAAAAAGGAACATTAAGTGAACTGTAATTGTATGCAGAGCAGCATTTGATTGGTTCTCCGGAAGGCGTTTTATAAGATCGAGCAATTGTAATGAACAAAACAATCAAACAGCAAGAGGGTTTTAATTAATAGCAGCAGTTTATTGAAGACTGAAAAGTAAAACAGAGAGACACACACCAAAGTCACAAATAAATCCCAAGTAAGAATTATAGATCAAATCTATTGATTACACCGTGTAATCTATTGATTACACCGTTTTTTTGGTTCCTGGGTACAAAGTGTTATTTCCTAATTGCTTATGCCTCAAAAGTATAGAAAATGGCTATTATTCCCACAAACTTTGCTTTTGTGACCAGGACAGTGATATTTTGAAATTTACCTCTTTTCCAGAACATTCCAGATAGATTCAGTGCTGAGTATACTTGGATCCCACTTCTAGAACTTTCTAGAACTTTCCAGTAATATAAATAGTAGTATAAATACAGGGGCCTTAAGCCCACCAGTTCAGTTTAGTTCCAGCTGCCTAAGTGGATACATATCTGCATTTTTTATGAGATGGCATCAAGGTCATAGGAGACTTCAAAATGGTGGCATTCCTGATGGGTCTCCAAGGCGGTTTTACCAAGTTTCCCTGCTATCTTTGCCTTTGGGACAGCAGGGACACCAAAATCACACTACACACAGGGACTGGCCACAGCGGACCGAGTTCTCTGTGGGGAGGAACAAACTGGGACACTGGTGGACCCCGGAAGGTGCTGATGCCACCACTGCACATCAAATTGGGCCTTATGAAACAATTTGTCAGAGCTCTAGATAAGGAAACTAGGCAGCCTTCAAGTAACTTCTTCCCACAGCTGTCTGAGGCAAAGGTCAAAGCGGTGTCTTCACACGGGACCACAGATAAAGAAGATCCTGGAGTGCAATGAATTCCCAAGAAGCTCACTAGTAAGGAGAAAGCGGCTTGGAACAGCTTTGTCGCAGTGATGATCGTTAATCGGCTTCCTGGCAATCTTTTAAGGCCGAAAACTATGTGGAACTGGTTGAGACTCTGGTGAAGAACTACGACACAATGGGCTGTAGGATGTCCCTCAAAGTCCATATCCTTGATGCTCATCTTGATAAATTCAAGGAGAACATGGGAAGCGTACTCGGGAGGAGCAAGGCGGCGCTTCCACCAGGATATACTGGACTTTGAGCGCACACTACCAAGGACAGTATAACGAACATGATGGGAGACTACATTTGGGGGCTGATTAGAGTGAAAGTGATTTACAGTATAATCAGTAACTCTCGAAAACTACTCACTTCTAAATCTTTTGTAGTCATTTTTGTATTACTTTAGTATAAATACATGTTAATTTGGATTCATATGTTGTTTTTTTTTTTCTGACTTTATGTGAACGAAAAGACACAAATTCATCACCGTTTCTCATTGGAAATAGGTAAATTTCAAAATATTACTGTCCTGGTCACAAAAAAGTTTGTTTGGGGAATAATAGCCATTTTCTATACTTTTGAGGCATAAGCAATTAGGAAATAACACTTAATGCACAGGAACAAAAATTGTGTTACATAGTGTTATCACCCTTAATATACTTGTCTATAAAATAGCAGGGGAGCACAGGAGGGAGCAGGGACATAGATGGACTTAAAGCTGGAAGGAGGGGCATGGCACACACACATCAGAGAAGACACACACAGGAGGAGGAGGGAATAGGAGGATAGACACATAAAGGACACAGCAGGAGAAGATAGCAGGAAAATGGAGGAGGGATGAGGGAGCATAGAGAAAAATCAAAAATGGAGCACTGTGGAGGGGACAAGGAGGAGGGCACAAAAAGACACAGGTGGGAGCATATAGTGAGGAGGGGCAGTTAGGAGGAAGCATGGAGGAAGGAGGAACAGGAAGGAGGGAGCATAGAGGAGGGAGCATAGAGAAGGGGAGGAGGTAGGGAAAAGGAGGAGGAAGGATGCAACAGGAGCATGCAGGAAGATGAAGGAGCAGGTGAACTGTGTGAATTGTGGACGGGTTAAATTAGGTGCGATCCTTCATTTTCCATTTTAAACGTGATTCAAATGCATTTGTCTAGACTGATGTGAACTGGGGAGCGTAAATCAAAGTTTATCGGTGTTTATATTTATGTCATGTAAACTAGAAAACTCTGCTATTCAGAAGAAGCTTCTTTTTTTTCATGGGATATAAAAAGAAAAACCGTGTCATGCAAGATATAGCAAAGTTATATTTAGAAAAACCACGATGTGAAACAAAACAGAGCACAGAAATGACACATTTTTGCATTGTCGTTGAGACACTAATGACTCAATAATCATCAATTGAATTTGTAAAGGGGAGGAGAAAAACACAGGAAAAAAAACTAACGTTAATCAGACGTGATCCCCGTACTCTTTACAAGCACAAACTAAACTCTCCGGAACACCCCGCCCTATAAGTGGGGGCACACTATCACACACACACACACACACCCTGCCTATCACACACACACACTCACACACACACACACACGTTAATCAGACGTGATCCCCGTACTCTTTAGAAGCACAAACTAAACTCTCCGGAACACCCCGACTATAAGTGGGACGGCTATCACACACACACACACACACCCTGCCTATCACACACACACACCTGCCCTATCACACACACACACACACACACACACACACACACACACACACACACACACACACACACACACACACACACACACACACACACACACACAATCAGGCACTGATCCCCGTACTCTTTACAAGCACAAACTAAACTCTCCGGAACACCCTGACTATAAGTGGGACGGCGAAGCCATTTCCCCACCAAACACAACAAACAAACAAACAAACAAACAAACAAACAAACAAACAAACAATTAATTTACAATAGTCACCAGGTGCGGGTGATAATTAAACAATAAAAAATTAACAAATTTAATTAAACAATAAAGCACAACAATCAAACAATCAAACCAAATACAATTAAATTAAACAAATGTGCATTCCGCACATGTTTTTCTTCAGGGAGGCTTTAACCCCTCCCTGCTGTCTGTCAATATATATATATATATATATATATATATATATATATATATATATATATATATATATACAGTACTGTGCAAAAGTTTTAGGCAGGTGTGAAAAAAATGCTATAAAGTAAGAATGCTTTCAAAAATAGACATGTTAATAGTTTATATTTATCAATTAACAAAATGCAAAGTGAGTGAACAGAACAAAAAATCTACATCAAATCAATATTTGGTGTGACCACCCTTTGCCTTCAAAACAGCATCAATTCTTCTAGGTACACTTGCACACAGTTTTGAAGGAACTCGGCAGGTAGGTTGGCCCAAACATCTTGGACAACTAACCACTGTTCTTCTGTGGATTTAGGCAGCCTCAGTTGCTTCTCTCTCTTCATGTAATCCCAGACAGACTTCATTGATGTTGAGATCAGGGCTCTGTGGGGGCCATACCATCACTTCCAGGACTCCTTGTTCTTCTTTTACGCTGAAGATAGTTCTTAATGACTTTCGCTGTATGTTTGGGGTCGTTGTCATGCTGCAGAATAAATTTGGGGCCAATCAGATGCCTCCCTGATGGTATTGCATGATGGATAAGTATCTGCCTGTACTTCTCAGCATTGAGGAGACCATTAATTCTGACCAAATCCCCAACTCCATTTGCAGAAATGCAGCCCCAAACTTGCAAGGAACCTCCACCATGCTTCACTGTTGCCTGCAGACACTCATTAAATGTACCGCTCTCCAGCCCTTCGGCCCGAACAAACTGCCTTCTGCTACAGCCAAATATTTTCAAATTTTGACTCATCAGTCCAGAGCACCTGCTGCCATTTTTCTGCACCCCAGTTCCTGTGTTTTCGTGCATAGTTGAGTCGCTTGGCCTTGTTTCCACGTTGGAGGTATGGCTTTTTTTTTGGCGCAAGTCTTCCATGAAGGCCACTTCTGACCAGACCTCTCCGGACAGTAGATGGGTGTACCAGGGTCCCACTGTTTTTCTGCCAATTCTGAGCTGTTGGCACTGCTGGACATCTTCCGATTGCGAAGGGAAGTAAGCATAATGTGTCTTTCATCTGCTGCAGTAAGTTTCCTTGGCCGACCACTGCGTCTTCGGTCCTCAACATTGCCCGTTTCTTTGTGCTTCTTCAAAAGAGCTTGGACAACACATCTGGAAACCCCTGTCTGCCTTGCAATTTCTGCCAGGGAGAGACCTTGCTGATGCAGTATAAATACCTTGTGTCTTGTTGCTGTGCTCAGTCTTGCCATGGTGTATGACTTTTGACAGTAAACTGTCTTCAGCAACCTCACCTTGTTAGTTGAGTTTGGCTGTTCCTCACCCAGTTTTATTCCTCCTACACAGCTGTTTCTGTTTCAGTTAATGATTGTGTTTCAACCTACATATTGAATTGATGATCATTAGCACCTGTTTGGTATAATTGTTTAATCTTAAACCTGACTATATGCCTACAAAATCCCTGACTTTGTGCAAGTGTACCTAGAAGAATTGATACTGTTTTGAAGGCAAAGGGTGGTCACAACAAATATGGATTTGATTTAGATTTTTCTTCTGTTCACTCACTTTGCATTTAGTTAATTGATAAATATAATCTATCAACATGTCTATTTTTGAAAGCATTCTTACTTTACAGCATTTTTTCACACCTGCCTAAAACTTTTGCACAGTACTATATATATATATATATATATATATATATATATATATATATATATATATATATATATATATATGTTGTAAAATAATGTGAATTGATTAAAAGGGAATGGGAATGTGAATTGGGAATTGATTTTAAAAAGGAACTGACCCCCACCCTGGTTGTGAACATGTGACCACAATGTTGAACGAAACAAACTGAAATATCAACCAATATGTTAGATTGTTTTTGTAAACTTTATTTTATTTGATGTATTTGTTTGTTTGTTTAAAAGAAATGAGTGAGAAAGAAACCTTGTTTTTTTGTTTTGTTTTATCTCAGCAAAGGAAAAGTGTGAAGAGGAAATGAAGAAACAGCCAGCGCGTCAACGAAGAAACAGTAATGAGGAAGACCGTCCTGACAGTGAGTGAAGAGTAGAATGCAGAGTAAAGAGTCGTGGAGGATCACAGAGTACAGAACAGGGGTGCTATTCCATGAATGAGGATACAGATGACATGTTTATGGATATCCTCATCAGTGAAATAGCCACAGCACTGTGTGAAAGTTCATGCAGTATTCTGTTTATATAACTAGCATATCCAGCATCCTGTATGGAAAAGAAAGCATGTTTCAACCTGTACTGTGTTTAACAGCTGAATCCAGAACATGTCCTCAGATTGCCAAGTAAAGTTATTTGATGCTGAACTCTGTACATTGTTGTGAAGAATTCAAACATCCAGTAACCTTTTCTTATTAATATTCATTTTCATTATAGGTGTAACTCTAATGTCTTGATATGATACGCATCACGATATGCAGGTCAGGATACGATATGAATCACAATGCATGCAATGCTCCTGATGGGCTACTTGTATGAAGCACAATAGGATCAAATGATCATTTAACAAGTGACTGTTTTATTAGAAGACGAATGAAATGAGACAGGGAGAGTATGTATCCATACCAACTATAAAACACACTCTTCATTCAAGAACCGCTCTGTGAACTACAGTGAGCTGAGCTGTGCTTTGGTCTTGAATCATGATGCACACGATACAGACCTCAATGATGATACGATATCTCATGTAAAGAAAGTGTCCTGATTCATCGATACATGATGTTCTATTTTTCTCTCTTGTTTATACCAGGAATGTACATTGGTTAAAATCACAATTTACAGCCACAATAGGTATGCGGTTGTTGTTTTAAAACAAAAGCCTAATTTTAATGTCCACGTAGGCTCAAGCAAGGCTGTATTGTTTATGGGATGGGACTTGCAGCATCACATCCACATATATGAAGCTTGTCCTTTCATATTCAGTTCCACACACTTACAGCTCATAATCTGTTTGAGATACAGAACCAGGTTCATATTTAAATATTTTGAAATCTCCTTAGGCCAGATCTTAACAGTACCCTATCTGTGACCTCATGAGGCTGCCATATATGGTCCATGTGACTTTGTGGTTTCCAGATGACACGTAACAAATGATCTTCATATTCAGATCACAGCTGTATTCTGTGATCCTCTAGTTCAAGTTTGATCACGGGTATCACACAAGAAACATGAACCCTTTGTGCCTGTCATGTAACAAAGCTGCCACTGTCGCAGGGTGAAAGACTCAAACCTGAGAAACAATCTGAGGTGCTGACTTCATATTTGCATTTGCATAACACTGCCTGCTCAATGTTTCAGTGCCCTTGACAGTCTAGCAGGTCTTATAGGTAACCCTTACATCAGCCATTTCTGAAGAATGCAAGTTTTTGATCAATTTAGCAGCTTCATGTGTTCATTTAAATCAGGAGTGGTCAGCTCTGGTCTAGGAAAGCTGCAGGCTTTTCCGGTTTTCATTCAAATTATCTCTAAATTACTTAAATGAACAATGACCTGCTTAACTAGTCAAAATGAAATTGATTATTTAAGGGTTACCTATAAAACAAGGGATGGCCACCACGGTCTAGCTGAAACAGTGCCCCCCACTGTTAAGGGACCTCGTGATTCATGGCAGAGACTTCCTTCCTTGCTTCCAGGATTCAGTGACTTTACCTCGCGTCCATGGACAGCCAACTCGAGTCAACTCGAAAGTGCTTTGAATTGGCCTGGAATTGTCCCAGAACTCGAGTTGGTGATAAAGGAGGCGTTTCCATGGTTTTCTGAGTTATTACGTGAGGTGGGCAGGAAACACTACCGACTTTCCCCAGAAATACTTGCAAGTTAAACGTCAAGGCGTGAATTCACTGCAGAAGGAATTATAGTCAAACTCTCAACAATTTAAATGATAAATCCATCTCGATATTCTTTGACATTGCTCTATATCACGACATAATCATTAATGTTTTCAAATGTTTTTATTCAGTAAATTATGTTCCCACCCCTATAACATTTTTCATTGACATTTAGTGATGTCATTTTCTTCCAGCCTGAAATCAGACAGAATTGGGAGCCAACTCGCATAATTTAAAAACATGGAAATGGAGGTGGGTTGGGGGCAACTCGAGCACTTTCCCAAGTTCTGTGGTTCATGGAAACGTGGTATTTGTAACTCAACACCATGATTGACAAGTGGAGCCCTCTACAGGGTTTTCTGACCCCCTCCTGCAGCTCATGCATGCGCCCGACAGCCAGCACAGATCTCCCCTGTCACAGCAAGTCATAATAGTTACTTGTGCAGAAGGGAGGCTTGCAAAAAAAACATACCCCCAGCTCTACCTCAGTTATGCAGCCCCGCCTGCCTTCTAAACAAGATAAACAGTAAAATCATTTCACCCCCGCCCTCTATACAGGACTCACGGGAGCACAGAGGCCACATTAGGCCCCCCTGCATACTGGCCCTGCACTGAGCTGGTATAATCACCCTTAACAAACTATTACACATCAACAGGGAAGTCATTTTCTTTTCATTCTTTGAAAAATGTTGGAATTCTCAGTTTGTTTTCCTTCATACATATTTCAGGTACCGAATCACTGTTCGTTCAGCGCTGTGAAAATGTGCTTTTCAGGGAGATACCAGCTTTCAGCAGTCAGTGCGGTTCTATTTAAATTACTGACAGTTTCTTTATTTCTTCTTCTTACAGCTGTGCAGATGCCCGGCCCCATTAACCGCTCTTCATGTAAGTACATTGTTTTTATTCTTTACATTTTTCTCGCTTGTTTATACCAGAGATGCACTTTGGTTAAAATCACAATTTACAGTCACAATCAGTATGCGGTCGTTGTTTTAAAATAAGTGCCACGTTTTAACCCTTTGTGGTCCTATGTCGGACCAGGTCTGACATTACAATTTTCCCTTTCCTGTCCGACATCATCAAAGACGTAAAAAACAGGTCTCTAGTTGTTGTTTCCCCGGCAAAAGCCGTGAAAACCATTCAATGGCCGAGTGAGACCGATAGGAGCCGAGAAAATAAAAAAATAAAAAAATGGTCGGATCTGAGCAATACACAAGCCCCGGCACCACATAGATAACACGGACATACACAAACAAGATAGCTGCTTCCGCATCCAGCGCTCAAAGAATATCACAGACATTTGCAGAGCTTTTTTAGATGTTATAGTAATAAAATAACGACTTTGATCACATTATTGAGGACTTTGGTGATAAAACGAGTGATCAGGAGACGATTTATCGGTATGCACGACTATGAAGAGGATTGTGATAAATACAGCGGACAAGGGGTGGGGCGGGGCTGGAGATGCAGTACTGAGTGTCCTGTTGATATGCAGAGCCTTTTAAACCTGTTATACTGTGAAAAAAAAAAAAAAACTTTTTAACAGCGTGTCTAAAATAAATTGGACCTGATGCGCCTGAGACGCGCTGAATTAATGGACCGCAAAGGGTTAATGTCCACATAGACTCAAGCAAGCCTGTATTGTTTATGGGATGGGACTTGCAGCATCACATCCACATATCTGAAGCTTGTTCTTTCATATTCAATTCAACAGACTTACAGCTCATAATCTTTTTGAGATACAGAACCATCTTATCGCACAAGTTACATGAACCCTTTGCGTCTGTCATGTAATAAAGCTGCCACCGTCACAGGGTAGTTCTGAGAGGTCCATGCAGGTACATGTGAAGCCATCTTGAGGCAGGGAATGCAATTTAAAACAAAAACAAAAATTAAAACAATACACACACCTCATGTAAACAGTTGACGCAACACATGGGAACATGTAAAACAATAAAATAAAAAGGACCTTATGTACCCTTTAATTAAACAAAAAGTGAATTAAATTAGCAAACAAATAAATGCAAAATCTAAAACTTGGATTTACAAAAAAACATAAACCCCTTACCTTAGTTCTGCAGCCCCGCCTGCCTTCTAACCATGACATACAGTGAAATCATTTCACCCACACCCTCTATACAGGACTCACAGGAACACAGACAGCACATTAGGCCCCTATGCAATAATGGGTCTCACTGCAGCACTGGCCCTGCACTGAACTGGTGCAATCACCTTTAAACTATTACACACAAAAGGGAAGTCATTTTCAGCAGTCAGTGCAGTTCTATTTAAATTACTAACCTTTTTTTTTCTCTCTTACAGGGTGGACACGATGGATCCCCTCCTTTCGAAGTAAGTACATCACTCTTTTCTTTACTTTTTTTCTCTTTTGTTTATACCAGGGGTGTTCATTGGTTAAAATCACAATTTACTGCCACACTAGGTATGTGGTCGTTGTTTTAAAACAAAAGTCTCATTTGAATGTCCACGTAGGCTCAAGCAAGGCTGTATTGTTTATGGGATGGGACTTGCAGCATCACATCCACAGATCACAGATCTGAAGTTTGTCCTTTCATGCTTGTGTGTGCTGAGAGGAGTGATTTGAAAAAAGGAACTAGCTGTTCTGTGAGTTCAATTGTGTGGAATAATTTTGGAGTTGTATATACAGAAAAGTTTACCAAAAGTCCAAATTACCTGAGAAAACCTACAGTCAACCTCGTGATTTAATGTATGTATTAATTTATTTAGTTATTATCGCAACTCTGTTACCTCTTCACCCCTCAACACAAGGAAATGATACGATGGTTGAGGTGAAACCTTACTTTAGTTTTATAATGTATTATTTTTAATTTATCATTAACTCCTTAATAATACTGTTAGCCTCTTCAACATGTTTTTTTTTTAATTTGTCAAAAAAAGCAACAACAAAAAGTTCAGAGGATTATTTTGCTTATTTTGAAGCAGTTAATACTGTTAACTAACCAGAAGAACATTATTATTATTATTATTATTATTATTATTATTATTATTATTATTATTATTATTATTATTATTATTAATAATAATAATATTTCATAACAACAACAATATTTTGATCGTTTTAAATTATCCATTTCTCTTTGGCTAGCTTTTTCTTTTTTTTTTACAAAAAAATGTAATTTATTATAAAACAAATCCCACTGCAGCTACTCCATCCTCAAAACAAAATAAAAATATATTAGCGGAAAAATGCAACTAAACCCTGACACAGTGTGTGTGTGTGTATAAAAATAACTGAGCTCCGCCAGCCGAACCAGTGCACTAATAGTACCAGTGCACTAATAGTACCAGCGCACTAATAGTACCAGCGCACTGATAGTACCAGCGCACTGATGGCACCAGCACTAATAGTACCAGGCACTGATAGCACCAGGCGCGCTAATGGTACCAGCGCGCGCTGATGGCACCAGCCAGCGCTAATAGTAACAAGCGCGACTGATGGTACCAGTGCACTGATAGTACCAATGCACTAATGGTACCAGCGCCTGATGGTACCAGCGCACTGATAGTACCAGCGCACTGATAGTACCAGCACACTGATAGTACCAGTGCACTAATAGTACCAGTGCACTAATAGTACCAGCGCACTGATAGTACCAGTGCACTAATAGTACCAGCGCACTAATAGTACCAGCGCACTGATAGTACCAGCGCACTAATAGTACCGTGCGTCCCTGCACTAGCGCTGTATCACTGGGCACAGTGTGCACCACGCGCGCCAGGCACCATGCACGCTGAGTACCCTGAGCACTGTGTGCCGCACCGTCGCGACACCAGTCAGTCCCTGCACTAGCGCCTATATCACTGGGCACCCGTGCTCATCCAGCGCACCAGGCACCATGCACACTGAGTACCCTGAGCACCATGTGCACCGTGCGGCACCATGCGTCCCTGCACTAGCGCTGTATCACTGTGCACCGTGTGCACCACACGCACCAGGCACCATGCACACTGGGTACCCTGAGCACCATGTGCGCTGCATCCCTGCACTGGCGCTGTATCAGTGTGCACTGTGTGCTCCACGCGTGCCAGGCACCATGCACACTGAGTACCCTGAGCACCATGTGCACCGTGCGTCCCTGCACTAGCGCTGTGTCACTGGGCACCGTGTGCTCCACGCGCACCAGACACCATGCACACTGAGTACCCTGAGCACCATGTGCACCGTGCATCCCTGCACTAGCGCTGTATCAGTGTGCACCGTGTGCTCCCCGCACGCCAGGCACCATGCACACTGAGTACCCTGAGAACCATGTGCACTGTGCGTCCCTGCACTAGCGCTTTATCACTGGGCACAGTGTGCACCACGCGCGCACCAGGCACCATGCACACTGAGTACCCTGAGCACCATGTGCACCGTGCGGCACCATGCGTCCCTGCACTAGCGCTGTGTCACTGGGCACCATGTGCACCACGCCGCACCAGGCACCATGCACACTGGGTGCCCTGAGCACCATGTGCACCGTCGGCACCACTCATCGTCCCTGCACTAGCGCTGTGTCACTGGGCACCATGTGCACCACGCGCGCCAGGCACCATGCACGCTGAGTACCCTGAGCACCATGTGCACCGTGCGGCACCATGCGTCCCTGCACTAGCGCTGTGTCATGTGCAATGAGCACCGTGCATACCTAGATACTGAAGTACCAAGGGCTATGCGTGCACCGCGGTATGAAGCACCAGGGGGGAGGCTGCTGTGCAACAATGTCTACCCTAACCGCATGGTCACACACCTGGACAGCGTGTAGCATAGACCAGGGAGACACAGGGGCTGAAGCCGCAGCGGGCGAGTTGAAAGCAGACAGCAAAAAACCACAGTAAAAATAGATAGAGAGCACACTGTTTGTTTACAAGGCCCGACTCACCGAGGTGGTTCTAGATGCTGGTTAACACAGGCAGGTAAAGAAGAGCGCGCCCCCTGCTAGTCTGTCAGAAGCATTGTAACTAGCAAGGCAGGGCGTTTGGTGCAGTTTCATTGATAAACTTAAATAATGTTATTAACTGTGCGCGTTACAAAAATGTAATTATTAAATCGATTATTCAGTATTTATATCGATGTATATAATGAGGAATGGAATCGATAGAAAAATCGATTTTCTATTTAATCGTAGCAGCCGTAGTCCTGAGATTCTACAGTTCAGTAAAACACAACAATTGGGGACGAGCAAAAAATACAAAACATAACTGGCAACTCTTAAAAAAACGGATGCTTTTGATTAACGGTGCATTTGAAGATGTAAATGGAAATGCATATCACCAAGGGAAGAAATGGTTATTATTGCTTTTGGAAAAGAAGGTACAATTAAATTAGTTATTTACAACCGGTTTATTGTTTACAAATCATGCACAAAAACACCTTCTCTGGCACAACATCACATTTCATTTTGAATTTACTGACTTTCCTTGATAAACAAATCCATGTCTGGGAGGTTTCTAGACGTCCTCTGCTTTTCACCGACTCTGAGAATGCCTGATTTTAGTCCCGTGTGATGCTTCAGAGACTCAAACAACAAACCTCACAGCCATAAACTGGTTTGGAGGATGGCAACACATCTTTTTAACAGCACAGTAATGATATGAATGCCTTAGTTTCTTCTATTTGACATGGTTACACTGGGCAGTCACGTGACAGGATGTGAAAACTGAAACTGAATTCACAAATGCACCGTCTTTGCGTTTTCTTTGCTGCAGAATCCATTGTGTCCTGGTAAGAGCTGAGTTTACTGTTGTAGACCCATAATAAAATATGCATTGATATAGAGGGTAATAGAGGGCATCATATCTTACAGGATCAGATATGACTGGCTCTGTATTAATAGAGGGGATCGTATCTTACAGGATCAGATATGACAGGCTCTGTATTAATAGAGGGGATCGTATCTTACAGGATCAGATATGACAGGCTCTGTATTAATAGAGGGGATCGTATCTTACAGGATCAGATATGACAGGCTCTGTATTAATAGAGGGGATCGTATCTTACAGGATCAGATAGGACAGGCTTACTCCCACCACACTGGGGAATACATGGCAGCATTAACTTAGGATACTTGATGATAATAACCTGGCTAAATAGTACTTCACATCACACAGTACTAAGCAGCCGGGTTATTTTTTTCAAACATGTTAGTAGTTTTATAGTGTGTTTACTGTGTGAAGTAATAATATGTAATTGAACTGAATGTGTTTTAATTTCAGAGCTTATGTAGAAATGGAAGGACAGAAAGGAGCTGTACAATATCTATAGAATACAGCATGGGGTGGTGTGTGATATAGGAATGTAATGCACACCGAAGGGGTTATCCAGACATTACATGCTCATGTATCACACACACACACACACACACACACACACACACACACACACACACACACACACACACACACACACTGAATTCTTCTTCTCTGCAGAGTGCCATTCCTGTTTTGTTTTTGTTTTGTTTTTTTGCTGTCAGGGTTTCCGTGGCAATTGTTAGGGAGCGTGTTAAAATGACGCGCTTTCACATTTCTATTTTTCCATTTCTGTGTTCACGGGTTTGTTCTCAGGGTGGTTGTGTTTGCTCACATTTCTGTGTATACTTTTTGTGTGAAGTGGATTCCCTTCAGTCCGAATCAGAGTGTATTTCAAAGCCCGTTGGTGTGGGTCCGGGTGATTTTTCGGGAGTCCGTTTCTCCATGTTCGCGGTGACTCCCTCATGGAAATGCAGCTCTGTCCTCAGATGGGATGCGGAGCGGCTGTTGCTGGAGGAGGGAAGAGGGAACAGGGAGGATATAGGAGGGAGCAGGGAGAGGGAGGAGGGAGCAGGGAGGATGTAGGAGGAAGCAGGCAGGGGGGAGGAGGGAGGATGGAGTAGGGAGCAGGGAGAATGGAGGAGGGAGCAGTGAGGATGGAGGAGGGAGAAGGGAAGAGGGGCTGATGAAGCAGGGAGGAGGGATTGATTTGAGGATGCAGCAGACAATGACTGTTGTATGTTTCAATTCTATTTCTCTCTCTTTTTTCTGCCCAGTGAATGGAGTTGCAGTTTACAGTCTGCAGGCTCCAGAGCCAAGGAACAGAGCTGAGTTTTTAAAATGTAAGTCTGTTTTCACTGAAACATTTGATTGAAAGATGTGTCACTCCATTGTGAGAAGAGCTAACACTACAGAACAGGGAGGGGTGGAGCTTGAGGGCAGCAATTATTATTATTTATTAGTAATTGTGAAGCCATTAATCTACACTCCTCTCCAACAAGTATTGGTTCAGATGAATACATGCAGAATGACTGGGAGAGGGGCATTTGTTGCCTGTTTTTCCACTCAGACCTCTCTCTCCCTAAATATCTTGGTATCCCTGAATAGATAATCATCCCATCTTTTAATACATGTACAATGCATGTGAAACCAGTTGTGGGGTAAAATGAACAACTATCCCTCCCAGTCATCCTGTGCTGGTAGTAAATGTATATTGCAGTATCACTGCATTTGTGGGATGGATTGCTCATTAAAATATTAGACAGATATTTGAAGAGTGGATGATATTCTATTGAAGATATTTAGTAAGCAAGGGGTCTGAGTGGGTAAAATGGCAACACATACCCTGTAGGAACATTAAGTGAACTGTAATTGTATGCAGAGCTGAATTTGATTGGTTCCAATTGAAGAGGTTTGATAAGATCGAGGAATTATAATGAACAAAACAATCATGAGGGTTTAAAGATAGCTTCACATTTACTGGCATGGACCTCTCAGAACTACATTTCCCATCATCCTCCTGCTCATATATGTAATTGAGAAGGAATTACCAGTGAGCAGGAGGATGATTGGAAATGTAGTTCTGAGAGGTCCATGCCGGTCCACAGGATTCCATCTTGAGGCAGAAAATGCAATTTAAAAGTTTAAAAAAGTGGTCGAAATGTATTTAAAAAAATCATTAAAACAATACACACACCTTCCATAAACAGGATGTGAGGATGCAGCAGACAATGACTGTTGATTTTCTCAGTGATTTGACTTTTCTAAACGTCTCTCCTCTACCCGTCCTCTTCTCTTCAATCAGATTCCTGTCAGCTCACACTGGACCCCAACACAGCGCATAGAAACCTCTGTCTGTCTAAAGGGAAGAGAAAGGTGACATGGAGGAGAGAGACCCAGAGATATCCTGATCACTCAGAGAGATTTGAGAGCTGGCCCCAAGTGCTTTGCAGAGAGGGTTTGTCTGGGACTCGCTGTTACTGGGAGATTGAATGGAGTGGGGGATGGCCTGATATAGGAGTCACATATAAAGGAATCAGCAGGAAAGGATGGGATGATTCCTGTGTCCTTGGATTCAATGACAAGTCCTGGAGTTTGCGCTGCTCTGATTCCAGTTACATTGCCCTGCACAATAACAATGAAACTGCAATAACTGTCCCCCACTCCCCCATAATAGGAGTGTATCTGGACTTTAATGCCGGCACGCTGTCCTTTTATGGTGTCTCTGACACAATGACCCTCCTGCACAGATTCAAAACCACATTCACTGAGCCGCTCTATCCTGGGTTTTGGCTTTGGGATTATGAATCCCCTGTAACAATCTGCCAGCTGAACTAGACTGTTTTGTGTTGTAAGAAACCCTTTGTATTGAACTCCCTGTCTGTCCTCTCCACTCCTCGGGTGAAGGGAATGTTCAATCTGACACAACTTTTAAGGAAAGTTAGGGGGTAAAACGGCGCCACCTGCAGAGCAAAACAAGGTGAATTATTTGTTTTTAGCAACTAATGGATTTCATACGAAGTAACTGTATTTAATTTATTTTTTAAGAATTGATATGTGTTATATATATTTTAGAAAGTGGCATCCAATAGTCAGTACTGTAACAGTTTTAAAAAAAGTGAACTTAAGTTTGCTTTATTGTGTGTGTGTTTTTGTTTTTTGATTTCCATAAAATGTTTAATATTTCAGATTTTAGTAATGTGATTTAATAAAAAAAAATTACGTGATAGACTGACTTTTTCTTATTTATTGATACTCATTAACACTCATTAAGCACATGGAAGCAATGTAAAGCATAGGGAAGCTTTGTAAAGCACATAGAGGTCAGGTAAAGCATAGGGAAGCTTTGTAAACCACAGAGAGGTCTGGTAAAGCATAGGGTAGCATTGTAAAGCACAGAGAGGTCTGGTAAAGCATAGTGAAGCATTGTAAAGCACAGAAAGGTGTGGTAAAGCATAGGGAAGCACTGTAAAGCACAGAGAGGTCTGGTAAAGCATAGGAAGAAGCATTGTAAAGCACAGAGAGGTGTGGTAAATATATGAAGCATTGTAAAAAACAGAGAGGTCTGGTAAAGCATAGGAAGCATTGTAAAGCGCAGAGAGGTCTGGTAAAGCATGGGAAGCTTTGTAAAGCACAGAGAGGTCAGGTAAAGCATAGGCAAGCATTGTAAACCACAGAGAGGTCTGGTAAAGCATAGGGAAGCATTGTAAAGCACAGAGAGGTCTGGTAAAGCATAGTGAAGCATTGTAAAACAGAGAGGTGTGGTAAAGCATAGGGAAGCACTGTAAAGCACAGAGAGGTCTGGTAAAGCATAGGGAAGCATTGTAAAGCACAGAGAGGTAAAGCATAGGAAGCACTGTAAAGCACAGAGAGGTCTGGTAAAGCATAGGGAAGCATTGTAAAGCACAGAGAGGTCTGGTAAAGCATAGGGAAGCATTGTAAAGCACAGAGAGGTGTGGTAAAGCATAGGGAAGCACTGTAAAGCACAGAGAGGTCTGGTAAAGCATAGGGAAGCATTGTAAAGCACAGAGAGGTGTGGTAAAGCATAGGGAAGCACTGTAAAGCACAGAGAGGTCAGGTAAAGCATAGGGAAGTATTGTAAACCACAGAGAGGTCTGGTAAAGCATAGGGAAGCATTGTAAAGCACAGAGAGGTCTGGTAAAGCATAGGGAAGCATTGTAAAAAGCAGAGAGGTGTGGTAAAAGCATAGGGAAGCACTGTAAAAGCACAGAGAGGTCAGGTAAAGCATAGGGAAGTATTGTAAACCACAGAGAGGTCTGGTAAAGCATAGGAAGCATTGTAAAACACAGAGAGGTCTGGTAAAGCATAGGGAAGCATTGTAAAGCACAGAGAGGTCTGGTAAAGCATAGGGAAGCATTGTAAAGCACAGATAGGTGTGGTAAAGCATAGGGAAGCATTGTAAAGAACAGAGAGGTCTGGTAAAGCATAGGGAAGCATTGTAAAGCACAGAGAGGTCTGGTAAAGCATAGGGAAGCATTGTAAAGCACAGAGAGGTGTGGTAAAGCATAGGGAAGCATTGTAAAGCATAGGGAAGCATTGTAAAGCACAGAGAGGTCTGGACTCTAACCCTGGGCTTGAGACTCAGCTCCGTGATTTGGATTCCTGAGCAGCTTCTTAGTAAAGGTATTATTCAGCATGCCGCCGCACCGTGAACTAATAAGAAAAGACTTTCAGTACCTGGCAGGCTCTTGTGACGTATCAGGCGAGTCATTCTCTTTACTCCTTCTTCTTCTCCTTGGAGTCAGGTCCATGCCTCTCTCTACTGAATCACTCGTTCCTCAGTTAGCTGGGTTTCTCCTCTGCAACACAATTGAAACAAGTCCGTTGTGGGGTTTTGGATTTGGACCCCACCTGGCTACCGAGTCCCCACTTGGTGGATGTGTAACCACACCTAAGACCCCACTTAGATAGGTAGACAAGAACACAAACACACACACAAACACAAATACACACAGGAACTGACACACACAAATACACACAGGTACTGACACGCACACACACACGTACACACACACACACACACACAAGTACTGACACGCACACACAGACACTGACGCACACACACACACACAAATACACACAGGTACTGACACGCACACACACAGATACTGACAAGCACACACACGCACACACACACACACACACACAGGTACTGACACGCACAGGTACTGACACACACAGGTACTGACACGCAGACACGCACAGGTACTGACACACACACACACATACACACACACAGGTACTGACACACACACACACACACAGGTACTGACACACACACACACACACACACACACAGGTACTGACACACACACACACACACACAGGTACTGACCCGCACACAGAGATACTGACACACACACACACACACACACACACACAGACCCACAGACACACACACAGGTACTGATACAAACACACAATCACACACACAGGTACTGACACCCACACACACACACAAACACACACACACACAAACACACACAGGTACTGACACACACACACAGTGCTGGCGCTGGGAAGCTTGTCTGGAGACTTATTGATCCCAGAATCTCTTCAAGCAGCTTCTTGAAGGATCCCAGAGTGTCAGCTTCAACAACATTACTGGGGAGTTGGTTCCAGACCCTCACAATTCTCGGTGTAAAAAAAATGCCTCCTATTTTCTGTTCTGAATGCTCCTTTATCTAATCTCCATTTGTGACCCCTGGTCCTTGTTTCTTTTTTCAGGTCCCCTGGCTCGACATTGTCAATACCTTAAAGGATTTTGAATGTTTGAATCAGATCGCCGCGTAGTCTTCTTTGCTCAAGACTGAATAGATTCAATTCTTTGAGCCTGTCTGCATACGACATGCCATTTAAACCCGGAATAATTCAAAATGAAATTCAAAGTGCAAAATGAAAAAAAACTGATTTACAGAATTGACGGGGATTTTTATTTTGAAAGGGTTTCAATTCAACAACCCTCTGGTCGGACATTTTTCATTGCATATCATCTTTAAATCTACCTCCAGTTTTCACAAGGCTCTGTAAAATTGTGTTCTACCCTTTCAAGAAAGAGGAAGGAATTAAAAAAGACTAGAGTAAAAGTCATTGAAAATACGGGCTAATCTATCATAGATAATTTCAACAGAGTTGAGCACCACATGGTCAGATACCAAACAGAATCACATTGCAGAAAGGTGTCAATACAAAATAAAGCACTCAAAGTCTTTCCATATAGTCCAATTGATTTTATTTTAGGATCTAGATGCTTTGTTTGTGTGATTGTTTTCATCCCCTGACAGTGTGGTTTCTTCCTGGCATCAGAGCGCTGGATCCGCTGCTCCCTGCTTCCCAAACCTCCTTCAGCTTTCCTCATCTGGAGAAACAAGAGACAGAGAGATCGTTGATAGGCTGTGCAATTCAAACTGGCACACAGCGATCACTGATAGACTGTGCAATTCAAACTGGCACACAGCGATCACTGATAGACTGTGCAATTCAAACTGGCACACAGCGATCATTGATAGACTGTGCAATTCAAACTGGCACACAGCGATTGTTGATAGACTGTGTAATTCAAACTGGGACACAGCGATCATTGTCAGACTGTGCAATTCAAACTGAGACACAGCGATCGTTGTCAGACTGTGCAATTCAAACTGGGACACAGCGATCAGTGATAGACTGTGCAATTCAAACTGGGACACAGCGATCGTTGTCAGACTGTGCAATTCAAACTGGGACACAGCGATCAGTGATAGACTGTGCAATTCAAACTGGGACACAGCAATCGTTGTCAGACTGTGCAATTCAAACTGGCACACAGAGATCGTTGTCAGACTGTGCAATTCAAACTGGCACACAGCGATCAGTGATAGACTGTGCAATTCAAACTGGGACACAGCAATCGTTGTCAGACTGTGCAATTCAAACTGGCACACAGCGATCAGTGATAGACTGTGCAATTCAAACTGGCACATAGCAATCATTGATATACTGTGCAATTCAAACTGGCACACAGCGATCGTTGTCAGACTGTGCAATTCAAACTGGCACATAGCAATCATTGATATACTGTGCAATTCAAACTGGGACACAGAGTTCATTGATAGACTGTGCGGCGACTGCCATACAATGTGTTGCAAAAAGCGCAACACCTGCTTAATTCTTAAATGAATTGCAGAGGACCTGGCCAGGCTCTGTCCTATCTTATATTCTAGTTGCTAATATTATACTACATGCATACTCCCTTTATATTTTTCAACAGTGAATAATATTATATATAATGGATACTTTATTATAAACTAATCCTATGCTCATTAGTTTGTTTTTCTAATCTAATCGTTTTGGCAGCAGTTCTATGTCTGGTATTGCCTTGCTGAGATTTAGTGCTTTCTAATTACTGCTGCGCTTTTCTCGTTTTTCTGGCCCTATCGGCTTGCCATAGTTTTAAGGCTGATTTTTATCTCGTGTTTTTGGTAGCCGGGGATTTAGTAAAGATGGTGATGACATCTCTGGGTGTGTTTTGTTTGGTACGCTGTGCGCTCTTAAGACTTGCCGTTTTTGAATTTTTGGTTAAGTTTGATTTTATTAGCAAGAGTCCCCACTTTAAATCTTCGACATACTTCTTCTTCTTTGGCACGCTACTCCTCTTACACCGTTTAAGCTACAAACGCCGTTCAAAACTTTAAAACGTGTAGACCGGTCTGAAGAGGGTGCTTGTATACAACTTTTTGATATCTTTTTATACTTTTTAAACTATTAAGTTTTTTTTTCTTTTTTTGTCCATCTTCATTCACTTTAATGGGACTTTTTTCCCCATTGTTTAAAAAAAACTCCCCAGACTTCAGCTTTCTATTTCCTGTAAACGATCTAACTTTTGACACAAATCAGCTGCTTTGAACACTTTCCCAACAAGTAAGACAAAAAGTGAGAGTATACAGAATCTTCCTCTACTTCTCTGCTATTCAAATCTGAAACCAAAACAGAAATAACTTTTACTAATCAAGAGGTACAACTGTTTTAGTAACCGCATCAACTAAATTTTCTCTAACGTTTTATAAACAACTGAAATTTTGACCACTTTCCCAACAAGTTAGACAAATACTTAGAGTAAATGAAATCTTCCTCTACTTCTCAACTATTCAAATATGAAATCAAAACAGGAATGGCGTCTACCGATCAAGAGGTCCAGCTGTTTTAGTAACCGCATCAACTTCTTTCAGGAGGCTGCTTCCCGCTGTTGAATTAACTGCCATAGAACTTTGAGAAATTTCAAATTCTCGCACATTCTAAGCAAGAGACAATCAGTAAACAACGTGACTTTTGACACAAATCAGCTGCTTTGACCCCTTTCCCAATAAAGCAAGCCCCACAACTGTACTGGTAAAGTTACCATCTAGTTTGATCTTCTGTTTCATTAGTCTGGGTTGTCTACAGGTCTGGTTGTTTTAAGTCACAGTTTTGTTTGCTTAGGTATATTCGGTCTTACATAGACATTGTAGTGTCGACCCTGCTTTTACTAATGTTTGTTCTTACACTCAAGTTGTATGCTTTATTTTTATTATTTTTTATTTGTTTTTTCTATTTTCGTTTGGTCAGCCTGAGCTTTGTTGTCTCTTTCTCTTTTCATCTTGATGCGCCGCTGTGAGTGCGGTAGCTCCGGGTTTTTGAAGCCTGGTTAAAAAGGTCCGGATCGTTTCATTGTTCTGAAGAAGACTCTACTCCACGAACCTGGACAGGACTGCGTGAGATCCGGGTTTGTTCTCTTGCTGATGGATTATCATTTTGTTTTTGAATGGACATTCTGTTTTGTTTTTTGTGAGAGACATGTTTTGTTCTGTTCGCGGATCTCTGGATTTGGACTGTTATTTGAACTATTTTACAGACTTTTACAACTGAAGCTGTTATTGACTGGCGGTCCTTCTAATATCTCTGCATTTTGCAATCAGCTGTGTCATTCTGTTGATGTTTTGCTTCATACTATGAAGCAGTGATTTCACTGTAGTGTCGAGTTTTCCTTTTAAGATCATTTCAGTGATTGCGCTGCAGTTTATCTATGCAGAAGGGGTTGAGCTGGCGTTTCTCTATTGTGGGGTTTATGCTAACGTTTATACTAGTATCTGTTTGCACGGCAGCTTATTTAAATTACCATATGGTCGTTTTTTGAATATGTTTTGATGTCTTCAGGGTTGGGCAGATGTATCATTTGTATTATTGGCATGGCGAGTGTGAGGATTGTTGTCAGCTATTTGGTGGGATAGACACTAAACAGTAATAATTGCTGATGCATACTTCCTTTTCTTCGCTCTAGCTGGATACTACATGTAAATGAAGTGTCCGTTACAATAGTTTCTAGCAGATTCCTGTATACAGTAGAATCCTGTTAGCTGAATAGTGTTTGAACTTGATGCTGAAGTTGATGGTAACACTTTATATGAAGCTGTCATTTTTAAATAGTTTATTAACACGTTATAGATGTTTAAAAGATGAGTAATGTTTTTATAATGCATTACAGAACAAGTCACACTGGGTAGTAACAACATTTACTAATGTGTTATAAATACTGAATAGATGATATAAGAAATTTGCAATAAATGAAAATATAAAACTGTATATTAGCTGTAAACACAATATTCATTGTCTGGGTCATTTATTTAGTATTTTAAATTAATCTGCTTATTGAAAAGGTTTTTCATTATTTGTACAAAAAACAGAAACACCTGCCATAGCAGTGTCAGTATGGTGTAGGTCCTCCATGGGCAGCCAGCACGGCACTGATTGGACGTGACAGGTAGCGATTCTGCAAGGTGCTTTTTAAATTGTGCTGGAGGGATACGGGACCATTCCTCAATGATTACCAGCCTCTAATTCCTTCAGGTTGTGTTGTATTGGGGTGGAAATCTGCAGTCATGTCAGAATGGCCCATACATAGAGAGAGTCACATCACTTTAGAGACTGTTCCTTGTGAAAAAGCCTCAGTAGTAATTTGTGCTGCTTTGAAAATGGAAGCACCAGCCAACCAAGCACCTCTTATCAGCCCTCGATCAAAGTCTGTCAGATCTGTCGCTCTGTGGTCCCATCGTGACTGAAACGGATTTGTGTCAGGGAGATGCATCTTTTACACATCACACAATACATGTCAGGGATACCATTTCAATCAGGCCTGTGGATGACACAAAAGTGTGTGCTGCATGTAGCAGGTTTTCCAGTGTTTTTGTCCATTTGTTGTTCCCTTTGAAGAAATCCAGAACTGAAAGTCAGAACTGAAGGGATTAAAATACCTGCAACACCGAGGCATTATCACCCAAGCAATAGGAAAAAGATGCACTTTCCTCGTATTATTATTATTATTCTTATTCTTATTATTATTATTATTATTATTATTATTATTATTATTATGTTTGTAAATTATCTCATTGGATTTCTGAAATGGTTGGATAATTACCCTAACGAGCATTTAATTAGATGCATCGGGTCTACTCGTCAGGCAGTTCAAAGTTTCAATATTATAATTGTTTGCTTATTTTAACTATAATGTGAGTGAAATATCATCACAAGAAAGAAGACATTTCCATGGATCTCGTAAATCACAATCAAATTGCATTACATGTGCAATCTGCCCACAGTGGAAAAGCAGAAATATTTTTAAAGTCTGGCCTTTGTCGCCCTCTTCAGGACAAACTCTTAAACTGCACAGAGTATTTTACAGGGATTATTTTTACTTGGTTTCAATTGGAAATGTTGGGCCAGATTCACAAAACCTTCAGCACTGTTTTATTAAATGCACTGTTTTATTAAATGCACTGTTTTATTAAATGCACTGTTTTATTAAAGGCATTGTTTTATTAAATGCACTGTTTTATTAAATGCACTGTTTTATTAAATGCACTGTTTTATTAAATGCACTGTTTTATTAAATGCACTGTTTTATTAAAGGCATTGTTTTATTAAATGCACTGTTTTATTAAATGCACTGTTTTATTAAATGCATTGTTTTATTAAATGCACTGTTTCATTAAATGCACTGTTTTATTAAATGCAAGCACAGATCATTTTAACCGTAATAATACTTATAATCAGATTTTACAATTAAAACAAAACTTTTATATTTAAATAAGCAGGTCGTTTAATAACCATTTTTTACATTCATGTACACTATTTAATGTAAATCTTTCTTCCTGTACTTTTTCATTAAATGTTTTGTACAGTTTTAATTTTCAATAAATTATTTGTTCTGCATCTACTTCTGAAATGAACATAAACTAAGTGGACTGTCAACAGCAGCTGCTCTCTGGAAACCTGAAGTGCACAGAAAAGCTTTGGAGAAAATGTTAAACACACAGAAAATATATTCTACTATAACAATAACCACACAGTGTTGCTTTAACTAAACAATACCAGCAGACCAGCCTATTTCATACAGGTCTTTGTAACTAAACAAACCAGCAGACCAGCCTGTTTCATACAGGTCTTTGTAACTAAACAATACTATCAGACCAGCCTATTTCATACAGGTCTTTGTAACTAAACAATACCAGCAGACCAGCCTATTTCATACAGGTCTTTGTAACTAAACTATACCAGCAGACCAGCCTATTTCATACAGGTCTTTGTCCAGTGACTGCTGAGTCTGATGTAAGAAGAAAATAACTGAGCGATTCAGCCTATTGTATCTTTCAAAGGTTTGCCTGCCAGTTGAAGGAGCCAATGATAGCAGGGTAATACTATTGTGAAGCTGCTCAAAGAACACTACAAGTACAGTCCTGAATCCTCCCAGAAGCTGAGGTGTGAAGTATAGAAGAACTGAAATGTCCGCCTGGATAGACAAACACCAAAAAGAGATAAACAAAGTTACAAACTGAATGAAAGGAGACAGTACAATATTGTGGGATCAAATAAAAAGCAGGTTTTTCACATCTTCAGCGTGCCCAGCTGGCACGAGCCTGTGAGGCTCTGTTGTCTTCAGAGCACGAGCTCGGGTTCAAATGATTTCAGTCGCTTCTCGACTCTGGGATCAAGCTATCAGACACTTCCAGATGGTTAGTCAAGCTAACAGCCCCTAAAAGATTAAAACATCCCATTTAAAACACATGAAAGCCCCGTGCAGCCAGTCTACCCAGGCTAAGTGCTTGAGAAAGAGAGAGGGAGAGAGGTGTAAAGGGAAGGGGTGTATATCTCACTGCTCATGAACACACTGCTCCCAGGAAGGAAACCCACTGATCCTCAACTACTGATCCTAGTGATCTCACACAGCTTCAATCCTCCAAGTCCACAGCTTGAGTTGCAATCTGATTTCTCAGCTTCTCACAAGGCACAGCACACAGCTCCCAACTTACAGCTCCCAGCTCCAGCACAGTTTATCTCCATCACTTCTCATTAACAGCACCCCTCCTCAACACTCCCACCCCACACTGTATACTCAATCCATCACTTCATTAACAGCACCCCCTCCTCAACACTCCCCACCCCACACTGTATACGCCAATCCATCACTTCTCATTAACAGCACCCCTCCTCAACACTCCCCACCCCACACTGTATACGCAATCCATCACTTCATTAACAGCACCCCCCTCCTCAACACTCCCCACCCCACACTGTATACCTCAATCCATCACTTCTCATTAACAGTGGCGGCTGGTGGTCAAAATAAATGGAGAGGCAGAAAAAAGCAGAGGTCTTGGGGTCCCCTTCAGCCCCAGCAGCAGAAGAATCGTATTATTCTATTCTGACTGACAACACTTTTCATATCTTCTTAACGTTTTCCCCCAATTCAAAGCTGTTAAACACAGCCAGCAGAACAAAGAAAACTGTAGCTCATCGTTATTGATTCTAATAAACGTGACTGTTACACGCTGCCAGCGTATGTTTAAAACACAACATTAATACAGCATTTAGATTAAGACACGTCATTTTAACATACTTTGCATAAAATATTTTTTAAGCAAAGTTGTTAAAGCAGGAGAAAGGCAGACACGAATCAAGCACACCCTATCCACTTCATCTGTTCAACTTAATAAATGAACATCAGAATCATTCGATACCGTTCTGTACATACGAAAACGGATCTGTTTAATATAAAAGAAGCAATTCAGACAGACTTCAGTTCTGGAGCAGGAACATTACTGAGCTGTATGTCTTGAAGCAAAGCTGGACTGATGGGAAACCGACACCGGTGTTATTCTGATCTGACAGTTTTTAACGTTCATTTTCTTTGTTGGCTAATTGTTGGTGTATCGTCCACATGGGCAATTTACAGTTCTATAACAAATCAGAGTGCTTATATGTAATAATAATGCGCGCAAGACCACGCAAGCTGCTGCCGTTGTGATGAAACCCCTGAAACCCCTGAATGTCGTTCCTTAGGAGCTGCGCACGCACTCGCACGGTGACGCAGATACAGTGACGCAGATCTCCGTTCTGCACACAAACCCTTCTCGATGTAGAACCCGCCAGAACTGAAAATCCAAACCACTTCCATCAGCCAATGGAAGAGCGAGAATAAGAGCCAATCAGAACGCATTCTGTTTGACCAATAAAAATACGGGAAGAGCTGACGATCCTATTTTCCTCGTGGCCAATCAGAACGCAGACGGCTCTGTGTGTGTCCGGGACAGCCCTTTAAGCGAAATGTCGTGATATCCGTGATGCGCGGTGCTGACCGAAAATATAAATAAAAATGGTCTGTTCTTAAATGAAAAAAAGACAAATGTCATACTATTTGGTTCGGAGAAAATGATACAAAATACTAGTTCAAATTTCTCTTGTTACTTGTAATACCACAAATATTGGAGAGAGCCGACACTTTTAAATATCTAGGGGTTTATATTGACACAACTCTTCAATTTGATAAACCCATTAAAGATGTATGTAGTAAAATTGAAGGCAGTTTGAGGATTGTGTGGTCAGCGCCACTGTGTGCTTTACAGCAAGGTTTAAAAATGAGTCACTTGTGTTCCCTATTCTAGACTATAATGATGTGATGTGCGGTCTGCTAGTGAGGAATCGCTGAAGAAGATCGATAATGTGTAACAGGATGTGTATCTGTGTGTTCCCGTACCTCCGCTAGCGCATCACTGCAGCGCGTATTCTACATTAAATTTGCTATCGCCTGCTAACAGGAGGAATTATCACTGAATCGGATTCTTTTAAAGGGCACAAACACAATACCAGTTTATTTTAAACAGCTTGTTTCTGAGTTTACCTGTAAATACAGCCTATCGTAATGTCTGAGACACACAATACTTTAATATACCGTCTGGAAAAAGTAGTGGGAAGAAAGTGTTTTGTTTTTCTGTTGCTACAGACTGAACCTGTTACCCGCAGGACTGAGACCTGACATCTCCTGTGGGAATTAAAAAAAAGCAAAACTGTCGTTCTAGTGCTTAAACAGGCTTGTGTATGTGCTGTGCAAATCTGAGGTGTACTTTGTGTATTGTCTTGTCATTATGCGTTTATATTATTTTATTTTTGAAACCTGTAACCCGTTGCTGTTATTTCTAGCACGCCTTTGTAAACGAGCTTTGTAGCTCACATGGCCTTCCTAAATAAAGAATTAAAATCAAATAAATAAATAATAAAGAGCGCGTCACGTTTACGGTTATAACCGCACTGAAATATACTGGCTTTGAAACAAGAAAAGACAACGATGTAGCTGCGCAGCAGAGACAAGAGAACGAGGCAAGCGTTTATTGTTTGAAAGTAACTGTAATGTTATTACCGCTATTAAAAGCCAAACGCGTTATATTACCTCGTTATTGACTAAAGTAATATTATTACAGTAAGGCGTTACTAAAGTAACGAGATGCCGTTCAAACCGTCATCACAAACATACGTGTAACAGAACATTCCTTAATTTTACATATTATAGGTTTGGGGCTAAAACACAAAGTTAGACTCTTCAGCCCTGATATTAAACAGTTGTTAATATCAGTTGTTTCATTCATAATCTCAACATTGTAATATTTGTTGGTGGATTTAGAAACAGTTTCATAGAAAAACTGATTCTGCAGTTTCTGCTCCTCCTGCTTGTCTAAACCTGGCATCAGTCCAAAACCCCGCCTCTTAGAGCTTTACTCAATTCCAGGAAATCAGCGCAGTGAAGTTATGTTTCTTGTGAAATCGTCAGTCTCTCTGTCTCACTGCAGCAGTAATGGCAGAAGCAAATATTCTGGTAGCACATAACCAGTTTAGCTGTTCAGTGTGTCTGGAGATATTGAAGGACCCAGTCGCTATTCCATGTGGACACAGTTACTGTATGGGTGTATTAAGAACTGCTGGGATCACACTGATCATACAGGTGTCTACAGGTGCCCCAGTGCAGAGAGACCTTTTACCCCAAGGCCTGTTCTGTGCAGAAACACCATGCTGGCTGAAGTTGTGGAGAAATTAAAGAAGTTAGGACTCAATCCTCGTCCTGCTCAAAGTTATGCTGGACCTGAGATGTGCCGTGATTTCTGCACTGGGAGAAAGTTCAAAGCTGTGAAATCTTGTTTGACGTGCCTGGCCTCTTACTGTGAAACACACGTCAATCCACACACAGTGAGGTTACTCCATTAAAGAGGCACAAGCTGATCAATGCAATTGAAATCTGGAGCAGAAGCTTTGTGCTGAACACCAAAAGCTTTTGGAGGGGTTCTGCAGAACTGATCAGATCGGTATTTGCTGGCTGTGTGCAGACAAGGAACACAAGAGCCATGACACAGTCTCAGCTGAGGCAGAAAGGACTTGGAAACAGGTAAGGTTTCAACCATTTCCTTGTAGCTATCCTAGAAGATAAGAATTCCTAGGATATTTAACATGTCTGTTTACTAGGTTACACAATTTCACATTAGATCAGATTTTTAATTGTATATTAAGAGTTATTTAAAGAGCCATAGTTTTTAATTGCTCTTTCTAAACTATGATGTACTACAATGTATTTCAGGGTGTAACAGGGTGTTGTTACGGGTGTGGTTATCGCTGATTGACAGGAGAGACACAGGAGGTTTTGATACAAAAATACAAAACATTCAAAACAAAAACACTGCTCGAAAACAGCTAGAAAATAAAAAAGCTGACCAAACAAGAAAGGAGGTCCCGCCCAGGAACAGTCTCCCTGACACCTCCTCTCTAGACTTGGGTGGGATTAAAATCCCCTAAACTTGTTCCCTATTCCTTCCAGTGCTAGCGATCCTGGTTAACTCCACACAGTGATCCGAGATACATTTTTCCTCTTGTGTTTTTTCTCACCCTGGTTAACACACGCAGTCGTGAGGATCCTACAGCAACACTCTCCTTCCCAGACAGTCTGTATCCCAGCTTGTAGAACCAAGAAACTGGCTTTTTCAGACCCTTTTTCAGCATGTGGCCGGGTTAAGCGATAATCAATTAATCACTAACACCTGGCCACATTCCACACCTGGATTTGAATATGCCCTGCCATATCTAGCACACACTTGATTATCAAAAACATTATTTACAATCAAACAAAAACACACTGTTTACACGTGAAGGACCTCAGCCCTGCCTCACAGGGTAAGAAGGATTTGTTCAGCTTTTTTGTGGTGCACTGGAATTTGTAGTGTAAAATTAGCATGATTTATATTCCTAGTGTTTTATATATATATATCTTGCAACTTAATAAAATCATAGATCAGTTTCATTGTTTAAGACATTAGTTAAACTTTTTAAAAATTACATTCCCAGAAAAGTCAATCACCTAATTTAAAAAAGCAGAAAAGATCAAGATTAATATGATATGGAGTAGTGTTAGCGCCTGACCTTGACCGGAGGGTCGTGGAGTTCAATCCCCGGTAGGGGACACTGCTGTTGTACCCTTGAGCAAGGTACTTTACCTAGATTGCTCCAGTAAAAACCCAGCTGTATAAATGGGTAATTGTATGTAAAAAATAAAGTGATATATTGTAACAATTGTAAGTCACCCTGGATAAGGGGCATCTGCTATGATATAAATTAATAATATTAATAATATACAAGATTAATATAATATACAATATTAATATGATATACAATATATTAATCTTAAACAGATATGTTTAAGTTAGTTTAAAACGAAATTTAATAACCTATTTGGGATTTTGTTTGTTAAAATCTACATTTTCTTTCTCGACCAATCTTACTAGTCCTCTTTTCCTTTGCTCTCTTCCACAGTGAAGTCCTTTCTGGTCATGGGTCTTCTGGGGATTTTGTGTATTTAGGCATTTTTTACACTGATTTCATTGTTTTGTGTCAGTGCTGTTTTTTCTGTGCTTATCGATTAAAAACGGAAATCAGAAGCCTAAATATCCATTAAAAGAGAAAGCTGCTTCAGTTTCCTAGGTGCTTAACAAACAAACATGTAACACATGCTAGATCAGACATCATTCACTGTTACTAGTATGAAACAGCACCATCTAGTGGACACCTACTGTGGATCAAGTGTCCTTTCGTGATTGCTGGCAGCTGTGCACCAGATGGTATTGTATCCCACTACTATACACATGTTGTCTGAAATTGCTGCCTTTGTCCAAGTTTAAACCACATCTAATGAAGGTTTAAATTTAATTCAGCTATCACATTTAAACATGGATTAAAAAATGAGTGGTGCACTTTCATTATATTTAATCTTTAAATGTTTAACCTGATTAATTTTAAAACAAGGATTACATATAAACCGGTTTAAAGTTTTGTGCAACATGATTCAAATATAATCCTTGATTTAATCTGGGTTAGTGGTTAATCCATCGCTGGTGCATTCGGATTCTTAGGATATCTGTTTGCATAATGTGTGTATCGTTAATTTAACTCCATATTAAGGGGAGAGGTGTGAAAACACAGCCTGCTCTGAAATAGTCTGTATTGAGTGTGACAGGATATCACCAATGCCCTGTCAAAATGTCACTGTGTCACTCTGTTTACACAGAAGCAGCTGGGAGACACACAGACAGAAATACAACAGAGAATCCAGGAGAGACTGAAAGAAATTGAGGATCTGGAACAGACTGTGAAGTCACTGAAAGTGGGTATTGAGAAGAGGAGGTTATTATTATTATTATTATTATTATTATTATTATTATTATTATTATTATTATTATTATTATTATTATTATTATTATTATTATTAATTATGTACAAACACATCTACAGAAGTTTACTGTCTATGCCTGATGTGTTGTTGATATCAATTCTAACCATGTCTCCTCTATTGTGTTCTTTTCACGCAGATCTGCATGCATAGAAATAAAGGAAAGTGAGAAGATCTTTACTGAGCTGATCCGATCTATTGAGAAGATCCACACTGAGGTTATTCAGCTGATTGGAGCTAACGAGAAGGCTGCAGAATCAGGCTGAAGGACGATGAAGAAACTGGAGCAGGAGATACCTGAGCTAAGGAGGAGAAAAACGCTGAGCTGAAACAGCTTTCAGAGACAGAGGATCACATCCATTTTCTACAGGTAACATCACTGCTTGTTAGAAAATCTCAAATCCATAACTGGGACGGTTTCAGACAGACCTCTCCAATTGAATGAATCCTTGCTTTTCCCAAGGAATGTTTTGGACCCCATTCTGTTTCACTGAAAACTCCTATTCTCCACTTTTCTGTTGCAGAATTTCCAGCCTCTCTGTGCTCCTCCTGAAGCTGGAGACCTACCCAGCTTTACTGTCAATACAGAGATCTCTTTTGTGGCTGTGAGGAAAGCTGTATCTGAACTTAAAGACCATATTGAGGACTTCTGCAAGGGGGAATTAGTCAAAATAACCAAAACAGGTTGGTGTGAAATAGATTCCTTTGGTAGAGATTTCTCAAATAGACCATGGCTTGAGGAGGGGCAGGACTTGCAAGACATTAATAAAGACCTCTTGCAGATTGTTGGCTATATGAATATTGCAGCAGGGAGGAGGGAGCATGGAGGAGGAAGGAAGGAGGCAGCAGGGAAGAATGAGCAGGGAGGATGTTAAATGCAGGAGGGAGCAGGGAGCAGGAAGGAGAGAGCATGGACGAAGGCGCAGGGAGGAGGAAGCATGGAGGAGGGAGCAGGGAAGGAGGAGGGAGCAGGAAGGAGGGAGCATGGAACAGAGAGGGGGCAACAGTGGGGAGAAAACATGGAAGGAGGGAGCAGGGAATACAGAGCAGGGACTGATGAAACAGGGAGGAGGGAGCAGGGAGGGGGGGATGAGTGAGGATGGAGCAGACAATGACTGTTGTATGTTTGATGCACAAGGGTGTCCTAATATGGACACCGTACTGTTGGGTAAAGATATGTGATGGAGAGGAAGGAACACAAGACTCCAGTGCAGTGGCAGACGTGTTCACATTGACGCTGGCTGCTGCACCGATACGGCAGGAATACATATTCATTGTAATCATGAACATCTTGAAGTACGGATTTTTACATCCCAAAATGCAGTGAATAAGCCTTGTTTCTTTCAGATTGCCGTTTGGAGTCTTGTGTTTGTTGTGTATTAATCCACGTCTATTTCTCTTTTTTCTGCCCAGTGAATGAAGTTGCAGTTTACAGTCTGCAGGCTCCAGAGCCAAGGAACAGAGCTGAGTTTTTAAAATGTAAGTCTGTTTTCACTGACACATTTGATTGAAAGATGTGTCACCCCATTGTGAGAAGAGCTAACACTACAGAACAGCGAGGGGGAGAGCCTGAGGGCAGCAATTATTATTATTATTATTAATTGTGAAGTCATTAATCTACACCCTCTCAAACAAGTGTCGCTTAAGATGAATACATGCAGAATGACTGGGGGGGCATTTGTTGCTTGTTTTTCCACTCAGACCTTTTTCTCCCCAATATCTTGGTGTCCCTGTATAGATAATTATCCCATCTTTTAATACATGTACAATGCATGTGAAACCAGTTGTGGGTAAATGAACAGCTATCCCTCCCAGTCATCCTGTGCTGGTAGTAAATGTATATTGCAGTATCACTGCACTTGTGGGATGGATTGCTCATTAAAATATTAGACAGATATTTGAAGAGGGATGATATTCTATTGAAGATATTTAGTAAGCAAGGGTCTGAGTGGGTAAAATGGCAACATACCCTGTAGGAACATTAAGTGAACTGTAATTGTATGTAGAGCTGCATTTGATGGGTTCCAATTGAAGAAGTATTTCAAAGCCCGTTGGTGTGAGTCCGGGTGATTTTTCGGGTGTTCGCGGTGACTCCCTCATGGAAATGCAGCTCTGTCCTCAGATGGGATGGAGCGGCTGTTGCCGAGGTGGTTCCGGCGTTGTAAACGCGGGTTTCTCTTGGATTGATCAGGAGGGCTGGACGGGTTTCTTTATCAAGCCGCCCCGAGAGGATTGGGGATGTGTTGCTGTTTGACACTTTGACGGGAGCTCGCGCTGGGGGGACGCGCTCTGCTGCTGGGATTAATGAGCACATGTTTCCGGTGTCACGTGACCGTGGATGGTTTCCAATTGGAAAAAAAGCTGCTTCCAGTTAATATAACGTTATAACTACATTAATAACATACGCTGCATATTCACCATTCTTAATTCTAGCTAAGGATGGTTCATTTACACCTTCATTAAATTCAATTTAGGGGCAAGTTTGAAATCCCGTTCTGTCTCACAGCGTCCGGTTAATCTGGAGCCACATGGTAACCCTACGTACAGACACCTTACAGTACGCTGCTAAAGAATAATAATCACACGAAGCTCAATAATGTATAAAGAGATATTAAAAAAAAAATCATGTCTATATATGTTTGTTGCTGTGAGGGCAGATTCACATCCCAGCGCTTTGGTATCTCTGGGTTTGAAACGGCGCTCCATAAGTGTAACACCAATTATTATTATTATTATTATTATTATTATTATTATTATTTAGTTTTATTTATCAGAAATATAAAAACATATTATTATTTATATTATTTGTGTGTGTGTGTCTGTCAGTGCGTGTTAACATTATTTTTAAACTATAATAACGTCCCACTGTGGCTCACAGTGATGAAGTTTTACGATTGCTTCAGCTCACATTAAGCAGTTTCCCCCGGCTATGTGACTGACATATAATCTGACCAATGAAAACACAGAAAGGGTGGAAACGGTTGTATTATTGGCTGTTCGCACCAAAACACCAAAATAACATCTGATAACTGGTGGAGCAGGGAGGAGGGAGCATGGAGGATGGAGGAAGGAGGTGGGAGGAGGGAACAGGGAGGATGGAGGAGAGAGCAAGGAGGAGGAAGCAGGAATGATGGAGGAGGGAGCAGGAGCGGACGGAGCAGGGAGGATGGAGGAGGGAGCTGGCAGGGGGGAGCAGGGACGAGGAGGAGGGGAGCAGGCAGGGGAGGATGGAGGAGGAAGGAGGGAGCAGGCAGGGGGAGCAGGGGGGGCTGGGAACGGACTGATGATGAAGGGAGGAGGGAGGGATTTTAGGATGGGGCAGGCAATGACTGTTGTATGTTTCAATCCTATTTCTTTTTTTTCTGCCCAGTGAATGAAGATGCAGTTTACAGTCTGCAGGCTCCAGAGCTAAGGAACAGAGCTGAGTTTTTAAAATGTAAGTCTGTTTTCACTGAAACATTTGATTGAAAGATGTGTCACTCCATTGTGAGAAGAGCTAACACTACAGAACAGGGAGGGGTGGAGCTTGAGGGAAGCAATTATTATTATTTATTAGTAATTGTGAACCCATTAATCTACACTCCTCTCCAACAAGTGTCGCTTAAGATGAATACATGCAGAATGACTGGGGGAGGGGCATTTGTTGCCTGTTTTTCCACTCAGACCTTTCTCTCCCTAAATATCTTGGTATCCCTGAATAGATAATCACCCCTTCTTTTAATACATGTACAATGCATGTGAAACCAGCTGTGGGGTTAAATGAACAGCTATCCCTCCCAGTCATCCTGTGCTGGTAGTAAATGTATATTTCAGTATCGCTGCACTTGTGGGATGGATTGCTCATTAAAATATTAAACAGATATTTGAAGAGTGGACAATATTCTATTGAAGATATTTAGTAAGCAAGGGGTCTGAGTGGGGAAAATGGCAACACATACCCTGTAGGAACATTAAGTGAACTGTAATTGTATGCAGAGTTGCATTTGATTAGTTCCAATTGAAGAAGTTTGATAAGATTGAGGAATTATAATGAACAAAACAATCAAACAGCAAGACGGCTTAAAGGGTACATAAGGTCCTTTGTATCTTATTGTGTTACGTGTTCCCTTGTGTTGCTAAAACTGTTTACGTAAGGTGTGTGTATTATTATTATTATTTTAGTATATATACATTTTGACCACTTTTTAAACTTTTTAAATTGCATTCCCTGCCTCAAGATGGCTTCCCGCGGACCGGCATGGACCTCTCAGAACTACATTTCCCATCATCCTCCTGCTCACTGGTAATTCCATCTCAATTACACATTTGAGCAGGAGGATGATGGGAAATGTAGTTCTGAGATCTTACGTAAACAGTTGTAGCAACACATGGGAACATGTAACACAATAAAATAAAAAGGTCCTTATGAACTCTTTAATAAAAAGCAGCAGTTTATAAAAGAGAGAGAACTTATCCAAAGTCAGAAATAAATCTCAAGTAAGAATTATAGATCAAATCTATTGATTATCAACCTTAATTATCACAGTCTAGATATACTTGTCTATAAAATAGCATGGAGGACGGAGGAGACAGGATGGAACATGGAGCAGGGAGGAAGGAGCAGGGAGGATGGATTAGAGGAGAGGCAGCAGGGAGGAAGGAGCAGTAGGGAGCATACAGGAGGGAGCAGGGAGGAGGGAGCATAGAGGTGGAGGGAACAGGGAAGAGGGAGGAGGGAGCATACAGGAGGGATGAGGGAGCAGGGAGGAAGCATACAGCAGGGAGGAGGGAGCATACAGGAGAGAGGAGGGAGTCTAGAGAGAAGTGGGAGCAGAGAGGAGGGAACACACAGGAGGGAGGTGGGAGCATAGAGGGAGCAGGAAGGAGGGAGGAGAGAAGAGGGAGCATGGAGGAGGGAACAAAGAGGAGGGACCATAGAGCAGGGACCATAGAGGGAGGAGGAAGCAGGGAGAAGAGATCAGGGAGGAGAGATTAGGGAGGAGGGAGCATAGAGGAGGGAGGAGAGATGAGGGAGCAGGGACTGATGAAGCAGGGGGGAGGGAGTGATTTGAGGATGCAGCAGACAATGACTGTTGATTTTCTCAGTGATTTGACTTTTCTAACTGTCTCTCTCCTCTACCCGTCCTCTTCTCTTCAATCAGATTCCTGTCAGCTCACACTGGACCCCAACGCAGCGTATAGAGAGCTCTGTCTGTCTGAAGGGAACAGAAAGGTGACATGGAGGAGAGAGACCCGGAGATATCCCGATCACACAGAGAGATTTGAGAGCTGGCCCCAAGTGCTTTGCAGAGAGGGTTTGTCTAGGACTCGCTGTTACTGGGAGATTGAGTGCAGTGGGGGAGGGGCTTATATAGGAGTCACATATAAAGGAATCAGCAGGAAAGGATGGGATCATTCCTGTCTCCTTGGATACAATGACAAGTCATGGAGTTTGGACTGCTCTGGTTCCAGTTACACTGCCTTGCACAATAACAATCACACTGCAATAACTGCCCCCCGCTCCCCCAGAATAGGAGTGTATCTGGACTTTAATGCCAACACTCTGTCCTTTTATGGCGTCTCTGACACAATGACCCTCCTGCACAGATTCCAAACCATATTCACTGAGCCGCTCTATCCTGGGTTTTGGCTTCGTTATTATGATTCCCATGTAACAATCTGCCAGCTGAATTAGTGAACTGTTTTGTGTTGTAAGAAACCCTTTGTATTAAACTCCCTGTCTGTCCTCTCCACTCCTCGGGTGAAGGGAATGTTCAGTCTGACACAGCTTTGGATGAAAGTTAGGGGGTAAAACTGTGCCACCTGCAGAACGAAACAAGGTGAATTACTTGTTTTAGCAACGAATGGATTTCATACGAAATAACTGTATTTAATTTATTTTTTAAGAATTGTTATGTTTAATATAGATTTTAAAAAATGGCATCCAATAGTCAGTGCTGTAACAGTTTTTAAAAAAGTGAACTTAAGTTTGCTTTATTGTATGTGTGTTTTTGTTCTTTTATTTCCATAAAATGTTTGTTCTGTTTATTTTTTCAGATTGTGATTTAATAAAAAAATTAATTTGATTAACTGTGACTTTTTCTTATTTATTAATACTCATTAACACTGTTTGTCATTAAAAAGTCTTTGCCGCAGAATTTGACAAGGTCTTTGCAGATAAACGTGCTTTTCTCTGCAGATTTTAGGAGATTTGACTGCAGATTTCCATGAGGACCTACCCAAAACAATGTGTTTATACTGCCATCTAGTGGCTGAAAATAAAACCCAGGCTTTCTGTGTTGATATGATGCTGGATTCAAAATGTGCTTCTCTTTTCGGAAGCGCCAAAATTATGTCATGCAGAACGCGACTGCCCGCCTCGTCCTTTCTCATGAATATTAAGTAAGCCCCCGTACTGAATATTAAAAGGGGAATGAAATAGGCTTACTTAAAATGAACGTGTTTATTTATAATATGTATCTTAAGTTAACTTTGAAGAAGTTGAATGGATGTATTAGTAATCGACTTGATGTCATCATAGTCTGTTATATTATTGCAATAACTGGATATTTTACTGGAAACTTTGAATAAAACTAATTATAAACTAATATCAGCTGCACCGGGAGTGAATCTTGTGCAGGGTGCAGCGGTGCACCCACACCAGAGAGAAAAAAGGAAAATTACATTACATTGTGTGTTTCGATTTATAACTGAAATGATGCAACATCCGATCTAAGGCTGCTGAGAGTATCTGTGCTCCTGAAGGGTAAGTGGGCGGCGTCTTTATAAAATAAACTCATCATACCCTTAAGCTTAAGCTATTGGCCTGCTGCGGGACCATCTTGCTTCTCTATTGAATTTCACAGACGTCTATCAAACAGTCACACTCAACCCTTGAAGACTCAGGATTTTTAGACTGTGCTGTATTACACTTTCCTGTGCTCTTACTACAAGGAGCTTATATAAGTGTTAGTTTACCATGGTTTGTTCTTTATCAGGCTTTACCAGACTTCTCTGTGCTTTACAATGCTTCCCTATGCTTTACCAGACCTCTCTGTGCTTTACAATGCTTGCGTATGCTTTACCACACCTCTCTGTGCTTTACAATGCTTTAATGTGCTTTAAGATATCTCTCTGTGCTTTACAATGCATCCCTATGCTTTACCAGACCTCTGCTTTACAATGCTTCCCTATGCTTTTACCAGACCTCTGTGCTTTTACAATGCTTATGTATGCTTTACCACAACTCTCTGTGCTTTACAATGCTTTAATGTGCTTTAAGATATCTCTCTGTGCTTTACAATGCATCCCTATGCTTTACCAGACCTCTCTGCTTTACAATGCTTCCCTATGCTTTAACAGACCTCTCTGTGCTTCACCATGCATCACTATGCTTTAGATTTCACTGTGCTGTATTACACTTTGCTGTTCTTTTACTCTGGGACAACCTTTCTCTTAGGGGGGTGAGGTAGGGAGGGAGCAGTTCAGTCTCTATGCCTCAAGCCTGCCCTGGACTGGAGGGAGCACCCTTTCTCAGGGGGGGGTGAGGGAGGGAGCAGTTCAGTCTCCATGCCTCTAGCCTGCCCTGGGCTGGAGGGAGCACCCTTTCTCTTAGGGGGTGAGGGAGGGATTGGTTCAGTCTCCATGCCTCAAGCCTTTCCCTGGACTGGAGGGAGCACCCTTTCTCTTAGGGGGGGGGGGGGAGGGAGCAGTTTAGTCTCCATGCCTCTAGCCTGCCCTGGGCTGGAGGGAGCACCCTTTCTGTTAGGGGGTGAGGGAGAGCGTGATTCAGTCTCCATGCCTCAAGCCTTTCTCTGGACTGGAGGGAGCGCCCTTTCTCTTAGGGGGTGAGGGAGGGAGCAGTTCAGTCTCCATGCCTCAAGCCTGCCCTGGACTGGAGGGAGCACCCTTTCTCTCAGGCCGTGAGGGAGGGAGCAGTTCAGTCTCTTTTGTAAATGTGCACGAATGTCCAGTAAGATCAAACCCTCACTTCACTTGACTACGACGTGATAGGTTTTACAGGAACTTGGTTGTCTGAGAGTGATGGAGACGAATATAATATTAGTGGGTACACATTATATAGGAAAGACAGGCAGGACAGAAGAGGCAGAGGGGGCGCTATACACATAAGAAAATAGTCTTGAAGCCCAGGTGTTAAATCTGGACAAAGAAAACAACGCTGAATCAATATGGGTCAGAATAATGGACAAAAATTCAAAGGGCATAATAATAGGAGCATGCTATAGACTGCCAAATTCAGACGCTGAGCAAAACAATCTTTTATACAATGACATTAGAAATGCGTGTAGAAAAGGAAAAGCCATACTAATGGGGGATTTCAACTTCCCCCGTATAAAATGGGAGAACCTGGTGGGGAGCACGATGGACGAAATTGAAATGGTGGAAATGACAAATGACTGCTTCCTAACGCAATTTGTCAAGGCACCGACTAGAGGGGAGGCATGCCTTGATTTAGTCTTTTCAAATAACGAAGACAGAATAACTAAAACAGAGGTCAGAGAGCCATGGGCAAACTCAGACCACAAAATGGTCTCATTTGAAGTGTTTTTAAAACCCCCAAAGTAATGACTAAAGCTCAGGTTTACAATTTTAGAAAAGCAAACTATGAAGGTATGAAACAGAGACTAACAGAAGTAGATTGGAGTAAAATAGAGAAAACATCCACAGAAAAGGGATGGCTGTTTTTTTTAAAAATGTAGTACTAGAGGCTCAAAACAATTACATCCCAAAAGTAGACAAATCTAAATTTTAAAAAAATGGCCAAAATGGTTTAATAGATCAATTTAAAAAAATATTCAGCGTAAAAAGGCACTTTTCAGAGCGTTTAAAAGGGATCAAAAACAAAGTACACAGAAAGAGTACTTGGAACTGCAAACACAAGTCAAAAGGAAGTTAGAAAGGCCAAGAGAGATAGAAATCAATATTGCTAAAGGGGGCTAAAACTAATTCCAAAAATGTTTTTCCACTATTATAACAGCAAGAGAACATTCAAAGAGGACGTTAAATGACTAAGAGACACAAATGGCAAAATCATATACTGTGAAGAATGGTCAGGTTATAGGAAGAGGAGGTAGTACCAGGGACGTGGGGAAACTGGTATTTCTCCCTTATATAAAAGAAAACCAAAACAAAACTTCAGTTCCCAAAAGCCCGAGCGCAGTAGGAGATCAGGTGACCTGGTAGCAGGGGAAATTGATGATGAAAAGGTCCCCCGGAGTGTACAAGTGTGGGTGTAGAAGCGTGTAGCAAGGACGCAACTGGGTTGCTGTAAGACTGAAAAGTAGAATAGAATAAGGTATTACAGGCAAGTACAACCGTTTTATTGATTTGTGAGAGCTACGTTTTGGTTAAAAGAGATAACGTGTTAAAGAATCGTGGGTGACGTGAAAAGGATTACGAGGAGCAATAGAAAACGCAGTGAATACTACATCCTGGATAGCCGCACCCGAGATGTAAACAACATTTAAGCTACTCTCTGTTTGGCTGAAGTGAAAAGAAAGTTTGCACTGCTGAGTGAAACCTGCTTACTCGAGTGAACTGGATCAGGGCTATCCTAACATTGACTGCTGTGAGTGTATCGGTACAGTCGAGTAAAATTACAAGCTGCACTGTCCGCCTGGGGAAAGTGTGATTTAAAATATCCTGTGGTCTTAAAAACCAAAAATATGGTACAGGGTTATAAATTACTGGTGATAATACCAAGCAGGTGAAGACGCTCTCTGTATTTACAGAGGAAGGTAATACCCGGGACTCTGAATATTTGCATAACCCTGTGCGTATGTCTCGCCAGTGCTTTACATAGAGAGCGAGTGCTGTGTGAAACAGATACCTGAAAATTACCATGTTAAGGACTGTTTTATTATTTCTCTTGAACAAACACACATAAGCTAGTGTTTAAAGACTGTGTTATTATTTCTGGATCAAAACATACAGAAGCTGTTTAAGGACTGTTTTATTATTTGGTTTGGAACAAACACATAGAAACGAAAGTGTTATTATTTGGTTTTGAAGAAACCCATGGAAGCCAACACGTTGTAGTTTGTTGAGTAATTTGTGAACACACCAGGCTGGCTGTTAAAAGCACCGCTCCAGGGATAGAGTGGACCACAGGCGGTCCCTCCTTCAGCAAGGGGAAAATTAAAGAACCTGGAGAAGCAGACAAAGGATTACAAATTGATAATTCATTGAGGGTTGCCAAAACGTGGACTGTCTATACTTACCTGTGAGGCTGCAACTGTGACCGGTGTCCACCAGAGGGCAACTGGGAATGCCTACCTGTGTTCCTGCACAGTTCTGGGGAACAGTGCCACCTGCTGGCCCCATTTGAGTTTCACCAAAGTATAATGAAGAAATATACCAGAGTCTACTGCCCTCAGTAGTCCGAACACGAAGTGACTGTTTTTATCTGTTAGAAGGTTCGTTTCTGCAGGGCTAGATGGGGAAAAGAAAACAGTTCAGTTAGTGCCCAGAAGGCAGGTTTTCTTTTGTTTATTTTCGTTTTTCATTATTCATGTTTAAATATAAACTTACCAGTTTATTATATTGATTTCGTCCTGTGTGCTCTCTTCGACTGTCAATTTGGCTTCCACACCAAACAAATAGACATAAACCAAACAGGAAAATATGGCGGACACCAACACACTTGTCCGTGCGCTCGTGAATGCGACGGCAGCACAACAAGACAGCACTCGGAAGATGCAAGAGTTGCAACAGGCAGATATCCTAGTACAACAGGAAACCAACCGTCAGTACGAAACGTTGCTCCAAGAAGCCAGAGAGGAGCGACTGGCTATTATGAGGAGCCTGGAGCGCAGAAACGTAAAAACCCCTACCCACAGCAATATCCGGTCCACCCAGGTTCTGAATAAAATGACAGGGGCGGATGACATTGAAGCTTTTCTGCTCACGTTTGAGAGGACTGCCAGCCGAGAAGAATGGACCAGGGACGAGTGGGCAGGGATACTCGCTCCCTTCTTGACAGGAGACGAGCAAAAAGCCTACCATGATCTATCACTGAGCAACGCGAAGGATTATGACAAGGCTGAGATCCTGGCCAGAGCCAGGGTGACTACAGCAGTGCAAGCTCAAAAATAACATGTGTGGACCTTCAACCCATCGCTTGCCCCTCGCTCCCAGATGTTCGAACTCATCCATCTCGTCCAACGCTGGCTGGGGCCAAACGTGAACAATGGATATCATGTCGTCAAACTGATTGTTATGGATCGTTACATGAGGGCCATGCCGGGGCCTTTGAGGAAGTGGATCGGCCAGAATGACCCCTCCAATATAGACGACTTTGTGTCGTTAGTCGAGCGCGACTTGCCGCAGATGATTTGGCTCGAGCTCCTCCGAGCAACCCTGGTCGTTGGAGACCCAAGACCTCACCAGAATTGAATAAGGGACCAATTCCAGAAAGAGGGGTCGAAGAGCGGGCTAGACCCATGAAGGGACAATTTATAAACCAGGAACCCCTTTCTAAAGAAACGGCCCAAATGGGGCTACCTGAGAGCTTGGTCATGGTATTCCCTTTCGCTGATCACGACTTACCAGACGTAGAGATGGTGTTTCCCATTGGATTTAAGGAGCGCAGGTAACGCGTCTGCTTGCTCTCTGTGGCAAGCTGGTGTCTGTGTGGGAAAGGGAGCGCGCCTGAGGCTCGAGATTAATATGCGCGGTTCTTTCGGGGCCGCGCTTACTTTTTCCATAGAGGGGGCGTTTCATCTTCCTTACCCGTATTATTTAATATTGGTAAATTGAATAAGGGTAAGATTGAGTTTATATTCAAATTAATGTGAAGTGAAGCATTCTTATTGAAGAATAATAATAATAATAATAATAATAATAATAATAATAATAATAATAATAATAATAATCTGGATTCTTGTTTAATTATTATGGGTATTGGCACACCCTCACAGTACCCCATACCTAATCACACCCATATTTGTAATATTTGCGTAATAAATTCTGACATCACTCTCATCCATGGCAAGACTCATAGCAGCCTGTAATATTGTTTTTTTTTTTCTTAGAAGAAAAATAATTTGTGTTAACAAATTAAAAAATTAGGGTGTTTCAGATGTGGGTAGATATAGTTTTATTATTATTATTCCATTCAGAAATATTTTATTTTACAGGGTAAAAAAAAATCTAATTTACATAATTCTGGACGGTATTAGAAACAATATTGCTGTATATTAATATATTGTCGCGTTTCTCAGGAGGCTGAACGCTGAGACTCGCTTTCTTCTTCAAATCCTTGTCTTTATTCTTGACGCTCGCACAGCACGTACCAGAGTCCACAGCTCCGTCCGCTTCTCAGGATTCAACACTTTATTCACCAACAACAGAACAGAACCTTAGCTCCGCCCCTTATTCAAATCAGGGAACCAGAGCTCAGCACACCCCATTGGCCCTCAGCCGCACACTAGGACCAATGGGCACAGACAGATAACAACCAATCGTAACAGACCAGGGAAGACAAACAGGCAGGCGGGTTACATTACACACGGGAACACACACACAAGAGATACACGAAACAGCGGCGGAATACAGCGGGGAGGGAATAAACACACAGCAGATAAACACAGACAGACAGCGGGAATGACAGCACACAAACACAATGCACAGATCCGTACAATACATACAATCTCTACACACCAACATTGCTATATTAAGAAACGGCAGATCTGAGCAGCCAAACGTTCAACATATTAACTGAACAACAGCTCGTGAATTCAGCTGCATTGAATTGCATTGGATTCGATTTACATTAGCTGCGACAACTGATTTGGTTTCAACATAAATTCGTTGATCATATGAATCTAACCAAAGAGTATTTTAGATTCTAACCAAAGCAGGAGTATTTTTTTAATCAACAAAATGTGTTTATAAACTAGCAGCGCTTGACTTTCGCAGTAAATGAAGAGGCTTGCGAACACGAAGCATTATTTTACAACGTGTTGTTACCTGTTAAGTCTCCTTTTGCACACGTACCTTTTTGACTTGCTGAACAAAGGTGTAATTAATTGATAGCTGTGTAAAAGTGCGCTGCGACACGTTTGATACCACTTTCCCACATGACACGAACCTTCTCTCCTGTGAGGTTAGGAGTGTGGGCGGGCCATGTTCTTATGTTCTCTCCTGTGATTGGATGAGTGTGGGTCGGGGGTGGGGTCAGGAGAAGCAGAAATATCACCTCGAAATATTTTATTGCTTTGAAATGCTATTCAATCTACATATATAGCATGCTAGGTTTAATTGTGATACAGGGATAAAACTGTTTTAAAATCACAAGGCCAACACTATTCCAATGGCTGGAGTTCCATTCTTCTTATATTCCTGTACAGAACTAGACACTCTAACACAGCAGTCAAACACATTGTTAATACTGTGTTAAATCAGGAGAAATGGACAGTCTAAACATGGAAACAAGCTTGTTCTTGTTATTCCACTTGTTCTCCTTATTGAAGAAGAAAACTCCCCTCCACTCCAAAAACAATTGAGAACTGAAGTGGGGAGAACTGAAACAATTGAAAATAGACACCAGCCCCCTCCTCCCCTCCACCTTGAACCCTCAAGTCCCATGCGGTCCGTTTTTACTCTTGCTTCTTGTGGGTGGGTTGGAGGGTGGGCCAGACTTCTAGCATCCAGAATGGAACAGCATTGTGATGTCATTAAAATGTTCCAGTAGTTAACTTTTCTAGAGTTTGGAAACGTGTGCTCCAGGATTAACATCGTACCTTGGAGACAAACTGAAGAATCCTCATCTTACTGAAACAGAAATGCACTTTCTGAACTTCTGTAATCACACTGCGAATCTCATGTTAACAAAGGCTTAGCAGAACATTAAACCAAAAAAACACTATTGAAACTGTATCAAAATCAAAATAATAATAATAATAATAATAATAATAATAATAATAATAATAATAATAATAATTCTCCTAACCAGGGGAAGTGTACAGAGCTGTATTAGAGTATTCCTATGATTGCCAAAAGCATATTTAGGCGATTCACAACAGACTTCCCTGAGTAATCTCAAAATGTAATACAAGTATAATTACAGTATGCTGTGGAGCTATCTACACCTCCAGAGTGTCACTGATAAAAACAATGAACATGTTTCATGATTTATCAAGGAAGAACCAGAGTTGGCTTAAAACAAACAGGGTCCTCTAAAAGGTGAGTGATATATTACTGAATTCTGGGCACTCCTAATACACTTACACACATGTGTGCATATCTAGACCAAACAAAAACCTTCTAGTCTGCTCTATAAAGCCAAGTAAAGGAAACACCTTACTTATATGAACTGGAAGAACCAACAGCAAAGCTGCAGCCGAGATGCTTAACCACATTCTGCAAAACAAATAAGAAGATCATCAATCATGTTCACTGTCACATAGGCTGAGCATACATTGCCCTGTAAAGAGGCCCTAAACCAACACAAACAACATTCACATAATTATCTGTGTGAGCAGTCAGGCACCTCAGGTCACTAACAGGTCCTTTTTCAAACACAGGGATAGGTTTTTAAAAGACTTCAAGTCTACATTGTTGAGGTGAGGTGGCTTGAGAAATGAGCACTGCTGTGTGAAACTGTAATTCTACCCCCTCTGCAACCGTGGCGACTGCCACCCAGTCAATGCAAATGATCTTTATATATTCACAGTATCAGAGGGGGCAGACAATAGTGGTCATCCTTCACTTCAGAAATTCAGCAAAATTAAAGACATTTGTAGCAGCAATAGTGAAAGCTGGGACACGGCTAGGAAAATAAATATGAGGGAATTCAGATAGTGTCCCTTTGTGAAGTGTCCCTTTGACATTTTCATATGCAAATGTTAACTTTCTCTGAACACAGTCATGTTCAAGACGAAAACGACATTCAAACTAACCTCGTGCTGCAGGGCAGCGGAATATGCAAACGCACAGACACGTGCTCACATTTTACTAGCTTTAGTTTAAACCAGATGTGTGTGCATGCCTTACTTTCAGTATATAGGGGAAGCAGCTGCTTGGGTTATCTGCTTGGATTATCTGAAAGTAAGGTAAAAATAAAACAGGTTTATTTTAAAATTATTATTATTTATTTATTTACCAGACGCCTTTATCCAAGGCGACTTACAGAGACTAGGGTGTGTGAACTACGCATCAGCTGCATTGTCACTTACAACTATGTCTCACCCGAAAGACAGAGCACAAGGAGATTAAGTGACTTCTTTAGGGTCACACAATGAGTCAGTGGCTGAGGTGGGGTTTGAACCGGGGACCTCCTAGTTACAAGTCCTTTTCTTTAACCACTGGACCACACAGCCTCCTAAAATTACACAGTGAAGATCTATATGCCATGGAAAATGTGTGGAATAATTATTTGAGCTACAATCATATATGTGACCTACAGCAATGGTACCCGGATGCAGTACCTTAGGTTATGTAAACAAAGCTGTAAGCCAACAATGTCTGGTTTCTGAAAAAATATAGTAAATATTCGTGCTGTAGTGTAATATTGAACACAGTGCTGGGACACTGCACTAAGCAACCACAATCCACAAATATTAATTTTGTATTATTTTTTATTATTTTTTATTTATTTGGCAGACACCTTTATGTAAGGCGACTTACAGGTATTACAGGGCAATACAGGGTTACAATGCAAGCTTAGTATTTAAATGCAGTGTAGTTTACAGTAAGTGCAATAATACTAATAGAATATAATATGAATTAGGATGCAACAAGTTAGGATTACAATGAATTATATATACAATGAGATATTAGTAGTGCAAGGACAGTGCATTAGCTGAGGATCCAGCAACGTGGTGCTGATCCTCAGCTAATGCGCAGGCAAATCCAGTGCATAGTAGGAGGTGTAGATCAAGAGATCTACAAGTGCAGTCTAGACAGGGGGTCTTGAGGAGGCGGTGGAAGGCAGTGAGAGACAGAGCGGTCCTGAAGATCTCTGGTAGCTGGTTCAACCACAGAGGGGCTAGGGAGAGAAGCAGCGGCACAGGAGGATGGAGAGTGGAGGGAAGGCATGCCCAATGACAACTCACTCCTCTCCGCCCCCCTCACACTGATTCAGCAGTTTCTGCTTAGCGTGCTTGTCTAAACCTGGCCTCAGTCTAAAACCCCACCTCTTAGAGCTTTATATAACTCCTGGAATTAAGAAACACAGGTAAGTTTCGTTTTTTGTGAAACCCATCCCTGTCTGTATCATTTCAACAGAAACAGCAGAAGCAGAGCTTTACACAACTCCAGGAAATCAGCGCAGTGGAGTTTCTGTTGTGGAATCATCAGTCTCTGTCTCACTGCACCAAGGATGGCTTCAAACTTGTGGTCAGAGGATCAGTTTAGTTGTTCACTGTGTCTGGAGATATTGAAGAACCCAGTCGCTATTCCATGTGGACACAGTTACTGTATGGGGTGTATTAAGAACTACTGGGATCAGACTGATCATACAAGTGTCTACAGCTGCCCCCAGTGCAGAAAGACCTTTACCCCAAGGCCTGATCTGTGCAGAAACACCATCCTGGCTGAAATTGCTGGAGAATTCAAGAAGAGAAGGCTCAATCCTCCTCCTGCTCAAAGTTATGCTGGACCTGGAGATGTGCTGTGTGATTTCTGCACTGGGAGAAAGTTCAAAGCTGTGAAATCCTGTTTGACGTGCCTGGCCTCTTACTGTGAAACACACGTCAAGCCACACAGTGAGGTTACTCCATTAAAGAGGCACAAGCTGGTCAATGCAATTGGAAATCTGGAGCAGAAGCTTTGTGCTGAACATCAACGATTATGTGAGGTCTTCTGTAGAACTGATCAGATGTTTATTTGCTGGTTGTGTGCAGACAAGGAACACAGGAGCCATGATACAGTCTCCGCTGAGACAGAAAGGACTGGGAAACAGGTAAGGGTTTGAACTATTGTGTTATAACTAACCCAGCGAAATTGAACATGTCTGTTTAAAGGTTCTGTAGTTTCTCTTTAGATCAGGCTGTAGAGACTGAGCTGCAATCATCCAATTAATGGGAGTTCATTAATAAATTGTATCACTGAACCACTGATTCTTTATTAACTGAGATCCATTAATATAGAAATTTATAATAAATAAATTAGATGCACTGTGTTTTCTGTCCTGTTTCAAATGTTCAGATGGGATTGTTAAAGTGCTTGTAGTGAACACAATAAGATTATAGATCTTACCTGTCATGCAAGCTCTTTCATTCACTGTATACTATAGCCTCAAATGTGCAGTGTTGAAAGAAACACATGTTATATCCAAGGGTTCCTTTGTAAACTAAAAGATACCAGATCTTATCATTAAGGAAGAGGGACAACATTGTTGTTTCTAGTGCTAATGTACTACCCTTGATTCACAGCAGCTCCCATGTATGCTTCAGGTTCTCCTCTGCTTGTGGATCAGGGGGGTTTCGTGTCTTATTGCTGGTGTTGGTAGCTGCATGCCCACCTTTGCCTCGCCATGTTTGAACATAATCTTCAGCTTTGAACCATACCAGTGGCGGTACTGCTCTGATGAACAGGAGAAACAGCACTGCTGTTGTTAAGAGTGCTGGTTTTTTAGTTGTTTTTTTGCAGTGTTTTGCCATGTGTGGTGTAAAACAAAACTGTTAATGTTCTTACTCGTATAGATGTTGCATTCTCTAGTATACATCGTTACAGTGCACTTTTGTCATTAAATTCATGGAACAGGAAAGCACTTTTTTTGTTTGTTTTATTGTTATATAAAGAGGGTTTTTTTCAACATTTTTTTTCATACGCCTCATCATTTGAAATCTGTATAATTCTTACCTGAGGTACAAAAAGGCACAGATGAAGCCCTGGTTATATCTGGTAGTCACAGAGGCACAGATGAAGCCCTGGTTATCTGGTAGTCACAGAGGCACAGATGAAGCCCTGGTTATATCTGGTAATCACAGAGGCACAGATGAAGCCCTGGTTATATCTGGTAGTCACAGAGGCACAGATGAAGCCCTGGGTATATCTGGTAATCACAGAGGCACAGATGAAGCCCTGGTTATATCTGGTAATCACAGAGGCACAGATGAAGCCCTGGTTATATCTGGTAGTCACAGAGGCACAGATGAAGCTCTGGGCATATCTGGTAGTCACAGAGGCACAGATGAAGCCCTGGTTATATCTGGTAATCACAGAGGCACAGATGAAGCCCTGGTTATATCTGGTAGTCACAGAGGCACAGATGAAGCCCTGGTTATATCTGGTAATCACAGAGGCACAGATGAAGCCCTGGTTATATCTGGTAGTCACAGAGGCACAGATGAAGCCCTGGTTATACCTGGTAGTCACAGAGGCACAGATGAAGCTCTGGTTATACCTGGTAGTACACAAGGGAAAGAAAGCTCTCAGATTGCTTGCCTTTTGCTTTACTTCCTTGCTCATTTCATCACAGCAGTATCTCTGGCTACAAAGCATGTCACTCAATAAGGGAAGCAGCTGATTGGTTACTGACAGGAAAGAATGCTCAGAAGGGGTGTGGAAAAATTCACTCTACAGGTGACCCAGGAAATGCAAGACAGGCTAAAAGCATGGCTTGCAAAAAGAGATTTTTTTTTAATACAAGTTTGCTAAAAATGTGTGTTTCTTTCGAAAATGCACCTTTGACACCTATATAAAATACAGGAGTCCCTCGCTAAACAGGACAGGTTACCTGGGATAATTAAGAGTCCCGTCCACAGTCGGCTGTGGAATATCCTGGACTCGAACCGGCGACGTCCAGGCTATAGAGCGCATCCTGCACCCTAGCGAGGGCTTTTACTGGATGCGCCACTCGGGAGCCCCCGGCAACCGGCAATTATTTTTATAATGCAATTTTTGTTGTGCCTTCTGTTGGATATGATGTTACCGAGTTATAAATCATCCCATGCCTAGTTCTGTGCTTTCTGCTTGATCTCAAAGCAAGTCAAACAGAACAGGAATCCTACTGCCTGCAGCAGCCCTGTAAACAAGACTCAACACAGAAACACAAACACAAGCTTTAAAAGGGGATTGCCTGTTATAATGATTGCCTTTTGTGAGTGTCACTGTGTTTCTACACAGAAGCAGCTGGGAGAGACACAGACAGAAATACAACAGAGAATCCAGGAGAGACTGAAAGAAATTGAGGAGCTGAAACAGGCTGTGGAGTCACTGAAAGTGGGTATTGACAAGAGGGTGTTATTATTATTATTATTATTATTATTATTATTATTATTATTATTATTATTATTATTATTATTATTATTATTAAGAAAAATAAACAGAACAAATCTTATTAACAAATATCAAAAGATTGAAGACTGTCTTTTGTTTTCAATTTACACATCCATTAGAACAGATTTCTAAACTGATAAATGGACTTGCACAAATCTGCCTAAGTTTACAAAATATCACTACGTGGTTTTGATATCATTTTAAAAATATCTCCTTTACTGTGTTTTTTTCACTCAGAGATCTGCACAGAGGGAAATAAACAAAACCACGAAGATCTTTTTTGAGCTGATCCGTTCCATTGAGAAGATCCACACTGAGGTTATTGAGCTGATTGGAGCTAACGAGAAGGCTGCAGTGAATCAGGCTGAAGGACTCATGAAGAAACTGGAGCAGGAGATTGCTGAGCTAAGGAGGAGAAACACTGAGCTGAAACAGCTTTCAGAGACAGAGGATCACATCCATTTTCTGCAGGTAACATCACTATTATTATTATTTGTTTATTTAACAGACGCCTTTACCCAAGGCGACTTACAGAGACTAGGGTGTGTGAACTATGCATCAGCTGCAGAGTCACTTACAACTACGTCTCACCCAAAAGACGGAGCACAAGGAGGTTAAGTGACTTGCTCAGGGTCACACAATGGGTCAGTGGCTGAGGTGAGATTTGAACCCGGGACCTCCTGGTTACAAGGTCTTTTCTTTAACCACTGGACCACACAGCCTCCTAATATGCTTGTTAGTTACAAAACTGCATGGTTTCTCTCCAATTGTATGAATCCTTGCTTTTCCCCAGGAATGTTTTGGACCCCATTGTGTTTCACTGTAAATTCCTTTTCTCCACTTTCCTGTTGTAGAATTTCCAGTCTCTCTGTGCCCCTCCTGAAGCTGGAGACTTACCCAGCGTTACTGTCAATACTGACATCTCTTTTGGGGCTGTGAGGAAAACTGTATCTAAACTTAAAGACCATATTGAGGACTTCTGCAAGTGGGAATTAGTCAAAATAACCAAAAGAGGTTGGTATGAAATAGATTCCTTTGGTAGAGATTTCTCAAATAGACCATGGCTTGAGGAGGGGCAGGACTTGCAAGACATTAATAAAGACCTCTTGCAGATTGTTGGCTATATGAATATCACAGTTGTTTTATTTCAAATGATTTCCCCAGGTTGAAACACCCCACCTCATTTACAGTGACATCCCGAGTGATGATAGCAGAAAGGAAGAGAGTTTCTAAAGACATTACGTGAGAAAACAACTCAATAGCATTCAAACAGAGACAGAGGGATTCAAACATCAAACAACACATTCAATCCATATAGGATGCTAACTTATACTTTCTTATCAAAGATTTATAGGAATTGGAGGTCATGGTCATGTTTGTATTCCAAATCCTCTACAGTAAAGTCTTTGGTTTAAAACAGTTTTCTGTATTTTATTTAGTGAATGAAACAGCAGTTTATACCCTGGGGTCTAGTAGCAGTGACAGACATTTAAAAGGTAAGGCTTTTCTTCCAGTAAAACATTTTATCTACAGAGACATTCTCCCTTTATGGAAGGATCTAACGCCTCAGTTAAAGGTTGGAGATGTATTAGATTAGTTCTTGTGTGAGATTCCTGATGAGCGTGGAGTTAGCTGGGTCCTTTGCTACACTGATAAACTGAACAGATGCACTTTGTCTTTAAAGATTAAGAGCATGGCAGATTGCTGTTTGGAGTTTTGTGTGTTGTATATTAATTCACATTTTTTAATTAAATTTTTCTCTTTTCGGTATGACAGCAGCTCCTTCCTCTCAGGGTTTCGGCGTGGCAGCAGCTCCTTCCTCTCTGGGTGTGAAGACCACAGCAGCTCCTTCCTCTCTGGGTGTGAAGACGACATCAGCTCCTTCCTCTGGGTGTGAAGACCACAGCAGCTCCTTCCTTTCTGGGTTATGGGGCAGCAGCAGCTCCTTCCTCTCTGGGTGTGAAGACCACAGCAGCTCCATCCTCTCTGGGTGTGAAGACTACAGCAGCTCCTTCCTCTCTGGGTGTGAAGACCACAGCAGCTCCTTCCTTTCTGGGTTATGGGGCAGCAGCTCCTTCCTCTCTGGGTGTGAAGACCACAGCAGCTCCTTCCTCTCTGGGTGTGAAGACTACAGCAGCTCCTTCCTCTCTGGGTGTGAAGACCACAGCAGCTCCTTCCTTTCTGGGTTATGGGGCAGCAGCAGCTCCTTCCTCTCTGGGTGTGAAGACCACAGCAGCTCCTTCCTCTCTGGGTGTGAAAACTACAGCAGCTCCTTCCTCTCTGGGTGTGAAGACCACAGCAGCTCCTTCCTTTCTGGGTTATGGGGCAGCAGCAGCTCCTTCCCTCTCTGGGTGTGAAGACCACAGCAGCTCCTTCCTCTCTGGGTGTGAAGACTACAGCAGCTCCTTCCTCTCTGGGTGTGACCACAGCAGCTCCTTCCTTTCTGGGTTATGGGGCAGCAGCAGCTCCTTCCTCTCTGGGTGTGAAGACCACAGCAGCTCCTTCCTCTCTGGGTGTGAAGACCACAGCAGCTCCTTCCTCTCTGTGTGAAGACCACAGCAGCTCCTTCCTTTCTGGGTTATGGGGCAGCAGCAGCTCCTTCCTCTCTGGGTGTGAAGACCACAGCAGCTCCTTCCTCTCTGGGTGTGAAGACCACAGCAGCTCCTTCCTCTCAGGGTTTCGGCGTGGCAGCAGCTTCTTCCTCTCTTGGTTTGAAGACAACAGCAGCTCCTTCCTCTCTGGGTGTGAAGACGACAGCAGCTCCTTCCTCTCAGAGTTATGGGGCAGCAGCAGCTCCTTCCTTTTGGGGTTTCTTGGTGGCAGCAGCTCCTTCCTCTCTGGGTGTGAATACAACAGCAGCTCCTTCCTATCAGGGTTTCGGCATGGCAGCAGCTTCTTCCTCTCTGGGTGTGAAGACGTCAGCAGCTCCTTCCTCTCAGAGTGTGAAGACGACAGCAGCTCCATCCTCTCTGGGTGTGAAGACTACAGCAGCTCATTCCTCTCTGGGTGTGAAGACTACAGCAGCTCCTTCCTCTCGGGGTGTGAAGACTACAGCAGCTCCTTCCTCTCTGAGTGTGAAGACGACAGCAGCGCCTTACTCTCTTGGTTTGAACATGACAGCAGTTCCATCCTCTCTGGGTGTGAATACGACAGCAGCTTCTTCCTCTCTTGGTTTGAACATGACAGAGGTTCCATCCTCTCTGGGTGTTAAGACGATAGCAGCTCCTTACTCTCTTGGTTTCCCTCAATGACCTGCGTAGGCATTTGTCATTGTTGCTATTGCTGCAGTATCTCATTTGTTCCTGTTGCAGTTCCCCAAGCTGCTGTTGTATTCTTTGACTCTCGTCCATCTGCTGCAGGTGCATTTGTGCCCACTGAGCTACTAGTTATTCAATTTGCAGGTGAAATGAGGTGAATGATTTGTTTTTACACTTGGAGCCGAGGCAGACTCATTTTTACAGTTTAATCTCTGTCAGGTTCGTGTTTTTGTGATTGTATTCACTCACAACTGTACAGCTGTTTCAGCATAAAATGTTCAATATGTCCTGAGTATTTATTGATTACAAACACATAAAAAGCAACAAGTGGTGACTTAGTTGGCATCTCTGCACAGTGCTAGAATTCCCACAGCAAGTACTGATAAGTATCTCTTAAGGTGATTGCAGCTCACTAAATAATTCCACAGTGTGTTCCTATAGTGCCCTTCCATTGGCTACATACAGGTAGTGAAAAATAAAATTGAAACACCTGGGTAAATGAGGGACACCAAGTATATTGAAAACAAGGGCTTCCACACAGGTGTGGCTCATGCATTAATTAAGCAAATAACATCCCAGCATGCTTAGGGTCATGTATAAAAATGCTGGACAGGCCTGGTTGCCTATAATTATGGCTAGCATGACTGCAAGAGGAGACCTCAGTGACTTTGAAAGAGGGGTGATTGTTGGGGTGCGTTTGGCAGGACCTTCAGTGACCAAGATAGCTCAACTTGCTGATGTTTCATGAGCGACGGTGTCTAAGGTGATGTCGTCATGTAACTCCGAGGGAATGACATCATCAGCAAAGGGCAACAGTGGACGGAAGCGCATACTCCAGGATCGTGATATCCGTACATTAATTCCAAGTGCAAGGCAAAACAGGCAATCAACTGCAGATCAATTGACTGCAAATTTCAACCTGGCGTGCCAGTAGCCAGTTTCATCAAAAACGATCCGCCGAGAAATCCACAGAGCGAGATACCATAGTGGCCCAACACCCTATGAAGTGACTTTACATTGGGGTTTCCATTTTTTTGTCCACTGCCTGTAGGTCTCTAATGTGTAGTTTTGACAAACATGACGGGCAAGATTCTCAGATGTTCTTGTTTCAAATTGTGTCAATCAAATGGATATTTATAGAGATGTTTATATTATTTAGATTAACTATTTGAGATTTTTGGTACATTTATTATTATTATTATTATTATTATTATTATTATTATTATTTTATATTGTTTGCAAATTATCTCATTGGATTCCTGAATTTGTTGGATAATTACCCTAACGAGCATTTAATTAGATGCATCGGGTCTACTCGTTAGGCAGTTCAAAGTTTCAATATTATAATTGTTTACTTATTTTAACAAGAAAGAAGACATTTCCATGGATATCGTAACTCACAATCAGATTGCATTACATGTGCAATCTGCCCTCAGTGGAAAAGCAGAAACATGTTTTAAGCATGGTCTTTGGCGCCCTCTTCAGGACAAACTCCTCAGCTGCAGGCCTGATTGAAGCAATTCTTTTCACTTTGTGTGGTTCCATTGGAAATGTAGGGCCCTATTCACACAACCTTAAGGACTGTCCCAAGCACTGTTTATGGTTTAAATCAAGTTAAATCAAGTTGTTTTGTTAAAGACTGTTTATTTCTTTTTTTAATGGTTTAAATGAAGTTAAATGTAGTTTTTTGAGAGTGTGAGAAATGCATTGTTTCTTATTAATTTTATTACATTTATTTTGTATTATTATTCAAAGCACTGTTTAGGTCAATAATACTTATAATCAGGTTTTAAATTAAAACCAAACATGAATTTAAATAAGCACCCAGTTTAATAACTATTTTTTTAAATGTTTCTGTTTATCAATGAACATTTTTTCCCCCATATAATATTTTGTAAAGTTGTAATTTTCAATAAATATTTTGTTCTGCACCTACTTCTGAAATTAACATAAACTAAGTGGACTGTCAACAGCAGCTGCTCTCTGGAAACGTGAAGTGCACAAAAAAGCTTTGGAGAAAATGTTAAACACACAGAAAAGATATTCTATTATAACAATGAACACACAGTGTTGCTTTAACTAAACAATACCAGCAGACCAGCCTGTTTCATACAGGTCTTTGTAACTAAATAATACCAGCAGACTAGCTTATTTCATACAGGTCTTTGTAACTAAACAATACCAGCAGACCAGCCTATTTCATACAGGTCTTTGTAACTAAACAATACCAGCAGACCAGCCTATTTCATACAGGTCTTTGTCCAGTGACTGCTGGGTCTGATGTAAGAAGTAAAAAACAGTAATTCAGCCTATTGTATCTTTCAAAGGTTTGCCTGCCAGTTGAAGGAGCCAATGATAGCAGGGTAATACTATTGTGAAGCTGCTCAAAGAACACTACAGGTACAGTCCTGAATCCTCCCAGAAGCTGAGGGTGTGAAGTATAGAACAACTGTAATAGGAAAGTAATAGGAAAGAGTGCAGCTCAAGCAATTTTGGAGGCTCTCTGTGAGAAAAAAAAAAAAAATAAAGGGGTGGGGGGGGGGCTATATACATATTTTATTACCAGAGAAAGCTGTGTGTCTGTAGGTAAGTGCCAGTGTAGAAAGCTGTGTGTCTGTGGGTAAGTGCCAGTGTAGAAAGCTGTGTGTCTGTAGGTAAGTGCCAGTGTAGAAAGCTGTGTGTCTGTGGTAAGTGCCAGTGTAGAAAGCTGTGTGTCTGTAGGTAAGTGCCAGTGTAGAAAGCTGTGTGTCTGTAGGTGAGTGCCAGTGTAGAAAGCTGTGTGTCTGTAGGTAAGTGCCAGTGTAGAAAGCTGTGTGTCTGTAGGTAAGTGCCAGTGTAGAAAGCTGTGTGTCTGTAGGTAAGTGCCAGTGTAGAAAGCTGTGTGTCTGTAGGTAAGTGCCAGTGTAGAAAGCTGTGTGTCTGTAGGTAAAGGTGCCAGTGTAGAAAGCTGTGTGTCTGTAGGTAAGTGCCAGTGTAGAAAGCTGTGTGTCTGTAGGTAAGTGCCAGTGTAGAAAGCTGTGTGTCTGAAGGTAAGTGCCAGTGTAGAAAGCTGTGTGTCTGTAGGTAAGTGCCAGTGTAGAAAGCTGTGTGTCTGTAGGTAAGTGCCAGTGTAGAAAGCTGTGTGTCTGTAGGTAAGTGCCAGTGTAGAAAGCTGTGTGTCTGTAGGTGAGTGCCAGTGTAGAAAGCTGTGTGTCTGTAGGTAAGTGCCAGTGTAGAAAGCTGTGTCTGTAGGTGAGTGCCAGTGTAGAAAGCTGTGTGTCTGTAGGTGAATGCCAGTGTAGAAAGCTGTGTGTCTGTAGGTAAGTGCCAGTGTAGAAAGCTGTGCGTCTGTAGGTGAATGCCAGTGTAGAAAGCTGTGTGTCTGTAGGTAAGTGCCAGTGTAGAAAGCTGTGTGTCTGTAGGTAAGTGCCAGTGTAGAAAGCTGTGTGTCTGTAGGTGAGTGCCAGTGTAAAAGCTGTGTGTCTGTAGGTAAGTGCCAGTGTAGAAAGCTGTGTGTCTGTAGGTAAGTGCCAGTGTAGAAAGCTGTGTGTCTGTAGGTAAGTGCCAGTGTAGAAAGCTGTGTGTCTGTAGGTAAGTGCCAGTGTAGAAAGCTGTGTGTCTGTAGGTGAGTGCCAGTGTAGAAAGCTGTGTGTCTGTAGGTGAGTGCCAGTGTAGAAAGCTGGGTGTCTGTAGGTAAGTGCCAGTGTAGAAAGCTGTGTGTCTGTAGGTGAGTGCCAGTGTAGAAAGCTGTGTGTCTGTAGGTGAGTGCCAGTGTAGAAAGCTGTGTGTCTGTAGGTAAGTGCCAGTGTAGAAAGCTGTGTGTCTGTAGGTAAGTGCCAGTGTAGAAAGCTGTGTGCACCATTAAAGGCCTATGTACAAACGATAATCAAATCAGTTAAAACTAGTTTTAAAACCACTTACTTTTGTTGAAAGCGACATGATATAACTTTAGATTAAGTGTCACGGAATGCTTTGCTGCCTGTGAGAATTGAGCAACACTCATATCATGTAACTAAATTAAATGTAACTTCTTGTTATCTGGGTTTCTGCTGACATTGGTAAAGAGAAGAAGAAACTCAGATGTTTACTTTTAATGTGCTTTGTCTCACACCATGCATCAGGCTAGGGAAATAAGACCACATTTGTTCATGTAAATTACGTAAGATAGTTCTATATCTGTGCTGTTCGATATAATTTCCGGGAGCAGCTCATTCCACAAACTAACATCTACACTGATGCAGCTCAGAAACTAGCATCTCTGTGCCAATGCCAGCTCAGAAAAAAACCCAACATCTCTGATGCCATGAAAACTCAGCTGAGAAACATCTACACTGATGCAGCTCAGAAAACCATCAGCTGAGGCCTGTGTGTGAGATCACTGATGGATCACATTTGATTTGCTTTGTTCATGTTTGCATTTTGATTCCTGAATAAACTATTTTTGTTTGACTTTATTTGAAGAAGATTAATTATTTTTGTGAAGAATCAAACCTCTTATAAAGCCATATTGACAAGGAAACAGATTGTGCACGTGACTGCAAACTATTCGAAACAAAGTGCACAGTAATAACGAAACTTAAGGAAGACATATTTCTTGATAATGATGGAGTTCAAATAAATTATCACAAACGCAACTTGAAGGGCCTGCATTGCACATGTAAAGTTACCCATCATTTTACCAGCTCTCTTGATCTGAAACTTGAGTTTATTTTTGCCACACAGAAAATCTCGTGCATAATATACTTGCATATCTGTGGAGTGCCCTTTCCCTGCTGTTGCTCCTATTAAAGCACCTATTAGAATGTAAAAATGAGACATTTTGATAACACAGATTAGCTTCTTTTTTTCAGTCATGGACTGTTAGTGCTCCTAGTGAAAGTCCTACCGTGGGCTAATTCACTCGCCTCTCACTGCTGCGTTTCACTTTTTTCTGGAGGACTGGGTTCCAATCTGGGGGGCTAGGTGGCACAGACAGACAGACAGACAGTGTGCTAATTCATTAGCTTCTTATTCCTGCCTTTCACCTCTAAGGGCCTGGGTTCTCTGTCCCTGTGCACTAAAATGAATAAGCAAAGTTCAAAGAGAACTTTACATATTTCAGATAAACCCATGAAGAGACTGGAGTAAATGTGATGAAACTGGGATGTGATGTGCAGTTAGTGTTGTTTAGTGTTTTGGTTGGGGCAGGTTCTGGTTAGCCATACTGTACTGGAGTTCTGAGATATGGTAGAAGGGGTCCAAATCCTGGTATAAAATAGCCACCTGTGTAAAGGCAGGTACAGTACATGCACATAGACACACACAAGCATAACAATGAGACACACACATACAGAGACACAGGTGAGTGACACATTACCAAACACACACAGTTTACAGTAAAAGCAATGAATCTTATTATTTCAGTGTATAGTTACAAAGGTTAGGGTTGTCAGGTTTAGGGGTAAAAAGTCAGCAATTCTGTAACCCTGGCTGAAAATATGTGTGGAATTGGTGACCGCACCTTCAATTGTGTACAGTTGTAATATTTCAAACAGCATGCTGCAGCTCCCATGCTCAGTGTTAGTGAAGTCCTGATCTGACAGCATGCTGCAGCTCCCATGCTCAGTGTTAGTGAAGTCCTGATCTGACAGCATGCTGCAGCTCCCATGCTCCTTGTTAGTGGAGTCCTAGTCTGACAGCATGCTGCAGCTCCCATGCTCAGTGTTAGTGAAGTCCTGATCTGACAGCATGCTGCAGCTCCCATGCTCCTTGTTAGTGGAGTCCTAGTCTGACAGCATGCTGCAGCTCCCATGCTCAGTGTTAGTGAAGTCCTGATCTGACAGCATGCTGCAGCTCCCATGCTCCTTGTTAGTGGAGTCCTAGTCTGACAGCATGTTGCACCTCCCATGCTCAGTGTTAGTGAAGTCCTGATCTGACAGCATGCTGCAGCTCCCATGCTCCTTGTTAGTGGAGTCCTAGTCTGACAGCATGCTGCAGCTCCCATGCTCAGTGTTAGTGAATTCCTGATCTGACAGCATGCTGCAGCTCCCATGCTCAGTGTTAGTGAAGTCCTGATCTGACAGCATGGTGCAGCTCCCATGCTCAGTGTTAGTGAATTCCTGCTCTGACAGCATGTCACTAAATTTAGTGAATGGCAGTTTTAGTACAAATCTCACGCTACATTACTGTTTTTCATCATGGTAATGTTTAAATGACTGTGCCTACTTCTTGGCTGAAGAGATATCAGCTCATCATCTAACTGGGGAATCTTCTGTGCATTATTATTATTATTATTATTATTATTATTATTATTATTATTTCTTAGCAGACGCCCTTACCCAGGGCGACTTACAGTTGTATACAAAATAAAATACATATCAAGAATTATAGTACAATTAAGAGCAAGATACAAAATACAATGACATCAGTCCTAATAAGAGCAAATACAAAACACAGTACGGGGCAGATCAAGAGCGGGTAACATTGCTGATAGTTACATCAGGATACGAGTGCAAGTGAAATACAAACTACTATAGATTGGGTTCAGTGTAGGATTAAATACAGTAAAATAGAGAGCAGATAAGTGCAAGTTAAAGTGCATTAAAGGCAGAGTGGTTATATTGTCCAGAAGGGAAGAGTTCAGTTTTACAGGTGCTGAGTTTTACATCATCCTTAAGTAAGCAATGTAATCTAATCTATTTTATCTGGGATAGTTGTGGCTGCTAAAGAAGATGCAACAGACGGAAAAATCTGTTTGTGTTGACTGACTTTTGTTTGCAGTGATATGAGCTATCTATGGTGTAAGACCAAAACCAGTGGGACAAGACATAGGACTGCAAGAAAGAAATTATTGTGTAATGTCTGGTTGGGGCAGGTTGTCACATGTGACATCCGCCCAACAACAGCCCATTGACATATACAACTATGGCCAAAATTTTGCATCACCTAGAATTTTAGGATTGAGACAATAAAAAAAAAAAATATATATATATATATATATATATATATATATATATATATATATATATATATATATATACAGTATACACAGTGCCTATAGAAAGTCTACACCCCTTGAAATGAGGATTTCTTCCACTTATCTACATATCATACTCCACACTGTTAAGGAGAAAAAAAAGTTTTATTGAGAAAAAGATTATATATTAAAAATACAAAACTGAAAGATCATAATTGATAAGTCTCCACCCCTGAGTTAATACTTGGTGGAAGCTTACCTTTGGCAGCAATTACAGCTGTGAGTCTGTTGGGATAGGTTTCTACCAACTTTGCACACCTAGATTTGGCAATATTTGATTATTCTTCTTTACAAAACTGTTCAAGCTCTGTCAAATTCCTTGGGGAGTGTTAATGGACAGCCATCTTCAAGTAATGCAACAAATTTTCGATTGGATTTAGGTCGTGGCTCTGACTGGGCCACTCAAGGACATTTACCTTTTTGTTCCTTAGCCACTACAGTATAGCTTTGGCTGTTTGCTTTGGGTCATTGTCATGCTGAAAGGTGAACTTCCATTCCAGTTTCAACTTTCTTGCAGAGGACAGCAGGTTTTCTTCAAGGACTTTTCTGTACTTTGCTCCATTCATTTTCCCTTCTATCCTGGCAAGTGCCCCAGTCCCTGCCGATGAGAAATATCCCCATAACATGCTGCTGCCACCACCATGCTTCACAGTAGGGATGGTGTTCTTTGGGTGATGCGCTGTGTTGGGTTTGTGCCAAACATAACGCTTTGAATTTAGGCCAAAAAGTTCCATTTTAGTTTTGTCAGACCACAAAACTTTTTGCCACATGGCTATATAAGAGTGTTTTTTTTGCATACTTCAAACTGAATTCAAGGTGGTCTTTCTTGAGTAAAATACAGGCCAGATTTGTGCAGTGCTTGGGATATTGTTGTCACATGCACACTTTGACCAGTCTTGGCCATAAAAGTCTGTAGCTTTTGCAAAGTTGCCATTGACCTCTTGGTAGCCTCTCTGATCAGTCTCCAGTTTGGAGGGATGGCCTGATCTAGGCAGGGTCTTGGTGGTGCCATACACCTTCCACTTCTTAATAATCGTCTGTGCTCCAAGGGATATTCAAGGCTTTTGATATTTTTTTATACCCATCCCCTGATCTGTGCCTTTCAACAACTTTGTCCCTGAGTTTTTTTGAAAGCGCCTTGGTGCTCATGGTTGAGTCTTTGCTTTGAAATGCACTACCCAGTAGAAGGAACATACAGGAACTGCTGAATTTATCCTGAAATCATGTGAATCACTACAATTTAACACCGGTGGAGGCCACTTAACTTGGTGTGTGATTTTGAAGGCAGTTGGTTACACCTGAGCTAATTTGGGATTGCTATTACAAGGGGGTGGACACTTATCCAACCAAGCTATTTCAGTTTTTATTTTTAATTAATTTTCTACAAATTTCTAGAATATTTTTTCGCTTGGAAGTTGTGGGGTAGGATGTGTACATCAATGAAAAAAAAAAAAAATTAATGCATTTTAATTCCAGGCTATAAGGCAACAAAAGGTGAACATTTTGAAAGGGGGTGTAGACTTTCTATAGGCACTGTATCCCACTCTATTTCTCTTCAAAGTAAACCCACTGACATTCAGCAGCAAAGTCTAACACATTTAAAAATAACAGTGACAAAACGCAAAGAAAAAGGGGAACTTCAAGAATTGTAATTAGACATAGCCAGAAGAGAGAAATCAGAGTATATGTGCAGCTCTGCAGTTCAGCTGGATGGTGACCCTTCAGTCCTGCAGAATCTCTCAACCTGGACTCTGAGATGCTGAGGTTCCTGCTGATCACCTGCTTCTGTGAGTCTCCTCTGATTTCACCTTGAGGGAGGGAGAAGGGAGGCAGGGGTTCCAATGGTCTAGTTGTGCTCTATGCAGAACATATTAAAAATAAACTTTATATAACTTTTGGGGAAAAAAAACCAAAAAAAACGCTTGAGTATGAGCCCGAGGTCTCCAATCCTTGTCCTGAAGGGCCGATGTCCCTCCTGAGTTTTGTTCCAATTGTGCCCTAAATTACTTAAGTGGACTAATTATTTGTTCAATTAAGTCATTTAGGGCACAGTTGAAACAAAAACCAGGAGGGACACCGCAGGGAGTGTGTTCAGATCCTCCTCATTTGATATACTTGAAAGCTTTGTTTAAAATGGAGAAAAAACTCTGATTAGGCAAATTATTAGTTAAATTTAGGGTTCAATTAAGTAATTGAGAGCTCAGTTGGAACAAAAACCAGCAGACACTGACAGGGGGTCCAGGACCAGGGGCTGGTTTCTTTATGCACTTACGATGGCGTGATTGGGCAAAATGCACGCTATCACGCTTGTATTCTTAGTATATCATTTATGTACTTTGTAAAAGATATTCAGTATACTATGCATTTATTATACAGCATATTCCTATACAAAAATATAATTATGTAGTATATTGTCAGTACATTCTAATGTATAATACCGTAGGCTAGATGTTTAGTAAATATATTGAATCTAATCATGCGTTAGATCTGTACTGAAGCTGTGTCTGTTTCTTCCAGGTCATCTCTTTGGAAAGCAGAACACATTTCCAGTAGCAGGTAAGCGTCTTTCACTGTTTCCAAGCAGATCAGGTCATGTTACTGAAAAGCTGCAAAACTGCATTGAACTTTATAAAGAAATGTGATCATTTGTTACAAGACCATAGTGAAGCCGTCAGTGCATCTTCAATATAAAAATCATGGTAACATGTTACATTGGCCTGTATTCATCAAGGGCTTTACAGAAATTCGCTATTTCTGACACTTTTTCTAAAGAGAATAAGCAGTAAAATGAATGAAAAATTACTTACTCATACACATCATCTTTAAATCAAACTGTACCCGCTGTGACGTACGCATTTTAATTCTCATTTGCATTTCATTCAAGTTTTAAAAAATGTTGGAAATAGAGAATTTGTGTAAAAACCCTTGATGAATATTGGCCATTGTACCTGTAATTACTGTGTATTTACATAGTAGTCACCTTTTAGATACATATGTACCTATACATAAAATTCCAATGGTATTATGCATGTGCAATCAATATGTAAACACAAAGCCCAGAACACACTGCACAATGCGATGGTCGCGTCTCTCTCTTTTTCTGGTGAATATGTACCTTGAGAGACTGATAGAGGAGCAGGAAAAAAAACATACACATGCCAAATTATGAACATAAGCAAACGAAGCACTCATTAAAAAACCTAATGGCTCTTATGAAAAAAGTGTGCGCCTGGCATCTCCATGCAAATAATGAAAAATGGAACAATCCTTGCCTCTGAAACAACACAAGAAATGCACTGAATTCCTAACAAGAATTCAAACCTTCCTCCAAAGTATTGACTGAGTAATAATTGCAATAATTCACGATAAAAAAGCAGTAAATAAACTAGAAAGATCGGATGCGAAATTAAATTAAAGTAGATATTATTTAGGGTTGCCACTAATTTAAAATAATTTTAAACAATGCAGAAAAAACTGCCAACGGTCCTCTGTGCTTTCAAAAGTGTCAAAATATGCAGTTCAGACATTTTTTATTATTTGTTTATTTAGCAGACGCCTTTATCCAAGGCGACTTACAGAGACTAGGGTGTGTGAACTATGCATCAGCTGCAAAGTCACTTACAACTCGCCTCACCCGAAGACGGAGCACAAGGAGGTGAAGTGACTTGCTCAGGGTCACACAATGAGTCAATGGCTGAGGTGGGATTTGAACTGGGGATCTCCTGGTTACAAGCCCTTTTCTTTAACCACTGGACCACACAGCCTCCATTGCAATATTATTTTCAATGGTGTAGCAGGATGTCTTGATCGCTCAGACTACGGATGTAACCCTGGTTGCCTGAAAGAGAAGATAACCGCCAAATTGAATACTTTTGGGAAAGTATACCAGTGCCATAGTGAGGGAGAATAGGCGGACAGCATCTGAGGGACATCTCGCTACTGCCATCTAGTGTTGGTGGTGTGAGCGTGCAATCTCAAGGACCCTAGTGCCTATTAAAAGCATAGAGGGATCTACGACATTAAGTCGGTAGAACCTGGTAAATGTATGTGGAGTAGCCCAGCTAGCCGCAGTACATATATCGGTCAACAAGACACCTCTGAAGAGGACCCATGACATAGCCACACCTCTGGTTGAGTGTGCGACCACCCTCCCAGGTGGGGGTAGGGTGCCTTTCGACTGGCTGAGGAGATCCATGCGCAGCGGGATCTCCAAGGGCTGGTCCTGCAGCGGCTGGCAGAGGTTTGTAAACCAGGTTCTGCTGGGCCTTCTGGGGGCCACCAGGAGAACTGTCGCTTCCTCTCTTCTGACCTTCTTGAGGAAGGCAGGGAGCAGCAGTATAGGCGGTAAAGCGTATAAAGGCGCATTCGGCCATTCGTGTGCTAGGGCGTCGATGCCTAGTGTACCGCCACAGCTGCAGAGAGAGAACCACAGGGGGGCAATGGGTCATCTCTGCCGTGGCAAAGAGGTCGACCTGGGATTCCCCGAAGCATTCCCAAATGCACTGCACCACCTGAGGGTGCAGTCGCCAATCTGACAGGTGAGGACCCTCCTGAGAGGAGGTCTGCCGTCCAGTTCTCACCACCCCGGAGATGTACAGCCCGGAGGGACAGTAGGTGCTTCTGTGCCCAGATCAGTAGCTGAAAGGCTATGCAGTGTAACCCCGGGGACAGAAGCCCTCCCTGGTGGTTCACGTACCCAACCACTGACACCTTGTCCGTGTGGACAAGGACATGTTTGTTGCAGAGCACAAGGAGAAAATGTTGTAGCGCGAGGTGGACTGCTCTCAGCTCTAGTGCATTTATGTGCAGGAATGTCCAGCAGCCTGACCAGGATCCGTGGACTCCTCTGCCTGCCCAGACTGCCCCCCAACCGGAGTTGGATATGTCCGTCATCACCACTTGATGGTTGTAAATCACTCCCATCCTTACGCCTTCACTCAGGTGAGGGGCTTGCCTCCACCAGTGTAGTGCTCTCCAGCATAAATGAGACAATGTCAACCGACGGTGTCTGTCACGCTTGGGGTGTAGCCGAAATGAAGTATGAAGTAACCCGCGCTTCAGCACCAGTTGAATAGCTTAGGACGCTGTGGCTATCAGACCCAGTAGTTTCTGGCACAACACTAATTGCACTGTGGACCCTGGTTGAAACAGGGCCAGGCAGTTGCGAATAGCAGCTACCCTGTCGTCTGACAGGTAGGCTTACTTTGTAAAACCATACTCTGCACTGGTGTTAACTGGCTTTTTGCATCATTGAGGGTGAGATCCAGCCTCGACAGATGCTCCGTCACAATCGCTGTGTGGGCCACTGCTCCTTCCTGGGACTGGGAACAAATCAACTAGTCGTCCAGTTAATTAATTACTCTGATCCCTTGCAGCTGCAAGGGAGCTAGGATGGCATCCATGCACTTTGAAAACGTGCGGGAGACTAAGGAAAGGCCAACGGATTGGAACATGAACATACACGTCCTTCAGGTCTATCGAGCCCAGCCGGACAGACTGGAGGATAAGAACATAAGAACATAAGAACATAAGAAAGTTTACAAACGAGAGGAGGCCATTCAGCCCATCTTGCTCGTTTGGTTGTTAGTAGCTTATTGATCCCAGAATCTCATCAAGCAGCTTCTTGAAGGATCCCAGGGTGTCAGCTTCAACAACATTACTGGGGAGTTGGTTCCAGAACCTCACAATTCTCTGTGTAAAAAAGTGCCTCCTATTTTCTGTTCTGAATGCCCCTTTATCTAATCTCCATTTGTGGCCCCTGGTACTTGTTTCTTTTTTCAGGTCAAAGAGGTCCCCTGGGTCGACATTGTCTATACCTTTTAGGATTTTGAATGCTTGAATCAGATCACCGCGTAGTCTTCTTTGTTCAAGACTGAATAGATTCAATTCTTTTAGCCTGTCTGCATACGACATGCCTTTTAAAACCCGGATAATTCTGGTTGCTCTTCTTTTGCACTCTTTCTAGAGCAGCAATATCCTTTTTGTAACGAGGTGACCAGAACTGAACACAATATTCTAGGTGAGGTCTTACTAATGCATGTGGTGATATGTGACCATCTGGAACCTCCTCTCCCTCAAGAACTCTGTAACAGGGTGAGGTGCCCTGCACATTGATTTGTTTATTTTATTTTAGAACGGGGTCTCCCCCTCCGCCCCTGTGTTTCATTTGTGTTATTTTGCGTTTGTTTTATGAGTTATGTATTTACATGTCGGCGAAGCGCCGTATGTTTTGTTATTTTGTTTTATTTATAACGTGTGCTGGCAGAGGCGAGACTGGTGCTCGTCCTCTGCCAGGAATAATTAATAAACTTGTGCAGATTGTGGTCGAGGGGTAAAAGAATAATTATTAGCTAGTTAAACCCCTCAGCCATAATATAAAAGCTTGCAGCTCTCTGCACACAGGGTGGGTGTGTTAGGAGTGAGAGGAGCGAGAGAAGCGAGAGAAGCGAGAGAGAAATGAAACTTAAAAGAAATACACGATCAGTGAAGGCTACTGCCCAGCCTGACCTGTATTGTTTAATATTTTGTGTTCATGACTTGTTTTTTGTTTACTGTTTTACTTTCACTCTGTGAGCAAGTTTCTTTTTGTTTAAACCTTTTTATTTTATTTTTGTATTTGAATAAACGGCGCAACCGCGTCTTTGAACTGCAGTACTGCCTGGTGTCAGTGTTTGGTTCCTACTTCTGGCCTGACATCACAACTCATCCACCCTGTCACAAACCCATTGAGGTGTCTCAGGTCTAGAATGGGGTGAAGGCCGTCATCCTTCTTTGGCACCACTAAATACCTCGAGTAGAACCCCTCTTTTTGAGAGGTGTGTTCTACAAGATGGATGGCTTGTTTTTGAAGTAGTGTTTCTACCAGGTCGTTCACGGATGTGATCATGATCCCTCGAAAGGGAGGAGGCCCGAGTGGAACTGCAGTGTGTAGTTGGTGTGTATGGTGGCGAGCACCCAAGAGTCTGAGGTGCAAGTGCACCAGTAGTGCAGATGGTGTTGTGCGTATGGGTGGGTCTGAGGCGGAAGCCTTCAGGGCCCCTGCTGAGGCTGGGGCGACGGCTGCCTTGGAGGCTGCCAGAGGCAGTACAGGTGGAACTGTCTCCCTGTGCGCTGACACGCTTGGGCCCCACGTCTGGCATTCCCCGGTGCTTGTTGCTGGCTCCTTGCCGCGGTGCCTCAGGTCACCCGTGGTACCCGTGGGGATCGGTATAGTCCGGGTTACCGCCTCCCCCCCTGTGCCGAGGCATGGGAGGGAGGATCGCTATCCTGTCGGGATGCCTCTACCGCTGGTCCAAAAGTATGGCCAGGGGGAGATGGGCGCGTCCAATAAGGCGGAATTGTCTGCATCCGGGATCTCAGCCTGTCTGCGCACCACCACTAAGCCTGCCAGGCTTCTGCCAGGGTTTGCCCTTGGAACCCCGATATTTGCAATAAAGTGCCCGAGACAGCGCGTAGCTCTGAAGCAGGCGGCACGGGAAGGGTAACAGAGTGCAGCATGCCATCTAGGTAGGCCATCAAGAGGCCTCCTGTGTTTGCAAGGTGTGTCACCTGCACTTCGGCCACGTTAGCCTTTTTCAGGTGGGCTTCTGTGATCCTGCATTGGCCGTTAGGGGCATACAGCATCCTGGATAGACCTCCCACTGGGGGAGCTCGCACTAGGGCCACTATGGTGGAGTCCACTAGGGGGAACTGTGCGAGCCCTGCAGCCTCTGCTCCCTCCAAAGGGCTGGGGGGTTGAAGTCTGCGCTGGTCTGAAAATAGACCTGCGCTGCTTTGAACTTGCCTTCCTGGGTACCTGGACGAAGTTGGCGGCCCTTTCCATCAGTGCCCGAACTGAGTTCGAGGGTGCTGGAATATCAGATTCTTAAATGAGCTTGTAGCTGGGGGCCATTACTTGAGTTAGGTCTGGGTCCTAAGCCACCGTCCACAAGAAGGACTCCTCATCCCAGGATGCCGCAAGGGACAGCGCATCCTGTTCCTCCTCACTCATCACCACATCCTGTTGCTCAACCTCTGTAGCAACCACTGGTGGAGCGCTGGTGGAGCTGGGGCAGGTGCGGGGGGGGGACCTGCTGCCTGCTTAAGTGCTCGAGTATCATGGCTACTCGGCAATATCCCTCAACTTGTCCATGTTTCTAGCTCTTGGAGGGTAGGCAGGGGAAGCCTGGGATCCCGAGACCAATGATGGCTCTCCTAGGCAGGCTGCTGGGTTTTCGTCTGAGAAAAAGCCAGTCTTTTGCAGGGTGCTCTACTTGGACCCAGCACAAAAGGAACAGGGCGACCTGTCTGCCAGGGCAGCAAAGGCGTGCTCAGTACCCAGGCACCTGAATGTGTTTGTCCTGCAGAGGCAATTTCCTGCAGGATGCGCATGAGTGGAAAATTAGACATTTCAGCCAAAGCACCAAGGTGTCAAGGCTGTATAATACAGAGACACCGAAGAAAATAACAGGGGATTGAGTGTGCTTGTGAAAAACCGTGGGCGCCGGGCACAGAGGTACCGAGGCTCTGGGGCAATGTGGCACCAAGGGCACTGCTGCACAGGGCTCGAAAGGCCCTAAGGCTACAAAGGGAGCTGAAGTGCAGGGCTCGAAAGACCTCGAGACACTGAGGCTATCGAGGCTCTGAGACACGAGGACCCAAGGATACCGTGGGTGTTGAGGCCAACAACAGCTAAATTGCAAACCTATCAGTTTATTTATAATGGAATTACACCACCTGACAACTCGGAACAAAGAGACAAATAAACTATTTTATGGGAAATGAATTTCACATGAGGTATCGCTTACTTACATGTGTATAGCTTTACACAGAAATGTAGTCTTTGTCAACCACAGGTCTGCAGACACCGTCTACAATCTCTTTTTTTTTGTCAGTAGAGGGGGTGGGCCGGGTATGTGAAGCACTGTCTGTAGCAAAATACACTACTGTGTTTTAAAGCTGCAGCGTACCCACACGTGCCAGCATGTGCAAGACGATAGAACTAGCATTTAAATTCAAAATTGGGAGGGAAACACTTTTCAGCCATGGGGACCCTTCGGCCGTGGGGCCGTATGGGACCGTATAGGCTTAAGGCCGGCCCTGTGTGACCTTCACCTTTATTTAGAGACCACCTGGTCTAAGTGACCTCTTTAAATGACATCTGTGCTTTTATTTAACTGCATTAAAGGACCACCTGTCTACCAGTGACCACAATCCGCTTACTAAACAATGGACTTAAACAACCTGTATTAAGCAACAATTGTAGCAGGCTTTTTTTATCTGCAATCAATAAACATACTATTAAAACAACAGTGTTCTCTTGTAAAGGAAGAGAGAAAACATGGAGAAACGAAAGGTCTTCCTCACCCTAGATATGACAGAATCATTGCTTCTTTCACAATGCTTTGTAAATGCATTATCTAAACAAATGTAATTCAATTACAGTGCTTCATTTTGGTATATTCCGTCTTCTAGTCTTTTGTGACAGAGATCGAATGGTGTTTGGTGTTAGATCTCCCTCTCGACCTGCGAGGGCACTGTGTAACGGGAACAGAGTACCCTTAACCAAATGGTATGACAATTTATTCCATAGGGTAGGTGGAGGTCGGTCATTTAGGAATGGGGCACAGCTACGGTATCCAAATTCAATGACCCAGACGGTAAATGGTGTGGCATATGAGGATTGGAGGAGCGGATGCGCCATCGTTAACCTAGGGGTCATGAGCGAGGATATAAATAGGGGTCATAGCATACGTGATCTGTTCCTTGGTAAATGGTTAGTGTTGAAAACCTACAAGGAGTCTGTGTGCTGTATCGTGAACCGTGAGTTTTGTCTTGTGTTTGTTAGTGTTTTGCTAACTGTCGTCTTTTTTTAATAGACTACCAGTTGCACGATCCGGAGCTGTAGCGAAAGCCAGCATAAACCCGGACATCACTTTCACCCCTGCATTTCACAGAGAACTGTATTACACCACTTGCACGTATTCACTATCACTAAGAACTGTGTTTGTGTTTAGTGTTGTGTGTTAAACTGGACTTTTTGTTACGGGTCAAACCCGGGTGTGACCAAGTGGCTTGCAGTGGCGTGTGAGTGGTGACGTCACGGACCAGAAACAGAAACCAAACAATTAATGGCAGTGGTGAAACTGAGCGCTAACAAAACATTGGAACAAAACACACTAAACAAAAAGGCGAGTTGGCCAAACAAATAAACACATAAGTATCTTAGCAGTTGTTTCTATATCTTTTTCCTATTGCTCATTAGCTCGCTCTCCCGTACTCTGCTCGCTCTCCTGTACTCTCCTCTGCTCGCTCTCCCGTACTCTCCTCTGCTTGCTCTCCCGTACTCTCCTCTGCTCGCTCTCCCGTGCTCTCCCATACTCCTCTGCTCGCTCTCCGGCATTTCCTCTGCTTGCTCTCCCGTGTTTCTCCCATACTCTCCTCTGCTCGCTCTCCCGTGCTCTCCCATACTCTCCTCTGCTTCCTCTCCTGCACTCTCTCTGCTTGCTCTCCTGTGTTTCCCATACTTCTCTGCTCGCCTCCCGTGTTTCCTCCGTACTCTCCTCTGCTTGCTCTCCCGTGCTCTCCATACTCCTCTGTTGCTCTCCTGCGTTTCTCCATTTCTCCTCTGCTCGCACTTCTGTACTCTCCTCTGCTCGCCTCCTGCAGCCTCCCATACTCTCTGCTCGCCTCCCCGTGCTCTCCCGTACTCTCCTCTGCTCGCCTCCGCATTTCCGCCCGCCTCCCATGCCTCCGCCACTCTCCTCTGCTCGCTCTTCCGTGCTCTCCACTTTCTCTGCTCGCCTCCCACTCTCCTGCACTCTCCTCTGCTCGCTTTCTCCGTACTCTCTGCTCGCCTCCCGTACCTCCTCTGCTCGCCTCTCCCGTACTCTCCTGTCGCCTCCCAAGCCTCCCATACTCTCCTCTGCTTCGCCCCTGCTCTCCTGCACTCTCTCTGCTCGCCTCCCGCATTTCCTCTGCTCGCTTCCTCCAGCCTCCCATACTCTCCTCTGCCGCCTCCCATGCTCTCCTGTACTCTCCTGCTCGCTCTCCCATGCCTCCTGTACCTCCTCTGCTCGCCTCCCATGCCTCTCCCATACTTCTCTGCTCGCTTTCCTCCTGCTCTCCTGTATCACTCTCCTGCTCGTTCCTCCCGTGTTTCTCCCATACTCTCCTCACTGGTCTCCTGCTCTCCTCTGCATTTCTACCTCTCCTGCTCTCTCTACTTGCCTCCCGTGCCTCTCTGCTCGCCTCCCATACTCTCCTCTACTCGGGTCTCCCTGCTCACATTTCCTGCTCGCCTCCCGTGTTTCCTCCCATACTCTCCTCGGCCTCCTGCTCTCCCATACTCCTCTGCTCGCCTCCCGTGCTCTCCCGTATACTCCTCTACTCGCTCTCCTCTCCTCTGCTCCCTCTCCCATACTCTCCTCTGCTCGCTCTCCCCATGCTCCCTCTGCTCCTTTCTCCCATACTCTCCTCTACTCGGTCTCCCGTACTCTCCTCTGCTCCCTCTCCCGTGCTCTCCTGTACTCTCCTCTGCTCGCTCTCCCATACTCTCCTCTGCTCACTCTCCCATACTCTCCTCTACTCGGTCTCCCGTACTCTCCTCTGCTCGCTCTCCCGTGCTCTCCTGTACTCTCCTCTGCTCGCTCTCCCGTACTCTCCTCTGCTCACTCTCCCATACTCTCCTCTACTCGGTCTCCCGTGCTCTCTCGTACTCTCCTCTACTCGCTCTCCCGTACTCTCCTCTAATTGCTCTCCCGTGCTCTCCCGTACTCTCCTCTGCTCGCTCTCCCGTACTCTCCTCTGCTCGCTCTCCCGTACTCTCCTCTGCTCGCTCTCCCGTACTCTCCTCTGCTCGCTCTCCCGTACTCTCCTCTGCTCGCTCTCCCATACTCTCCTCTACTCGGTCTCCCGTGCTCTCCCGTACTCTCCTCTGCTCGCTCTCCCGTGCTCTCCCGCTCTCCTCTGCTTTCAAGCTCTCCCGTGCTCTCCCCGTACTCTCCTCTGCTTGCTCTCCGTACTCTCCTCTGTCGCTCTCCCGTGCTCTCCTGTACTCTCCTATGCTCTCCCCGTACTTTCTCTGCTCGCTCTCCATACTCTCCTCTGCTGCTCTCCCGCTCTCCCTCTCTCTCTACTCCCGTCCCGCTCCTCCGTCTCTCCTCTCTCACTCTCCCCCATACTCTCCTCTGCTCGGCTCCCCAGTGCTCACATTACTCTCCTCTTGCTCTCCCGTGCTCTCCTCTGCTCGCTCTCCCGTACTCTCCTCTGCTTGCTCTCCGGCCTCTCCCGTACTCTCCTGCTTTCGCTCTCCTCTCCTCTTTCGATCTCCATACTCTCCTCTCTCGCTCTCCCGTGCTCTCCCGTACTCTCTCTGCTCGCTCTCCTTCCTCATGAATTGCTTTCCAGGTTTTTATATTCTGGCCGTGGGGTTAACTGGCTATTAATTACCCCCCGCCATAGTCTGCATGAGTTTATAAGGATGCGTGACTGTCAGCTAGTTAAATAATCAGTAGCTGATCAGTTACGCATATTCACAAGGTTTTTAAAATATAAAACAATAACAAATCACATGGCGCTTTTTATCCGCACCGCAACAATAATACAAATAATAATAAAACAGTGAACATATATATATATATATATATATATATATATATATATATATATATATATATATATATATATAGGGGCAGGACACTCCGCACGCCGCTGTATCACTCCAGCATTATTATTTACAGGTGTTTGCCATAAAGCTCTGGACATTGTTAATTAAATCAATAAACACCCTTGCTCCTGGAAATCATTGTCTGTCTGTTTTGTATCCGCTCTGCACTGCACTCACCTGTATTCACTCACCACTTTGCCAGATCTTTAAACATAACAGAATTGACCAATATAAGAATGTCTATAAAGAAGGTAATTGTCTCTCTCTAATCCAGCCCCGTGAATATATATATATAATCACACACACACACAATTCTCAATTAAAATTATTTCTTAGCAGATGCTCTTATCAAGGGCGACTTACAATTCCTGCAAGATGGTATCACATTATTTTTCCATACAGTTACCCATTTATACAGTTGGGTTTTTACTGGAGCAATCTAGTTAAAGTACCTAGCTCAAGGGTACAGAAGCAGTGTGTCCCCCACCTGGGATTGAACCAACGACCCCCCAGTCAAGAGTCCTGAGCCCCCCCTAATCACTAATCCACACTGATTGTTGATTGGACTAAACAAGGCAAATCAGTATTGCTAGGCTGTTAACATCTGTTGCTAAGGAACTAACAGTAATGGCAGACATAGCTTAAACATTGTATCTAGGATGAACAGAATGTTTTTAACCTGCTAAAGTGCTGTGTTTTGCTCTCTTTCGATGACAAAGCCTTCAGCCTCCTTGCTGTCCAGTTACCCTTCATTCCTACCTGGTGAAGAGGCCAGCATCACATGCACTGTCCCCTCCAGACTGCACACCAGCACTGATTTCTATCGTACAGAAGCAGTTCTGGAAACTACATCACAAAACAAAGAGTTGGATCTTCACAGACCAGCGTGACTTTCATTCTGTCTGACCTCTCTGAGTCAAAGCAAGGCAGCTACAGCTGTGTGTATAAAGTACAGGGAAGAAATGAGACTTTCAGCTCCCCTCGCAGTGACCCTGTACACATCACAGTGGGTGAGTGGATTTATACTGCTTGACAATGTCCTTCTCTTGAATCTGTTGGTAACCAATGAACACACAACTCTGTTCAGAACAAAGATGTTTAATCGTCTCCTCTTAAATTAGCTTATTTCCAATTTGTAATTCACATATACAAGGATCACACATGCTCTTTGTATTTGTCTGGTTTTCTTCATGTTTTGGCAAACATACAGTAGCTTGAAAATGTAAAAGAAGACAGACGCTTGGGCAGCTGTGTGTAGACACCTGTTTAGTTGATACCTATGAAATTGTTCAATGTGTTTAGATATTGATGACCTAGAAAACCTGTTGTATATGGTCTCTCCAGGACCAGGGCTGGAGACACAATGTATTAGAAATGATAGGGACTCTCCAGGACCAGGACTGGAGACACACTGTATTAGAAATGATAGAGGCTCTCCAGGACCAGGGCTGGAGACCATTGATGTGAGTACATAGATTAAAAAGTGTGTTCAAGATGAAAAGAATGTTTTTAACCTGTTAAAGTGCTGTGTTTCGCTCAGGATCGATGACAAAGCCTTCAGCCTCCTTGCTGTCCAGTTACCCTTCATTTTTACCTGGTGAAGAAGCCAGCATCACATGCACTGGCCCCTCCAGACTGCACACCAGCACTGATTTCTATCTGTACAGAAGCAGTTCTGGAAACTACATCACAAAACAAAGAGTTGGATCTTTACAGACCAGCATGACTTTCATTCTGTCCGACCTCTCCAAGTCAAAGCAAGGCAGCTACAGCTGTGTGTATAAAGTACAGAGGAGAAGTGAGACCTTCAGCTCCCCTTGCAGTGACCCTGTACACATCACAGTGGGTGAGTGGACTTCTATTAGCTATACTGCTGCTGACACTGCCTGTTGATAACCAATGATCACACCATCGGGGTCTTTATTGGCTACACCAGCAGAACCCTCTCTCAGGACAGTGCTTTTTTATCCAGCTGTAGTGACTTTTTTTTTATTGAAGCAATCTAGGTAAAGTACTTTGCTCAAAGGTACAGCAGCAATATCCCCCATCTGGGTTTGAACCCACAATCCACCGGTCAGGAGTCCATAGCCCTACCCAGCACTCCACACTGCTGATTGTTGAACGTTCCTCTTCTTTTCCAGTGTTTCTGAAGCAGCCGCACATCTCTCTGAGTCCGGCTGGCGGCGCTGTTGAGAGAGGAAACCGTTTTGAAATCACTTGCAGCTCTGCAGAACGCTACACAGAGAGCACCTTCCTCCTCTTCAGAGTCTCTGCAGGCTTCAATGAGAGATGGAACAGATCAGCACCAACCATCAACCAGTCTGCCCTCTTCAGCTTCCCTGCTGCAGACTCCACACATGAGGGGAATTACTCCTGTCAGTATCAGACCCGGGTATCGGGGAGAGTGTTTGAATCCCAGCTGAGCGAGATGCTCCACATCACAGTCACAGTCACAGGTAAGCAGAAAACAAATCACCTTCTGTGGAGCACGAAATGTGTTGATCCGTTTCTGATGTTGTTGATTCATTAGTTTGCCTGATATAACTATGAACCGTCACTGTGCTGAATTTCATTGTCAGTATCTCTGATCTGTCACTGTGTTGTATTTCATTGTCAGTATCTCTGAACTGTCACTGTGCTGTATTTCAGTGTCGGTATCTCTGATCTGTCACTGTGCTGAATTTCAGTGTCAGTATCTGTGATCTGTCACTGTGCTGTATTTCAATGTCAGTATCTCTGATCTGTCACTGTGTTGTATTTCAGTGTCAGTATCTCTGATCTGTCACCGTGTTGTATTTCAGTGTCAGTATCTCTGACCTGTCACTGTGTTGTATTTCAGTGTCAGTATCTCTGATCTGTCACTGTGTTGTATTTCAGTGTCAGTATCTCTGATCTGTCACTGTGTTGTATTCAGTGTCAGTATCTCGATCTGTCACTGTGTTGTATTTCAGTGTCAGTATCTCTGATCTGTCACTCTGTTGTATTTCATTGTCAGTATCTCTGATCTGTCACTGTGTTGTATTTCAGTGTCAGTCCTGATTCCAGTCGTGTTTTAAGGTCATTGCTGCTGCAGTGCTGCTGCTCTCAGTATTTCTCATACTCCTGAGATGTAAAAAGAGAAGGACAGACAGCAGAAAGGAAGTGAGGAGCGCTGCAGGTGAGCGACAGCAGAGGGAGCCGGCAGCTCTGTGCCTTCAGTTTGATCACATTCACTGCCAGGCAACTTTCTTAGGACCCAGTGTCTCTAGGGATCAGTTCAGTCACTGATGTTCATGTTGGTGGTCAAATGATCATTTTGACAGTGGTTCAAGTTCAACACAAACAATTGGATTGAAATGGGGTTGTCAATGGAAGAATTCTCTGTCATGGTCCTCAAACCATGGCCAGGAGCTCCCATGGGGCGGTCACAATTGGCCAAGCACTGTCCGGGTGGGGAGGGCTCAAGAGGTTAATCCCTGTCTCACTGCGCACCAGCGACTCCTGCAAGCCAGCGGTGTTGTAACTGGATCTGTGGTTGACCTCCGACGCGTTAGGTCTGGTTGGCTTCACTGTGGGCTTGCAATGTGAAAGGAAGTGGGCAGCGTGATAGCGCACGTTTTGGGGGATTATTATTATTATTATTTATTTCTTCGCAGACGCCCTTATCCAGGGCGACTTACAGTCGTAAACAAAAATACAGGATGCTTGAGTGCACTTGTCTTCTCTCCTGAGTCACTGCTTGGGTCGTGTGCGGTGAGACAGGGTCTTTAAAACAATTGGACATTTCAAATTAGGAGAAAACGGAAATAAAATAATTGCCGATTCAATTTTATAAATATATATATATATATATATATATATATATATATATATATATATATATATATATATATATACATATATATATATATTAAAAAACAGTCTATTTATAAATAACCCTTTTTTAGACGATAGACATTTCGAATTGCATTTGGCAGTAATCAGATGAATGCATGGTTTTAACCTGTCCGATGCTGTGTGTTTGTTATGTGATTATGTGAAGTCATTGTTTATGGGTACTGGGTTTTTGTGTGTGCTGATGCTGTTGTTCTATGTGCTTCTTTACAGTCAGGATGAATTCATACGTTTCCAAAGGCGCTGGTAACCTGCACTCTGAGGATGCTGATGAGCTCTATGCGAACACTGAGTTTGGTAAGGAAGATACAGTTGACCATGACTATGAAGAGATGAGAGCTGAGGATGGTAAAGAAGTCACAGATGACCTGGACTATGAAGAGATAAGTGAACCAGAGTATGAAAACTTTGATTTCAATCAGGGCAATAAGGGGGGAGCTGAAGAAGATGATATCTATCTGGATTTCAGTTAGCAGACAGTAACAAGGTGGAATTGTTTTACATTGAGGCCGGTACAAAAATAATCGCGAGGGGTGATATAGATATGATACTGAAAGCTTTGACAGATTTGCTCAAAGGCAGCGAACCAAAACATGATAAATAAGGCTTTGCTAAGCTATAGAATGCCACTGCATTAAAGTAAAACAAGAAACATATAGTATTATTTTCCTTCATTTTTAATGGTTATTTACCTTTAAATTTAGAGTCATTTTGTAAAGTGTTATTTTATGGTTGTACACAGTCAGGTTTACAGTGATTTAACATTAAAGTTAAAAATATATATTTTACTTTCATTTTAATGGTTATTTAACCTTCACAATTTACAGAGGTTTTGTAACATGTTTTAAATGTTTGTAACACAGTGTTAGAAATGTGCTGAGTGTTCTGGAAGCTTTGGCTGGGTTTAGAATTATTTTAGTAAAAATAAGACCGAAGTTGAGTGATATTGTCAATATACATACACACATTATCCATAGAGGCTTTATCCTATAAAGCTGTGGTTTTCAGCCAGTGGGTCGTGAGGCATGCTCAGGTGGGTCGCCACAATTTGGCTTTGAGAAGATTACATTTAACAATTATTATTACCATATAATACTAACATTTCTTAGCAACCCTAGACCCTGCCTTAGGATCTGAAATGATCCCGTTGCTCGGAATCACAACTGTTATTATTATTATTATTATTATTATTATTATATTATTATTCTTCATGTTCCGGTCAGTCTGCTGTTGCACAGACTTGGATTGTGTTGAAAATTTCTCGAGTAACATTTTATCATCAGTCAAATTTAAAGTGGGTCGCATTATTTTTTATGTTTACTGGTGGGTCATTGAGTTAAAAAGATTAAACTCACTGCTCTAGATGGGGATTTTCAATATATTTTATGGGATTGGAACTGGACCTGTTTTTTACACGTGTCTTGTGTTTAGTTTTGTACAGCGTTCTGAGATGCCTTGGCATGCCATATAAGAGAATGCATGTGTATTGTATTTTAAAATCTATTTTACCTTAAGCTTTTTATGGCTATTTACCATTCATATGTACAGCAATTTTGTAAAGTGTTATTGTATTATCATATTGGTGCCACGGTTTGCTATGCTATTGAATACAAGAGCATTAAAGTAAAAAAACAAACAAACAAAAAAACAACTGTTATTTTCCTTCATTTTTTAATTGTTATTTAAACTTCAAATTTATGGATGTTTTGTAAAGTGAGATTTTTAAGTTTTATTGTCATTTACCTTCTAACTTACAGTGAATTAAAATTATAGTTTTATATATATATATATATATATATATATATATATATATATATATATATATATATATATATATTTTTACAATTTCCTCTATATGACATGTATATCTGCCTACTGACAAATATTGAAGGGCAACTTTCTTGCCTGTAACTATAAATATGCTTCTGGCTCTGGGTCACTTTCTGAAATGAGGAAGTGGTTTTTAGAAATAACATCACTGCCTGCCCTGCCCCCCTCTGCAAATATGGAAGACATCTGAATACAAATCTGCTTAAAACTCACTAGATGTTTTTTTTTTTTTTTACTAATAAATAATGCAGAGGGTCAAAGTGTAGACTCAGAGTGGGGAACTAATTCACTTTTATTTAAGTATACCAGTGTACTATATATATATATATATATATATATATATATATATATATATATATATATATATATATACATGTTTTCGAGCACCTGTGAGGACAGTAGACACCCATATTTATTTACTATGTGTTGGGAAAGAAAACGGGTTTAGACACCCATGCAGCATCATGAATTAATTTCTTTTGAAAGAAGTATAGAGTCGTGTAACCCGCATGTACTTATCTGACCTTTTGCAGCACAGTATCTTGTGACTAATGAAAAGGATATATATATATATATATATATATATATATATATATATATATATAGAGAGAGAGAGAGAGAGAGAGAGAGAGAGAGAGAGAGGCAGGCCACAATTAAAACATTGCATCTGAAAAGCTTAGTATTCAATTCTAAAACAACCACTTAGAAACGTAACAATTTTTAAAATGGAAAACCATCTTTCATAGAACTTGGTTGGCTCTTAAAAAGAGCCTTTGGTTTTAGAACAAGTTCTTTAAAAGGCGTTACAGCTTAAGCACACTCCCTTTGGAGGCTGGCGCGCCAGCTGGATGTCTTTGGGCATGATGGTGACTCTCTTGGTGTGAATGGCACACAGGTTGGTGTCCTCAAAGAGCCCGACCAGGTAAGCCTCGCTAGCCTCCTGCAGCGCCATGACAGCGGAGCTTTGGAAGCGCAGGTCGGTCTTGAAATCCTGTGTGATTTCTCTGACAAGCCGTTGGAAAGGCAGCTTGCAGATGAGCAGCTCGTGGATTTCTGGTAGAGGCGGATCTCCCTCAGAGCCACGGTGCCAGGCCTGCAGCGATGAGGCTTTTTCATGCTGCTGGTAGCGGGAACGCTCTCGGGCAGCCTTGGTAGCTTCCTAGGCGCCTTTCCTCCAGTAGATTTGTAGCATGTGGGACATTAGGACCATGCAGAACGCAGTTGTTATGAACCCCTATAAAAATGGACTCGGTAGCTAGGTTGGGAATGGTAAATGCTGGGTCTGTTTCTGTCTTTCATTCTTAAATACAATCTCATCAGGGGTGTATTTTCGCATTTTGATCGCAACAGAACCGGGTTAAGCGACCATTGACCAAGAACCCATGAACGTGACCACAACGCAAGAACAGAGCCGCTCATTAAAAATGGCGGAGGTTGAAAATGTAGTCGCAGCAGTTATGAGTATTATTGATGAACCAACAGGTTGATTATATATATATAGTATATAAACACTGACTAATGTCATTGGTGTGTCTGTCGGAAGTTCTATACCAAAAAATCATGCAAAATATATCTCTAGGCAAACGTGTTAGACTGCATTGCGATGCATATGGACTATAGGCAGTTTGTTCCAAGTGCTTTCATTGTATTTCACTTAGTAATGTGAAACGATTTAAAAAAAATGTGATCAACATCTACTGCGAGCAATCAATTAATTGTTTTGAGTCTAATGTGTGTGAGTGTGTGTGTGTGTGAGTATGTGTGTATGTGTGTGAGTGTGTGTGTATGCGTGTGTGTGTGTGTGTGTTTTGTTTGTGTATGTGTGTGTGTGTGTGTGTGTGTGTGTATTAGTTATATTCTTCCAAGCTACGGTGTTCAAGAGTTTGTTATTTTAGCCAAGATGAAAATAGCTAAACTTTAGAGATGCTAGTTGGGCCCCATAACCCATACAGCCACATCCTGTGAAACTGTTCACTTGTATTGCACTTACACGTTACAGGATGGATCCACTGCTTTTTGTTATTTATATGCAACACAAACTTAGTTCAGGGTGTGTGAGCACATATTTTACATTTTGTATGCGTACATTTTGTCTACAAACACTCATGTATCCTATATACAGGTATATATATATATATATATATATATATATATATATATATATATATATATATATATATATATATAAACACAACCAAATACTTTACACAGATGTTAAGCCTTTTCTTTGCAAAGAATAATTTGTGAAGGTCTCCTGGACTCACTTTAAGGATTTTTTCTGTTTACAAATTGACTTGTTAAAACAGAGTGTGTAAAATCAAGGGGGTGAGGGGCTCTTCATTAACTTGTCCTCTCTCGTGGTTATCTAACTTACACCCATCCTATCTGGAGTGTAATGCAGTCACTTGATAACCACATTCTTCACAATACAGTATGCAGACTCTTTGACAGAGGGGCTCCTCCTCAAAGATCCTGAAAATAAAAAGCTAAAGTTTGAAGGCACTGAAATGAAGGAAAATAAATATCTCCCTCAGCTGGGAGGTAGTACCACCGTTTCATTGTTTACCAGGGGAATTATAACACGACTGAAATAAAATAGAGAAACTAGGTACCAATGTCACCTCCATAGTATAATGTGCTTAATTTACATGATCAAATTGTATCTGATGCTCATTATATTTAAGAAGAAAATACATGCAGTAGACAGAACACACATATTCACTGGCAAATTGAACCCTTTTTTTATTTCTTGTTGGCTCTAACAATGATAGGGAGAAGCACTTTTAGCTACCAGGGGCATTGGGCCACAGCCAAGTAAGCTGTATGGTACAGTTTACAGTTTATAAACTAACTAATATAATGTATTACAATCGCATTTCAACCCTTTCTAGGCTGTTTTTACAGATGTAATTTCATTTAAAAATAAGTTACAATCATAAGTGATTCACGACCAAATCCCAATATTGTATAAATTAATAAATACAACAACAACTCTATACTTTAGTTTTATTTACCATTTTACTGTAACAATTCATTTTCTTAAGATCAAAATTGACTTGAAACTACAATCTTTAAAACTGTTGCTTTAAAACTACACACATGGCCCTGAACCGAGGAAAAACTACAAACACGTGACAGGAAGGGTGATGACACTCCCACAATGCCCTGAGCACACTGGAGGAACTGCCAGCCACACACGCAATTCAGTAAGACAAGCACTGACACTGAAAAGGTTTGTAGCGGTTTATTTTAAAACTGTTTTTTTTTCTTCAGTTTAAGTAAATGCCTTGTAACAAGTCTAACATAGCGGCAGCCGATAGTCAAGGTTTGTATTCTTTTTATTTTTAATGGACATTTTAATGTTTTAAACTCAAGACACTTGGTACGGACATTTCAGAAGCTGACCGTGCTGTTTTACATGTGCTTGTACATCCAGCTGTGTAAAATAAATAATGCAATAAGGTTTTTAAAATATTAACTTAACAATGTATACAGGGTCTCACATTATTATTATTTTATTTTGTATATTTATTTATCTATTCATTTATATGTGTTGGGTTAAGTATGTACATTTCAGGTTGTTCCTTATTTTAAACATCTTGTCTTTTTTCAACAGACACGCTTCTCTGTTTAAGACCAGCCTGTGTCGCTTTACTTCTGTATAGGTGTGTTTAGATCTGTACAGCATCTGATCCTTGTTCATTTTAAAACACTTTGTCTTTTTTTAACATACACTCTTCTCTGTTTAAAGCCATCCTGTGTCGCTTCCTTCTGTGTTGGGGCAATATAGCTCTGGACATGTAGCCTCTACACGTGTTAGCAATTCACATTTCTCCCCTTTTAAATTGTTTTTTCATTTTTAAGTAACTGCATTGCAACCTTTTTTTTACCACTTACTGCAATGATTCGCCATTGGTTCTGGACCATTTCTTATCTTCTAAACTGACCGACCAGCAACACCCTGAGCACATGACCAGCAACACCCTGAGCACATGACCAGCAACACCCTGAGCACATGACCAGCAACACCCTGAGCAGATGACCAGCAACACCCTGAGCACATGACCAGCAACACCCTGAGCACATGACCAGCAACACCCTGAGCACATGACCAGCAACACTCTGAGCACATGACCAGCAACACCCTTAGCACATGACCAGCAACACCCTGAGCACATGACCAGCAACACCCTTAGCACATGACCAGCAACACCCTGAGCACATGACCAGCAACACCCTGAGCACATGACCAGCAACACCCTTAGCACATGACCAGCAACACCCTGAGCACATGACCAGCAAAACCCTGAGCAGATGACCAGCAACACCCTGAGCACATGACCAGCAACACCCTGAGCACATGACCAGCAACACCCTGAGCACATGACCAGCGACACCCTTAGCACATGACCAGCGATGCTGTTAGCCAGTGCTGGGGCCCCTAGTTTCTTATCTTCGAGCGACACCCCTCAGCTCCATGCGAGGCACAGTTTAGTGTACAACAGTGTTCTGTTTGCCTCAGACACAGACAAACACAGACACATTTAAGGTTTTATTCTAAAAATGTTTTTTCTTTAAGCAAATACATTGGAACAAGTCTAGTATAATGGCAGCCGATAGGCAAGGTTTGTATTGTTTTTTATATTGGAGTTTTTAATGTTTTAAACTCAAGACACCTTGTAGGGACATTTCAGAAGTGCTTGTGTTGCCTTTACACGTGTGTGGATCTCAAGCTGTGTAAAATAAATAATGCAATAAGGTTTTTTAAAATGTTGACTTAATGTATACAGGTTCTCACATTTTATTTTGTTTATTTATTTATTTATTTATTTATTTATTTATGTGTTGGTTAAGAAGTGTTTAAATGTTTAACACATTTTTAGTCTTTTTTTCTACAAACACACGTCTCTGTTCTCTGCAGGTTTTAACAATTCACATTTCTCCGCTTCTAAACTGTTTTTCATTTTTAAGTACACGTGTTGTAACCTTGTTTTAACACTTTTGTGCTCATTTTATTTTCAAAACTTATTTTATTTGTCAACTCTTTAGACATTTTAACAAACTGTTTTAACATTTCCAAGCTTATTTTATTTTTTAATTATATCTATTTCCCCATTTCACTGATCCATTTATTTTTCTGAAATAACACATATAACACAAATTAAAAAATAATACCCCAAAACTTTGTTTAATCCCCCATTTTAATGTGATAAACTACAATCATGGAACATGGTTTCCAAAAGTGCCTTAAAGACTACAAACACGTGACAGGATGGGAGGGTGGGACTTCCGGAATTGCTTAAAGCCTACAAACACGTGTCAGGAACTAGGGAGCCGGGATTTCTGGTCGATCCTGATTGGCTAAGGGCACCTGTCAAAACCAAATGCTGTATTCACATTGGTTAAAAATTAACATGGTGATATCTGCAATAGCGTATAACTACTGTCGGGCTGGGGTAAGTCTGGCTTGAGAAAGGGTTGCAATATCAAAGACTTGACTTGAGGCTTGACTTTAGCTGTACTTGAACAGTAAATCTAAAGTGATATAAAATGGCTCGAACACAATTAAATGTTTCTGTATTTGTTTCTCAGTAGAAATGGCAACAAGTATTAAAAATATGGCATGCGTATTTTTCAGTTATTTTCTTTGATTTAAAAATACTATTCGATACTTAATTGACATAGTTATAGACATTGTTGTCTAAAACGGGAAATATTACTCATATTCTTTGAAACCGAGAAGCTAACTACATAAGATGAAATGTAAACAAACATTACATTACATAAATGTAAAATCATAATGCTGTTACTGTTAATGAGCAAATAAAGCTTGGGCAAAGATCGCCATAGCTGTGAACTGGCGTTACTAATTCCCATATTGAGAAATATGTCGAGTATATAGGCTACTGTGTTTAAATATCAAAATTATACATTGGCTATGCAGCAGTGTGGAGTAGTGGTTAGGGCTCTGGACACTTGACTGGCGGGTCGTAGGTTCGATCCCAGGTGGGGGACATTGCTGTTGTAAAAAATAATGTGATATCTTGTAACAATTGTAAGTGGCCCTGGATAAGTGTGTCTGTTACGAAGTAAATGTAGAAATGTATTTAATTTATTCAGACATTCTCTTAAATACATCATGAATGTTGTATGAACAATATATTTTGGGCTTAATTGTATTTTTCGGTGCTTATTTTGAGTTATTTTCGAGTTTTATGCAAATCGTTTTTTTTTCTGGGGTTTCGTTTTTGATATTCTGTATGAAATTAGTGTTTTCAGTTACTTTCCTAAATGCTTGAGCGTTTATTTTTTTTTTTCTGTCACAATATGTATAGTAGTAACTCGACAGTACTTGCACTCTTAAGTTGTCTCTTCTTTCCTTTGCTGTCTTCCACAGTGAAATCCCTCTGGTCACGGGCACATTCTTCTGGGGTTTTTTCTGGAGGTATTTTTGTACATTTCATACAATCCTGTTTTAAATCCTCCATTATCTTAACTGGAATAGAGCTTGAAATCCCGTAACAAGCCTCCATCCTGATTGTAATCTTATTTTAAATCTCGCAAGCGGAGTCTCCAGTAGAAATGCAGGAATGGGCTGTCACTCAGTAGTTGGGGCGGGTTTAAAGTATTCCGAACAAATCAATGATAGATGCAAGTCAGGAAGGCGGGACATTGCCCAGCAGCACTGGGAAATGTATTTATTATTATTTTTGTAGGTGGTTTTATTTTGTAATGGAAAAAGGGTAAAGTCAATATGAATAGATTAACCATTTCCACAGTTTTTCCGGGGCTTTCCGGTGTTTATTGGCTATCCATCGTTTTTTTTTTTTTTTTGTATTGGGGGTGTTTTATCAGGTTTTATCGTTTAAAACCGAAAACCAGAAGCCCTAAATACAGTATATTCCATCACTTGCAATGACGGGTATATTCTATGGGGTGCCAGTAGATGGCAGTGCAGCATTTAAAGCCGAGGCGCATGGAAGTGAAGACACGTCAGAGATAGTAAGAATGATCATTGAGGAAATGGAACCGAAATGTTGTTTTTTTCCCCTGTCACGTGTTCTGATTCAAGTATGCTGTGATTTCAAATGTACTCATTAATATAAGGCTAAACATCGGTGTTCGTTTTAGAATACTGTAACTGATTTGAAATGCCAAGTTGGACTTAGGCCACCCCTACCCAAGAAAGAAAGAAAAGAAAGAAAGAAAGAAAGAAAGAAAGAAAGAAAGAGCTGGAAGGTAAAAACTATCTTTACAAATACTGGTTATGGAAACCAGAGGTGTGTACCAGTAAACGACTCAGCCGCCCGGACAGATAGTTTAGAGTTTTGTTAAAATTTAGTTCACATAGGTTTTGATTAAACTGTTTATTTAGATTTCTCTGTTTTGTTTGTTTTTGAATAAAAATGTGCTTAAAAGCAGCTTGATGACTAGACTTGTTATTGACGCACCCACACAAACACAAACAGTGGTAAAGTCCTGGACCTTAACCTGATACAAAGGGCTTTACCACAAGAAACGAAGTATTTTTTGAAACATGCAAAGCTAGTTATATTGTATACGTGTGTGTATATATATATATAGGTAACTAAGGTATACAAGAGCTGGAGGTGTGCAGCTGGTCTAGCTGACGAGAAGTGATGGATTGAGAGTATACAGTGTGGGGTGGGGAGTGTTGAGGAGGGGGTGCTGTTAATAAGAAGTGATGGATTGAGAGTATACAGTGTGGGGTGGGGAGTGTTGAGGAGGGGGTGCTGTTAATGAGAAGTCATGGATTGAGAGTATACAGTGTGGGGTGGGGAGTGTTGAGGAGGGGGTGCTGGAGATGAACTGTGCTGGAGCTGGGAGCTGTAAGTTGTGAGCTGTGTGCTGTGCCGTGTGAGAAGCTGAGAAACCAGATTGCAACTCAAGCTGTGGACTTGGAGGATTGGAGCTGTGTGAGATCACTAGGAGCAATAGTTGAGGATCAGTGGGTTTCCTACCTGGGAGCAGTGTGTTCATGAGCAGTGAGATATACACCCTTCCCTTTAGACCTCTCTCCCTCTCTCTTTCTCAAGCACTGAGCCTGGGTAGACTGGCTGCATGGGGCTTTCATGTGTTTTAAATGGGATGTTTTAGTCTTTTAGGGGCTGTTAGCTTGACTAACCATCTGGAAGTGTCTGCTAAGCTTGATCCCAGAGTCGAGCGACTGAAATCATTTGACCCCGAGCTCGCGCTCTGAAGACAACAGAGCCTCATGGGCTCGTGCCAGCTGGGCATGCTGAAGATGTGAAAAACCTGCTTTTATTCTATCCACAATATTGTACTGTCTCCTTTCATTCAGTTTGTAACTTTGTTATCTTTTTGGTGTTTGTCTATCCAGAGCAGACATTTCATTTCTTCTATACTTCACACCCTCAGCTTCTGGGAGGATTCAGGACTGTACCTGTAGTGTTCTTTGAGCAGCTTCACAATAGTATTACCCTGCTATCATTGGCTCCTTCAATTGGCAGGCAAACCTTTGAAAGATACAATAGGCTTAATTACTGTTTTTTTCTTCTTACATCAGACCCAGCAGTCACTGGACAAAGACCTGTATGAAATAGGCTGGTCTGCTGGTATTGTTTAGTTACAAAGACCTGTATGAAATAGGCTGATCTGCTGGTATTGTTTAGTTAAAGCAACACTGTGTGGTCATTGTTATAGTAGAATATCTTTTATGTGTGTTTAACATTTTCTCCAAAGCTTTTCTGTGCACGTCACGTTTCCAGAGAGCAGCTGCTGTTGACAGACCACTTAGTTTATGTTAATTTCAGAAGTAGGTGCAGAACAAAACATTTATTGAAAATTAAAAACTTTACAAAACATTTAAAGAAAAAATGTTTGCATTAAAGTACAGAAACATAAAGCATGGTTATTAAAATGGTGCTTATTTACATTTGTGTTTTGGTTTTAATTTAAAACCTGATTATATAGATCGTTGACCTTAAACAGTGCTTTGAATAACAATAAACAATAAAATTAATAAACAATAAACTAAATTTCAGACCTATGTAGCCAATGGAAGTGCAATATAGGAAGACATTGTGGAATTATTTAGTGAGCTACAAACAACTTAAGAGATACTTATCAGTACTTGCTGTGGGAATTCTAGCACTGTGCAGAGATGCCAACTAAGTCTGCCACTTGGTTCTATTTATGTGTTTGTAATCAATAAATACTCAGGACATATTGAACATGTTATGCTGAAACAGCTGTACAGTTGTGAGTGTTTACAATTACAAAAACACTAACCTGAAAGAGATTAAACTGTAAAAATGAGGCTGCCTTGGCCCCAAGTGTAAAAACAAATAATTCACCTCGTTTCACTCTGCTGGTGGTGCCGTTTTACCCCCTAACTTTCATCCAAAGTTTTGTCAGATTGAACATTCCCTTCACTCGAAGAGTGGAGAGGACAGACAGGGAGTTTAATACAAAGGTTTTCTTACAGCACAAAACTGTCTAGTTCAGCTGGCAGATTGTTACAGGGGAACCAGAATAAATATAAACCGCAGGATAGATCGGCTCAGTGAATGTGGTTTGGAATCTGTGCAGGAGGGTCATTGTGTCTGAGACGCCATAAAATGACAGAGTGCCGGCATTAAAGTCCAGATACACTCCTATTCTCGGGGAGCGTGGGGCAGTTATTGCAGTTTCATTGTTATTGTGCCGGGCAGTGTAACTGGAACCAGAGCAGAACAAACTCCAGGACTTGTCATTGTATCCAAGGACACAGGAAAGATCCACTCCTTTCCTGCTGATTCCTTTATATGCAACTCCTATATAAGCCCTCCCCCCTCCACTCAATCTCCCAGTAACAGCGAGTCCCAGACAAACCCTCTCTGCAAAGCACTTGGAGATAGTAATCAAATCTCTCTGGGTGATCAGAACATCTCTGGGTCTCTCCCCATGTCGCCTTTCTGTTCCCTTCAGACAGACAGAGCTCTCTATGTGCTGTGTTGGGGTCCAGTGTGAGCTGACAGGAATCTGATTGAAGAGAAGAGGACGGGTAGAGGAGAGAGGGTTAGAAAAGTCAAATCACTGAGAAAATCTCCATAGAACCAACCAAAAGTTAGACTTATAAATACATATTACAACAGGTTCTTTTTATAATGGCTGTTTCTGGCATAAGGCTACAGCTTGAAAACAGAAGAGGCATTGAAGTACAAAGGTACAGAAGGGAGTAATAGGATTGTTTGTATATTTTGGATGAGTTTGTGTGAATTCATTTTGCAGCTGGTAATCAATGCACAAAGTAATGATGCTATTAATTTTAAAATATTATACACTGCCCTCCAACTAGTATTGGTTCAGATGAATACATGCAGAATGACTGGGGTGGGGCATTTGTTTCCATTTTCCCCACTCAGACCCCTTGCTTAGTAAATATCTTGAATAGAATATCATCCACTAAAATCCCTCCACTGTCCTCCCTTTTCCCTGCTCCCTCCTCTATGTTCCCTCCTCCATGCTCCCTGCTGCCTCATTCCTCCTCCATGCTCCCTTCTCCCTGCTCCCTCCTCCATGCTTCTTCTTTTATGTTCCCTACTCCCTCCTCCATGCTCCCTGCTCCCTCATTCATTCTCCCTTTTCTCTGCTTTCTCCTCAATCCTCCCTCCTCTATTCTCCCTCTTCCCTCTTCCCATTGTCCTGCTCTCTCCTCACTCCTCCATGCTCCCTTGTCCATAGTCCCTCATCCATCCTCCCTCCTCTATGCTCCTCCTTCCTGCTTCCTCCTCCATACTCTCTGCTCTCTCCTCCATCTTTCCTCCTCTATGCTCCCTCCTCCCTGCTCTATGCTCCCTCCACTCTACTTCTTCCTTCATGCTCCCTCCTCCCTGCTCACTCCTATATGCTCCCTCCTACCTGCTCCCTCCTCTATTCCCTGCTCCCTCCTCCCTGTTCCCTCCTCCCTGGTTCATGATGTCTCCTCCATGCTCCCTCCTCCTCCCCCTCCTCCCTCCTATTTTATAGACAAGTATATTTAGACTGTGATGTTTAAGGTTGATAATCAATAAACGTGTTGTATAATTCTTACTTGAGATTTATTTCTGACTTTGGAGAAGTTCTCTCTTTTTATTTTTCTGTCTTCAAAAAACTGCTGCTGCTTTTAATTAAGCCCTCTTGCTGTTTGATTCTTTTGTTCATTATAATTCCTCGATCTTATCAAACTTCTTGAATCGGAACCAATCAAATGTAACTCTGCATACAATTACAGTTCACTTAATGTTCCTACTAGGTATGTGTTATATTTTACCCACTCAGACCCCTTGCTTACTAAATATCTTCAATAGAGTATTGTCCACTCTTCAAATATCTGTCTAATATAATGAGCTATCCATCCCACAAGTGCAGTGATACTGCAATATACATTTACTACCAGCACAGGATGACTGGGAAGGATAGCTGTTCATTTTACCCCACAACTGCTTTTACATGCATTGTACATGGATTAAAAGATGGGATGATTTTCTATTCAGGGATACCAAGATATTTAGGGAGAGAAAGGTCGGAGTGGAAAAACAGGCAACAAATGCCCCTCTCCCAGTCATTCTGCATGTATTCATCTGAAACAATTTGTTGTCTGTTGGAGAGGAGTGTAGATTAATGGTTTACAATTACTAATAAATAATAATAATTGCTGCCCTCAAGCTCCACCCCTCCCTGTTCTGTAGTGTTAGCTCTTCTCACAATGGAGTGACACGTCTTTCAATTAAATGTTTCAGTGAAAACAGACTTACATTTTAAAAACTCAGCTCTGTTCCTTGGTTCTGGAGCCTGCAGACTGTAAACTGCAACTTCATTCACTTGGTCGAAAAAAAGAGAGAGAAAAAGAATTGAAACATGTGTTGTTTAATGTGTGAATCCCTCTGTCTCTGTTTAAATGCTATTGTGTTGTTTTCTCATGTAATGCACTAGAAGCTTAAGGAGGCTGTGTGATCCAGTGGTTAAAGAAAAGGGCTTGTAACCAGAAGGTCACCGGTTCAAATCCCCCCCAGCGACTGACTCACTGTGTGACCCTGAGCAAGTCACTTAATCTCCTTGTGCTCCGTCTTTTGGGTGAGACGTAGTTGTAAGTGACTCTGCAGCTGATGCATAGTTCACACACCCTAGTCTCTGTAAGTCATCTTGGATAAAGGTGTCTGCTAAATAAACAAATAATAAGAAACTCCCTTCCTGCTCTCATCACTTGGGATGTCACTGTAAATGAGCAGGGGCGTTTCAACCTGGGGAAATCATTTGAAATAAAACATCTGCAATATTCATATAGCCAACAATCTGCAAGAGGTCTTTATTAATGTCTTGCAAGTCCTGTCCCTCCTCAAGCCATGGTCTGTTTGAGAAATCTCTACCAAAGGAATCTATTTCACACCAACCTGTTGTGGTTATTTTGACTAATTCCCCCTTGCAGAAGTTCTCAATATGGTCTTTAAGTACAGATACAGCTTTCCTCACAGCCCCAAAAGAGATGTCTGTATTGACACCTCTACCCAAGAAAGAAAGAAAGAAAGAAAGAAAGAAAGGAGCGAGCTGGAAGGTAAAAACTATCTTTACAAATACTGGTAAACGACTCAGCCGCCCGGACAGATAGTTTAGTGTTTTGTTAAAATTTAGTTCAGACACAGGTTTTGATTAAACTGTTTATTTAGATTTCTCTGTTTTGTTTGTTTTGAATAAAATGTGCTTAAAAGCAGCTTGATGACTAGACTTGTTATTGACGCACCCACACAAAACACAAACAGTGATAAAGTCCTGGACCTTAACCTGATACAAAGGGCTTTACCACAAGAAACGAAGTACCTTTTGAAACATGCAAAGCTAGTTTATATATATATATATATATATATATATATATATATATATACAGACGTGCTCAAATTTGTTGGTACCCTCCACAAAAACGAAGAATGCACAATTTTCTCTGAAATAACTTGAAACTGACAAAAGTAATTGGCATCCACCATTGGTTATTCCATATTTAATAGAAATCAGACTTTGCTTTTGATTTTTTATTCAACATAATATTGTAAATAATAAAACAAATAAAAATGGCATGGACAAAAAATGATGGGACCGCTAACCTAATATTTTGTTGCACAACCTTTAGAGGTAATCACTGCAATCAAACATTTTCTGTAGCTCTCAATGAGACTTCTGCACCTGTTAACAGGTAGTTTGGCCACTCTTCCTGAGCAAACTGCTCCAGCTGTCTCAGGTTTGATGGGTGCCTTCTCCAGACTGCAAGTTTCAGCTCTTTCCATAGATGTTTGATAGGATTCAGATCAGGACTCATAGAAGGCCACTTCAGAATAGTCCAATGTTTTGTTCTTATCCATTCTTGGGTGCTTTTAGCTGTGTGTTTTGGGTCATTATCCTGTTGGAGGACCCATGACCTGCGACTGAGACAGAGCTTTCTGACACTGGGCAGTATGTTTCGCTCCAGAATGCCTTGATAGTCTTCAGATTTCATTGTGCCCTGCACAGATTCAAGACACCCTGTGCCAGGCGCAGCAAAGCAGCCCTAAAACATAACCGAGCCTCCTCCATGTTTCACTGTAGGTATGGTGTTCTTTTCTTTTGAAAGCTTCATTTTTCGTCTGTGAACATAGAGCTGATGTGACTTGCCAAAAAGCTCCAGTTTTGACTCATCTGTCCAAAAGACATTCTCCCAGAAGGATTATGGCTTGTCAATATGCATTTAAGCAAATTCCAGTCTGGCTTTTTTATGTTTTTCTTTCAAAAGTGGAGTCCTCCTGGGTCTTCTTCCATGGAGCCCACTTTTCTCAAAAAGCGACGGATGGTGCGATCAGAACTGACAGACCTTCACCTTGGGGTTCAGCTTGTATCTCTTTTGGCAGTTATCCTTGGTTCTTTTTCTACCATTCACACTATCCTTCTGTTCAATCTGGGGTCGATTTTCCTCTTGCAGCCGCGCCTAGGAGGTTGGCTACAGTTCCATGGACCTTAAACTTCTTAATAATATTTGCAACTGTTGTCACAGGAACATCAAGCTGCTTGGAGATGGTCTTGTAGCCTTTACCTTTACCATGCTTGTCTATTATTTTCTTTCTGATCTCCTCAGACAACTCTCTCCTTTGCTTTCTCTGGTCCATGTTCAGTGTGGTTCACACAATGATACCAAACAGCACAGTGACTACTTTTCTCCATTTAAATAGGCTGAATGACTGATTACAAGATTGGAGACATGTGTGATACTAATTAAAGAAACTAATTAGTTTGAAATATCACTATAATCCAATTATTTATTATCTTTTTTTAAGGGGTACCAACAAATGTGTCCAGGCCATTTTAGAATATCTTTGTAGAATAAGCAATAATTCATCTCTTTTCACAGCTTCTTTGCTTTATTCTATGACATACCAAAGGCATGCAAGTATACATGATAAAATAGCTTTTAATTTCATTACTTTTCAGGAGGAATGAAGCATTATTTCAATGAGCTGTAAGGGTACCAACAAATTTGAGCACGTCTGTATATATATTTAAGTGGTAGTGCCCTTTACATGGTGTACAGAACCCTCCATTGAAGGACCCTGATCTTTGAGGGAGCGGTGGCTTGTGCAGCGTCATCCACACCCAGCCTCCCTCGCTGAAGGTCTTTTCATCAGCGCTGTTTAGAGACAGACTAGATCAGGTCCCAAACCTGAGCACATGTCCTGGTTCATCACAGCATTGATCCACTGTGGAGGAGACCAGCAGTTTAGAGAAAGCGGCTCAGTGTCAGGGAACTGGTGATCTGAAAACAACTGCTTCAGCCTCTCCAAGCACTCCTCCAGCAGTGCTGCTCCAAATTGTGATAAAACCAGGTTAATAAAATGAGCAGATCGGACTCTCAGAACAGAGGCCAGGGATTCTGCACTTCTCCAGGGACACACATTCCAATCCAATCCATTCCACACCTTACTGACACCCTTGCTGATCAGTGAAGAGGTCAAACAAGCTGATTCTAAAGTGCCACATTTTAAAACAGATTTGCGATAGACTTTTCACTATGCTCTCACCATAAATGGGTTTAAAACTAAGGTATACAAGAGCTGGAGGTGTGCAGCTGGTTTAGCTGATGAGAAGTGATGGATTGAGAGTATTCAGTGTGGGGTGGGGAGTGTTGAGGAGGGGGTACTGTTAATGAGAAGTGATGGATTGAGAGTATACAGTGTGGGGTGGGGAGTGTTGAGGAGGGGGTGCTGTTAATGAGAAGTGATGGATTGAGAGTATTCAGTGTGGGGTGGGGAGTGTTGAGGAGGGGTTGCTGTTAATGAGAAGTGATGGGTTGAGAGTATACAGTGTGGGGTGGGGAGTGTTGAGGAGGGGGTGCTGTTAATGAGAAGTGATGGGTTGAGAGTATACAGTGTGGGGTGGGGAGTGTTGAGGAGGGGGTGCTGGAGATGAACTGTGCTGGAGCTGGGAGCTGTAAGTTGGGAGCTGTGTGCTGTACCTTGTGAGAAGCTGAGACACCAGATTGCAACTCAAGCTGTGGACTTGGATGATTGGAGCTGAGTGAGATCACTAGGAGCAGTAGTTGAGGATCAGTGGGTTTCCTACCTGGGAGCAGTGTGTTCATGAGCAGTGAGATATACACCCCTTCCCTTTAGTCCTCTCTCCCTCTCTCGTTCTCAAGCACTTAGCCTGGGTAGACTGGCTGCACGGGGCTTTCATGTGTTTTAAATGGAATGTTTTAGTCTTTTAGGGGCTGTTAGATTTACTAACCATCTGGAAGTGTCTGATACCTTGATCCCAGAGTCGAGAAGCGACTGAAATCATTTGAACCCGAGCTCGCGCTCTGAAGACAAGAGAGCCTCACGGGCTTGTGCCAGCTGGGCATGCTGAAGATGTGAAAAACCTTCTTTTATTTTATCCCACAATATTGTACTGTCTCCTTTCATTCAGTTTGTAACTTTATCTTTTTGGTGTTTGTCTATCCAGAGCGGACATTTCAGTTCTTCTATACTTCACACCCTCAGCTTCTGGGAGGATTCAGGACTGTACCTGTAGTGTTCTTTGAGCAGCTTCACAATAGTATTACCCTGCTATCATTGGCTCCTTCAACTGGCAGGAAAACCTTTGAAAGATACAATACGCTGAATGTTTTTTTTCTTCTTACATCAGACTCAGCAGTCACTGGACAAAGATCTGTATGAAATAGACTGGTCTGCTGGTATTGTTTAGTTACAAAGACCTGTATGAAATAGACTGGTCTGCTGGTATTGTTTAGTTACAAAGACCTGTATGAAATAGGTTGGTCTGGTATTGTTTAGCTAAAGCAACACTGTGTGTTCATTGTTATAGTAGAATATCTTTTCTGTGTGTTTAACATTTTCTCCAAAGCTTTTTTTGTGCACGTCATGTTTACAGAGAGCAGCTGCTGTTGACAGTCCACTTAGTTTATGTTCATTTCAGAAGTAGGTGCAGAACAAAACATTTATTGAACATTAAAACTTTACAAACATTTAAAGAAAAAGTACATGAAAAAAGGTTTGCATTAATTGAAGTACAGAAATGTAAAAAAAATGGTTATTAAAATGGTGCTTATTTACATTTGTGTTTTGGTTTTAATTGAAAACCTAATTATAAAGATTGTTGACCTTAATCGGTGTTTTGAATAAGAATAAACAATAAAATTAATAAACATCTTGATTTAACTTGAATTTAAACCATAAAGAGTCTTTAACAGAACAGTGCTTGGAACAGTCCTTAAGGTTGTGTGAATAGGGCCCTACATTTCCAATGGAACCACACCAAGTGAAAAGAATTGCTTTCAATCAGGCTCTGCGCAGCTGCAGAGTTTGTCCTGAAGAGGGCGACAAAGGTCAGGCTTAAAACACGTTTCTGCATTTCCACTGAGGGCAGATTGCACATGTAATGCAATTTGATTGTGATTTACGATATCCATGGAAATGTCTTCTATCTTGTGATGATATTTCACTTACATTGTTGCTCAAATAAGCAAACAATAATAATATTGAAACTTTGAACTGCCTGACGAGTAGACCCGATACATCTAATTAAATACTCCTTATGGTAATTATCCAACCAGGAATCCAATGAGATCATTTACAAACAAAATTATAATAATGCGAGGAAAAGGCATCTTGTACCTATTGATTGTCTGTATAAAGGTATGTATGAAGCCCCAGGGTATATAGATTTACCAGATGTACTTAAATTCCAAATAGTTCAGCTAGATACTATAAATATCTATAAATATCCATTAGATAGACAACATCCAACTCGAAAGAAGAACATGGTTTTCTGAGAATCTTGCCCATCAGGTTTTTCAAACCTGCACATTTGAGACATATGTAGCCAATGCAAATGCAATATAGGAACACACTGTGGAATTATTTAGTTACCTACAATCACCTTAAGAGATACTTATCAGTACATGCTGTTTATGTGTTTGTAATCAATAAATACTCAGGACATATTGAACATTTTAAGCTGAAACAGCTGACCAGTTGTAAGTGTTTACATTTACAAAAACACTAACCTGACAGAAATTAAACAATAAAAATGATGCTACCTCAGCCCCAAGTGTAAAAACAAAGTTCATCCAAAGTTGTGTCAGATTGAACATTCTCTTCACCCGAGGAGTGGAGAGGACAGACAGGGAGTTCAATACAAAGATTTTCTTAAAGCATTTTCACAGTCTAGTTCAGCTGGCAGATTGTTACAGGGACATCATAATAATAAAGCCCAAACCCAGGATAGAGTGGCTCAGTGAATGTGGTTTGGAATCTGTGCAGGAGGGTCATTGTGTCAGAGACGCCATAAAATGACAGAGTGCCGGCATTAAAGTCCAGATACACTCCTATTCTGGGGGAGTGGGGGGCAGTTATTGCAGTTTCTTTGTTATTATGAAAGGCAGTATAACTGGAACACAGGCAGTGCAAACTCCAGGACTTGTCATTGTATCCAAGGATACAGGAACAATCCACCCCTTTCCTGCTGATTCCTTTATATGTGACTCCTATAGAAGCCACTCTCCCACTCCACTCAATCTCCCAGTAACAGCGAGTCCCAGACAAAGCCTCTCTGCAAAGCACTTGTCGCCGACTGTCAAATCTCTCTGGTTGATCAAGATATCGCTTGGTCCCTTTCGTCCGTATTACCTTTCTGTTCCCTTCAGACAGACAGAGCTCTCTCTGTGATGTGTTGGGGTCCAGTGTGAGCTGACAGGAATCTGATTGAAGAGAAGAGGATGAGTAGAGGAGAGATGGTTAGAAAAGTCAAATCACTTAGAAAATCTCCACTAGGTTTGAATGGTATAGAACCAACAAAGACAGACTGATAAATACATATTACAGCAGGTTCTTTTTATAATGGCTGTTTCTGACAAGAGGCTACAACTTGAAAGCAGAAGAGGCATTGAGGTACAAAGGTACAGAAGGGAGTAATAGGATTATTTGGGGTTATTTTGGGTCAGTTTGTGTGAATTCATTTTGCAGCTGGCAAATCAGTGTCCAAAGTAATGATGCTATTCATTCTAAAATATTATACACTCCCCTCCAACTAGTATTGGTTCAGATGAATACATGCAGAATGACTGGGGTGGGGTATTTGTTGCCATTTTCCCCACTCAGACATTTCTCACCCTAAATATCTTGGTATCCCTGAATAGTGTTAGTTCTTCTCACAATGGAGTGACACATCTTTCAACCAAATATTTCAGTGACAACAGACTTACATTTTAAAAACTCAGCTCTGTTCCTTGGCTCTGGAGCCTGCAGACTGTAAACTGCAACTTCATTCACTGGGAAGAAAAAAAGAGAGAGAAATAGAATTGAAACATGTGGATGAATACACAACACACACAAGACTCCAAACAGCAATCTGCCATGCTCTTACTCTTTAAACACAAAGTGCATCTGTTTAGTTTATCTGTGTAGCAAAGGACCCAGCTAACTCCACTCTCATCATGAATGTTTCACACGAGAACTAATCTAATAACAACATAAGAACATAAGAAAGTTTACAAACGAGAGGAGGCCATTAAGCCCATCTTGCTTGTTTGGTTGTTAGTAGCTTATTGATCCCAGAATCTCATCAAGCAGCTTCTTGAAGGATCCCAGGGTGTCAGCTTCAACAACATTACTGGGGAGTTGGTTCCAGACCCTCACAATTCTCGGTGTAAAAAAGTGCCTCCTATTTTCTATTCTGAATGCCCCTTATCTAATCTTCATTTGTGACCTCTGGTCCTTGTTTCTTTTTTCAAGTCAAAAAAGTCACCTGGGTGGACATTGTCTATACCTTTTAGGATTTTGACTGCTTGAATCAGATCACTGTGTAGTCTTCTTTGTTCAAGACTGAAAAGATTCAATTCTTTTAGCCTGCCTGCATACGACATGCCTTTTAAACCCGGGATAATTCTGGTTGCTCTTCTTTGCACTCTTTCTAGAGAAGCGATATCCTTTTTGTAACGAGGTGACCAGAACTGAACACAATATTCTAGGTGAGGTCTTACTAATGCATTGTAAAATTTTAACATTACTTCCCTTGATTTAAATTCAACACTTCTCACAATATATCCAAGCATCTAGTTGGCCTTTTTTTATAGCTTCCCCACATTGTCTAGATGAAGACATTTCTGAGTCAACATAAACTCCTAGGTCTTTTTCATAGTTCCCTTCTTCAATTTCAGTATATCCCATATGATATTTATAATGCACATTTTTATTGCCTGCATGCAATACTTTACACTTTTCTCTATTAAATGTAATATGCCATGTGTCTGCCCAGTTCTGAATGCTGTCTAAATCATTTTTAATGACCTTTGCTGCTACAACAGTGTTTGCCACTCCTCCTATTTTTGTGTCGTCTGCAAATTTAACAAGTTTGCTTACAATACCAGAATCTAAATCATTAATGTAGATTAGGAATAGCAGAAGACCTAATACTGATCCCTGTGGTACACCACTGGTTACCTCGCTCCATTTTGAGGTTTCTCCTCTAATCAGTACTTTCTGTTTTCTACATGTTAACCACTCCCTAATCCATGTGCATGCATTTCCTTGAATCCCTACTGCGTTCAGTTTGAGAATTGATCTTTTATGCAGGATTTTGTCAAAAGCTTTCTGGAAATCTAAATAAACCATGTCGTATGCTTTGCAATTATCCATTGTCAATGTTGCATCCTCAAAAAAGTTAAGCAGGTTAGTTAGACATGATCTCCCTTTCCTAAAACCATGCTGACTGTCTCCCAGGATATTGTTACCACATAGGTAATTTTCCATTTTAGATCTTATTATAGTTTCCATATAATAGAAGTCAGGCTTATTGGTTTGTAGTTACCTGGTTAGGTTTTGTCTCCCTTTTTGTGGATGGGTATTACGTTTGCAATTTTCCAGTCTGTCGATACAACTCCTGTGTCAAGAGACTATTGCATGATCTTGGTTAGCGGTTTGTAAATAACTTCTTTCATTTCTTTGAGTACTATTGAGAGGATCTCATCCGGTCCAGGGGATTTGTTTATTTTAAGAGCTCCTAGTCCCTTTACCACTTCTGCCTCTGTTATGCTAAAGATATTTAAAATTGTACGACTATTATTATTATTATTATTATTTTATTAGCATATGTGAAAGCGATAGCGAACGAAAGGGTGGGGCGGGGCTGGAGATGCCATTTAAAACTGGATAGGAACAGGTCGACATGTGGGGCATGTTGTCAGTGTCCTCCTTTGTAAAAACCTGTGAAAAGTAATCATTTAATATATTTGTGTGACAGGATAGCTGTGTGGGTGATGGGAAATAAACCAGACCAGTCCCTGTTGTCTATGTGCAAAACACCCGGCTTTGTTTTGGCCACCACAAAATAATAATGGAGCCAGGATACACAACAATGTGTAACCTGGCAACCACAAAAAAATAAAAGTAACCAAGAAAAGGAACCAACAAAAACGTGCACAATCCAAAAAAAAAAAACCCAACAAAACAATAATCTGTCTCTCCCACCTGTATAGATAGTCCTTGTTGTAGAAAGTGCTCCAATGTTCAAGAAAGGTGAAGCCTTCCTGTGTGCACCACGATTTCAACCATGCATTTTGGTTTTGTATTTCCAGCTGTCCATATGGTCCTTTGCAAAGTGCCGGCAGTATCCCAGAAAATACCACAGTTTTGGTCTTGTCTTTTAATTTCCTTCCTAGCTCTCTGAATTTGTTTTGCAGGGATCTTGGCCTGTCTCTTCCAATGTTGTTTGTACCGATGTGGATGACTACTAACGGGTCATCTCCTGTTTGTTCTAGGAGCCTGTCCACATTCTCAGTGATGTGCTTGACTGAGGCTCCTGGAAGACAGCACACTGTTGTTGTAGTAAGGGGGTCCAAACTGCGAACTGAACTTGCTGTGTTTCTCAACAATCATGGCCTCTCTTCTTTTTCCTGCCTGGCCAGCACTGTTTATAGGGTCCTGGATGTTGTTCCTTTCATTCTCTTGATGTTCGTTTTGGTCATCTAAATGTTGAAGTGGCTCAAATTTGTTGAATGTTTGTATTTCTGGTGGTTGTGTTTGATGAAGTTTCTTTTTTTCCCTGCTTCTGCCTATCTGAACCCAGCTAATTTGACTCTCTTCCATCTACCAGGTGGCTTTCAGTCTGCTAGGGGTGCAGACTTCCATGAATTGTGGGTGTGTCAGCTCCTCAAGCTCCTGTTGATGTCTTGGTTCCTCCAGCTCCATTTCTAACAGACTTACTCGTTGAAGCAAGTCCTGGATCGTGCGGCACTTTACACACACTTGGTTGAGCTTTGTTGGGTTGTCTCAGATTTCCCACATCATGCAGTTGTCACAGATTACTGTGTTGAAGATCATGTTTTATTATTATTATTTTTTTGGAAGTTCAGTTTAGCTTCTGCAGCTGTCAACCTGCTTTCAAACTGCTTCTAACTGTGATGTACTTGTCCACGACTGTACTTCTCCCACGCTGTCGCCTCACACACTGTAACAGTGAACACTGGCTGCCTTTTGTTTGTTTCTGCGTTGTGCTGCGGGCTCCACCCCTCCCCCGTGTCTCAGAACGGCGTGGAATTTGAATCAGCTGCTCCAAGTTTCAGCTTGTTATCAGAAAAAGACACGCAGCTGCCACTCTTTTACTGAGGTGTTAGGTCCTTACAAAAAGGGAGAATGTCTCTGGAGATAAAATGTCTTACTGGAAGAAAAGCCTTACCTGTTAAACGTCTGTCACTGCTCCTAAACCCCAGGGTATAAACTTGTGTTTCATTCACTGAATAAAATACAGAAAACTGTTTTAAACCAAAGATTTTACTGTAGAGGATTTGGAATACAAACATGACCATGACCTCCAACTCCAATAAATCTTTGATGAGAAGGTACAGGACTATAAGTTTGTACCCTATATGGAATGAATCTGTTTTTTAATGTGTGAATCCCTCTGTCTCTGTTGGAATGCTATTGCATTGCTTTCTGATGTAATGTCTTTAGAAACTCTCATCCTTCCTGTTATCATCACTCGGGATGTCACCATAAATGAGATGGGGCGTTTCAACCTGGGAAAATCATTTGAAATAAAACATCTGCAATATTCATATAGTGAAACAATCTGCAAGAGGTCTTTATTAATGTCTTGCAAGTCCTGTCCCTCCATAAGCCATGGTCTATTTGAGAAATCTCTACCAAAGGAATCTATTTCACACCAACCTGTTGTGGTTATTTTGACTAATTCCACCTTGCAGAAGTCCTCAATATGGTCTTTAAGTTCAGATACAGCTTTCCTCACAGCCCCAAAAGAGGTGTCTGTATTGACAGTAATGTGGGGTAAGTCTCCAGCTTCAGGAGCGGCACAGAGAGACTGGAAATTCTACAAAAGGAAAATTGAGAAAATAAGTTTTCAATGAAACAGAATGGGGTCCAAAATATTCCTGGGGAAAAGCAAGAATTCATTCAATTGGAGAGGTCTGTCTGAAACCATCCTAGTTATGTACTTGAGATTTTCTAACAAGCAATGATGTTACCTGTAGAAAATGGATGTGATCCTCTGTCTCTGAAAGCTGTTTCAGCTCAGCGTTTCTCCTCCTTAGCTCAGCAATCTCCTGCTCCAGTTTCTTCATGCATCCTTCAGCCTGATTCACTGCAGCCTTCTCGTTAGCTCCAATCAGCTCAATAACCTCAGTGTGGATCTTCTGAAGGTAAATGACATTTAATAGAGAAAAGTGTAAAGTATTGCATGCAGGCAATAAAAATGTGCATTATAAATATAAAAAAGGCCAACACGATGCTCGAATATATTGTGAGAAGTGTTGAATTTAAATCAAGGGAAGTAATGTTAAAACTTTACAATGCATTAGTAAGAGCTATTTTTTGACTCTGTATTTAATGCTTTTAGAACCTGTTAAACTCTATATGCTGTTTTTAGGTCTTTATTTAGGGTTTTTATTCATTTACACAGTTTTAAGCTGTTTGTGACTCTTTTAAAACAACTTTCTTTCATGTTAGCAGTTTTTAATTTTATTTGCTTCAGGGTAAAACACATTTTCTCTCATTTTAGATGTTTTTATTTTATTATATCTGCTTCAGTGGTAGAAAAATAATTTTAAAAGGGGTTTACACATGTGTCTTAATAAAATATGACCTAAAAATGTGTAAACATAAAGCACTTAACATTTTATTCTAAATGTGTAAGTATAAACACACTTCCTATAAATGATACATATTTACACATCTTTAAGCTGCTTGTGACTATTTTAAAATTAATTTCTTTCATTTTAGCGGTTTTTAATTTTATTTTCTTCGGAATAAAAATATTTACTCATTTTAGTTTTTTTTAGTTTTTTTTTTTTTAAAGTGTAAAACAAATATTTTTAAATGGGGTTTACATGGTTGTGTGTTAATAATAATAATAATAATGTCCTAAAATATGTAAAAACATAAATCACTTTTAACCTAAGTGTAAGTATAAGTAATAATATAATTTAATAATGTAAGTAACAATAACAATATAACCCTATAAACACACACATTATTGTTTTTCGAGGATTCTATATTTAAGTGATAGAGCCCGTCGATGATGGCTCTACCGTGTGATAACTGACCGCAAATGGAGTTATGCGTCCTGAGCCACAGGCGAGGGCGCTAACGAAAGTCAAAGTCATCTAACACATGGTAGAGCACGCATCGAGAGGGCTCTATCGCTATTAGAAAATGATTTATTTCTTTATTTTCTCTTTTTAAAAAAAACTTTAAAACCTATATTTACATTGAACTTCTAATATTTCGTCGGGTAACCTTCTGCTGAGGAAAATAGTCCCTAACACAATTAGAATAGAAAAACGACATATATGTAGAGAAAACAGTTTTTATTATTATTATTTTATTATTATTATTATTATGGATTGTTGAATATTCTCTGCAAAATAGAAGCCTGCTAGATCTGGAAGCTGATTGGCTGTTCGCACTAAATTGTTTTCTAATAACCTTTTAAATCTATATATGTTTATTCAGCATCTCCTTTTCATTATCTGTGTTTTATTGTGAGTCTAGTGTCTTTTAAACAGAATACGTCTTTTGTGTTGTTTTTTTCCTGTATCTATAGTAACCTTTTAAAAACTATATACATTTATTCAGCATTTCTCCTTTTTCATTAACTGTGTTTTATTGTGAAAATATTAAGGTTCCTTAAAGTTTGGCGGTCTATATTTGTATATACTAAGTATGTTTGTTACATAAGCACTTACAAAATCTAAAATCACACACATATATATATATATATATATATATATATATATATATATATATATATATATATATATATATATATATATATTAAATATATATAAATTAAAATTAAAAAAACATGGCCCCTCCTTAGATATTGTCTAGCTTTTGACTACATCCGGTCTAAACACGTCCTGCAACTGGACAACAGACAGGAATGACCGGTAATAGCACAATACAATAATAAACCCCCAGGGCAACAAACCCTGTAACAATATTATCTAGTCATATATTCATATATTCACAAACAATGTCAAATGTCCCTAAAAATGTCAAAGGTCATCATCAATCAAATTTTGACATAAGCTCTGTCAATATTACTACTTATTTTGATTTGGTTACTTTTATTTTTCTAAATAATAATAATAATAATAATAATAATAATAATAATAATAATAACCCCCTCTTTATATACCCACTTTCAGTGACTCCACAGTCTGTTTCAGCTCCTCCACTTCTTTCAGTCTCTCCTGGATTCTCTGTTGTATTTCTGTCTGTGTCTCTCCCAGCTGCTTCTGTGCAGAAACACAGTGACACAGTAACATTTCTGATGGGGCATTGAGTGATATCCTGTCATACCCAACACAGGATATTTCAGAGTAGGCTGTGTTATTAATACCTCTCCCATTAATATGGAATTAGCTTAATGATACACACATTATGCAAACAGATATCCTGAGTGTCAATATCTAAAGGTATGCTATCTAAACTTCAGAAAAAAAAAATCTTACTTAAATGGAATGTTTCTTTACCTCCTTATGATGTTTTCAGTGATTTGGAGCGATCTTATTGCAATACTCAATTCTTATTCAATGAGTCTGTGTTATGGGGCCTAAACCTGAGTTCAGAAGCTTATCTTCAGTCTTGTTGCCAGACATAGACATCTGCAGACAGGCTAGATCAGACAACATGCCTGCATAGTGGCAAAAGCCAGCGCCATCTTGTGTACAGCTGCCAGCAATGCAACAGAAAACCTGATTTACAGCACCTGTCCACTAGATAGCACTGGCTCTTACTACTAACTGAGACTTGTTGCTGATCTACAATGTATTACATTACATATGCTTATGACAAGTGATTAAAAACTAAAACTGTTTTCTCTTTAATTTATGTTCTATTTAATATGTATTTTGTTTATTTATTGAAATCAGGTACCAGGCTTTGTTTGTTACACAATTTAACCCTAGGATGCAGTCCTGAAATACTTTACACTGCTCCAGTGGTCAGGTCTGGAAGATCCGTAAGAGTAATAATGTAGATTTGCTCAAAAAAGACAACTCATTGAGTCCCTTTATTTAACAAGATGTTAAATGTTGTGCATAAGGTCATGCAAAAGCCTTTATAATGTATAACAAAAATATTTATTATAAGAAACAATAAAAAATACAAAAGTATTTTCAACACTACAAATACTCTGCACTCCGTAATGGTGCGCATTCTTTCATCCTATGTATTCCTATGTATTGTAACGGTGTGCATTGTTTCTTCCTATTCTTGCTATGTAATAAAAAGACAATGACCAAAGAAGTCTTCTTCACTGCAGGCATTCGGCACATAACGTGGCTGTGCTCCCTTACATACATGGTGTTCACATTTCATGCATGTCATGGAGCTTTTGCGGTCCTTCTTTGAAGGGCAATAATGACATATTTTCTTCTTCGGTTGACCCTGCTCTTGCCTATGTATTGTGTGTGCTTGCATGATTTTTAGGAGGCCGGGGACTGCCTTCCAACCTGCTTCTCACGTGTGGTGTGACCTTTTCCCTTACAAGTTCTTGTAGGAATAAGCGTTGCTTGTGCATCAGGCCTTGCCTGTATTCTGGATGCTCTGATGTGTACAGCAAGTAAGCATTTAAGCTAGCTCCATCCAGAGCATTGTACCACAGGACCATAGGCCACCTTCTGGATTGCCGCTTACAGTAATATGTACGAACCATCTGGTCCATCAGGTCACATTTTGTTCCATTGTAATACTTGATGACGTCTGGTTTCTTTTTCTCGAGCTCTTCATCTGCTGACACGTCATGATGCATTGTGCTCAGCAAAATTACAGCCTTGCCTTTCTTGGGTAGGTAACTCACCATAGTGGTGTTTTCTTTAAAACCAAATTCAGTACTCTGAACTTCTCGACTCTTGGAAGCCTTCATCAAAGCAGGAATGTATGGCTTGTTTTGGTGGAGCGTCCATACAGGTGTCAGTCCTTTCTCGAGTAGTGCTTCAGCAAGGGGCACGCTTGTGAAGAAATGATCTGTTGTTATGTTGCAATCAGTGTTCCTCAATTGACTGCACAATTGCTGCATGATGTTTGATCCCAGATTCCTCTGGACATCTTCACCAGGCTGTTTTCCCGTGCACACAATCCCATCTACAGCGTAGGAGTTTCTTGCATTGCAAAGCCAGAAAATCGAACATAGCCGATGGAGGCTGGAAATGGGTTAATGGCAAGGAAAGCAGAGGTGAAAATTATAGTAAAGACAACAGTAAAATAATTAGGGTCTGCTGGACCCGATGACTGGACTTTTTCTCCCATACCAATTTTCTTTTCTAAACTATCCTTCATACATATTTGTCACCAAATTGCAGAAGAATAGAAGGAGGGTCACGGCATCATATGTATCTATAACAAAATGATAGCACAAGAAAAATCATGCTGGGTCTCTTAGACCAAGGGCTGCAACCTAGGGTTAAAAATTATGATATGATTACATAAGACTGACCATATAAGATATATGACAAAATAAGTAGAAAAATAATAAAATAATGATATCAAAATAGTCAAAATGAAAAGAAATTGAACCGAAAATTCAAATAAATCACAAAACTACAAATATAAAGCTAATCCATAATAGTTTAGTCTGAGAAAGTTAAACAGGTCTCAATACAATATTACATTTAGAGCTTCACACTACTGGTGATCAATGGTAAACACACAGATATTTCAAAATAATGAGCAGTTTAAATAAGATGAAAGGAACAAGTTTTAAATGAAAGTTGATATTTTATTCATGTTCAAAGAATTTGCATAGAGCACTACTTGTTTGGACACTACCGTGTCTTCATCAGGTTATATATCATTTCTACACGCTCCTTCAGTGCAGACAGCTGAAGTGGTCACGGTGGTCCACCACCAGTACTTTCAATTGAAAGACGTTTTTTGCTAACTTGCTTTTAATGGAACCACGGATGTCACACCATTTATGTTTCAATTCTGCAATGTCCCGTTTACATTGGCCCACTGATGCTTCAGCTTAAGTAATGTTCTCTCACAATTTATTTGTTTTGCTGGTTCTCCTTAAATAGCCCCGGTCCCATACAGGGAGAATAGTATTTGTGACATATTGCACCAAGCACCTCAATCTCCTCCATAGAAAATGTGGGCTTTCTTTTCCTGGCTGCTGATAAAGACTTCTGTAATGTATTGGGTATACATTAAATACAATGTTAGGCTGTAATTGTTAGATACTGACATCTCGTGGTTACAAGATATAAGTTAGATACAAGGATTACTCGTATGGGTCTCCGGGTGTTGTATTCAGTTTACTAGTTTATTCAGTTAAGATGGTGATCTCCAGGCAATGCAGCTCTTTAGTTTTGTCGTCACTTCCTTGGAGATTGTTGCTACCTGGCTCTATACAAGATGGCTCTTGTTGTTTTCGGAGCGCATTGTTTTTTATTAAATTGAGAATTCTCTCTGAAATCAGGGAAAATGCAATTGTTTTTATATGACGGTACACTTGGTGTGTTGAAAACCAAAGTTAACGCCAGTATGAAGGCAAAAATGTACAATGTTGAGGTATGTTTCCCACTCAATTCACTCTCTTGGATTATAGCGTTTGATAACTTTGTGGATTGACAAGACGTGTAATAACAGCTGGTTATAACACCGATTTATTATTCTGCAGTACATCTGAACAGTTATATAGCATGTCACTGTGATGGTGGTTACAGTAGCCTCTGAACAGTTATATAAGGTAAGGCAGCAGTGTGGAGTAGTGGTTAGGGCTCAGGACTCTTGACCGGACGGTTGTGGGTTCAATCCCCGGTGGGGGACACTGCTGCTGTACCCTTGAGCAAGGTACTTTACCTAGATTGCTCCAGTAAAAACCCAACTGTATAAATGGGTAATTGTATGTAAAAAATAATGTGATATCTTGTAACAATTGTAAGTCGCCCTGGATAAGGGCATCTGCTAAGAAATAAATAATAATAAATAATAATATAGCATGTCACTGTGATGGTGGTTACAGTAGCCTCTGAACAGTTATATAGCATGTCACTGTGATTGTGGTTACAGTAGCCTCTGAACAGTTATATAGCATGTCACTGTGATGGTGGTTCCAGTAGCCTCTGAACAGTTATATAGCATGTCACTGTGATGGTGGTTCCAGTAGCCTCTGAACAGTTATATAGCATGTCACTGTGATGGTGGTTCCAGTAGCCTCTGAACAGTTATATAGCATGTCACTGTGATGGTGGTTCCAATAGCCTCTGAACAGTTATATAGCATGTCACTGTGATGGTGGTTACAGTAGCCTCTGAACAGTTATATACCATGTCACTGTGATGGTGGTTACAGTAGCCTCTGAACAGTTATATACCATGTCACTGTGATGGTGGTTACAGTAGCCTCTGAACAGTTATATAGCATGTCACTGTGATGGTGGTTACAGTAGCCTCTGAACAGTTATATAGCATGTCACTGTGATGGTGGTTACAGTAGCCTCTGACACATGAAAGCGTGTTGCAAGGTCAGGATGGCTGAAGTCCCTATGCAGTTTCATTAAGCACATGAAGCGCTGGTCTTCAGGTGTGACACACTCCACCTTCCTCCCTTCATAATAATGCATGTCAAAACATAAACATAGACCACTTACGAGATCAAAGGTCTCAGCAGTTGGCAGTCCAGTGTAGTGATTTACCAATGTATCATTGGCCGTTACGAGATCAAAGATCTCAGCAGTTGGCAGTCCAGTGTAGTGATTTACTATCACTACACTGGACTGCGTATCATTGTCCCTTATGCTGGCAAATGTAAAATGTTTCCACTTATAACTTAACTGATCCTCAGGTTTCTTTACTTTATCTTTCAGCTGTGAAATCTCAAATGAAAGAATGTGGTTATCAATCTCTAAAGTCTTTTGTGAGGGTGCACTTTGTGCAGAAGTACTTGCAACTGGAGTGGCGCTGTCTGATGTAACAAACCAGTTGCTTTCTGGGACTGGATTTCTACCTACTCTGTCGTGACCTGATTCTTCATCTATTCTGCCTTGGCCTGCTCCAGCTAGCTTTCCTTTTGCACTACAGTAAAAATAATAGCAATTAAAAAGTAGAAAAATCCATTTTACATAGAGAGAGAGAGAGAGAGAGAGAGAGAGAGAGAGAGATGTATATGTATATAAGAAATTTAGAAATGTTGTGTAATTGATTATCTGTTTTTTTCAGTAGTTATTGTGATTGTTTAATATTTTACTTAAATTATAATTATAATTTTATTTAAATTTGCATTACACAAACTATGGATAACTGGTTATTTAACTAAGAACAGTAGGACTTCATATTAATTAAATGACCTACTTCATATTATTATAATTATTATTAGTAGTAAAAGTATGCATTAAATGTGCTACATTAAGTCATTTTAAAAATGAAGTAACTACTTTTTCTTCTCAGGACTCGCAAACAGTTCTTGTTCTTGTTACGTTCAAAGATAGCTGTCCCATTCTCTCTCCTTCCATCCTTAAAGTGACAGCTACCTGAGCACTTAGTCACCACCTTTCCATCTTGCATCCAAGTAGAATATAAATAAAGTATATATTTTTTTGCTGTCGTGCAGTGTAACAGTGGATGTGTTATGTTGTTAAGACAGCTTGACAGGACCCTGGCTTTCGTTTTATTCTAGCAAGGATGTTTCTGCTTTCAAAAACTACTGTACCAATGACGTTCTCTATTGCTAGTTCTAGTAATACAAATACCAGTACAGTAATATAATAATAGCAATGGACATGATAACAATACATGTCAAGCGTGTTTTTTTTTTTTTTTAAATTAGTTTTATTAAGACAGTTTCGTACAAACCGGCACAGGTCTTCCCACTTCTTCAGGAGATCGCGATCAGCCACCGGAAATCTGAAGAAACTACATATTTCTCTTTCTGACTGGTGGTTGCAGACCACCTAGAAGTTGGTTACTTATTCCCGGTTCCTTAGTCGCGGTTAAATAGGTTATCTAAATATTTTGTGTTTTTGCAGAATATCTAGAGATACCTCGATATTTAATGAGCAATGCGTCCAAGGGGGTACATGGGGCATCAAAAGACGTGCCCCCATGCGTTCTCTATTGGTTATAATGGACTACATTTTGGGGTTCTGCTGCTCGTGGGGTACTGCTTGCTCACGAAAACTTTTAGTGTTTTTGCAAAGAGGAGACAATAACCTATCTAGAGATACTTCGATATTTAGTGAGCAAATGGGGTAAATGGGGCAAAACAAGCGGGTAGTATAGGGTACCGCTATGTTGCTGATACAGATTTGTTATTCAAATTTTCGTGTTTTTTTTTTTTTTTTTTTTTTTTAAGAAGGAGTGATTTTTTTTTAAATAGCAGCAATATATTAATTGAATAAGATCTGTAAATGAGTTAAAACACACAGAAAAAGGACACGCTGCTTTGTCAACTATACAGGGAACAAAGAACCAGGAATAAGTAACTTCCAGGTGGTTAATTGCAGCCTGCGCAAACCAGTGCACCATGTTAGTTAGTTAATTTTTATTTATATAATTGTAATAAAATAAGATGCCTTTTTACAGACTTTTAAAACGCACTAATGACTTTTACCATCGACTCGCCTGTTTGTTTAGAACCGCCTAGCAACAATCACCGCGGATGTGACGTCACACTAAAGAGGCGCATAAACAACGTGTTTATTCAATACTGTTTTGAGTAAATCCTTTAAGGTGTGATCAAGAATACAATAACTTCCTTGCAGTCATTATCCTTTCAAACCACAGGGTGGGTGTGTGTGTTTTTTTATACCTCTGCCTACGTTTTAAGTGACAACGAAAAGTACTTAAAATAACCTGCTGGGTTTCAATATTAACACAAATCAAGTGAGTTTGAAACGAGCCCAAGCTGAAACGTGTGTGGTGACCAGTATTCTTTTAACATGCGCTAGTCCGCCTTCTTAATTGTGAAGTATTTTGTCGTTTTGTTTGAGGGCACTTTTTATCTTGAACAGGAGGTGGTTCTAAAAGAAGGGTAAAACATGTCTTTAAAGTTTTGTGTCGTTTTGTGGCAGAAGCAGTCACGATCACCACTACAAGGATATTATAATTCAAAAGCAGTAGAAACACATTACTACGGCAAATAAAATATACCAAATTAGTAATGAGTTTATGTTATTATTATTATTATTATTATTATTATTATTATTATTATTATTATTATTATGTATTTCTTAGCAGACACCCTTATCCAGGGCGACTTAAAATCGTTACAAGTTATCACAGTACAAAAGGTCACATAAAATATCACACTACAAGGCATCACATTATAGAATATCACAGTACAGATAAGAGTAGTTATGAAAGTGCAATAAGATCAGTTCAAGCCAGAGCAATATAAAGCACACAGTACATGATAAGTAGGAGCAAATTTGACTAGAGCAGTTAAACCGTATAGTAACTATTTGCTTATATGAGTAAGGTCCAGTGTAAGAACACGTGGTAAACATGATGCATTGAAAGTGATTTCAAATAAGAGCAATTACAGAACATGTGAGTACAGATACCTATAAGAGCAAGCCGTGATATAGCCAGCATTACTTCTGTAATATAGAAACATGCTTCTTGCAGTTATTTTGTCTACTTGACATTTTGCTATACATTGGCCTAACAATGGTAACAGATAACATTCCCCATTGATCTAAATTCTGAAATAAGTTAAATTATATAAGCAATGCTGGTCAAACACAAACTCCGGACATCTTTACTTGGCCATACAGAGCTGTGACCGTAAACTTGCAATATTTAAAGTGAGTGTGCGGAACTACAAGCCACGCCCACAGCCAGATACGCACCTCAGTGTTCTGAGTGAGAATAGGCGTAAGAGCGCAGAGCCAGCATGTAAATAAATTAAGTCACACGCTGAGATGCGCGCTTGAGTCAGAATAGACCTTTAATTAATCGAATGTGAAGCTATCTAACATTTGAAATAGAGACATTAAATATCCTGGTGAATCCTTGTCTTCTAGGATAGCAACAAGGAAATGGTTCAAACCCTTACCTGTTTCACAGTCCTTTCTGTCTCAGCTGAGACTGTATCATGGTTTTGTGTTCCTTGTCTGCACACAGCCAGCAAATACACGTCTGATCAGTTCTGCAGAACCCCTCCAAAACCTTTTGATGTTCAACACAAAGCTTCTGCTCCAGATTTCCAATTGCATTGACCAGCTTGTGCCTCTTTAATGGAGTAACCTCACTGTGTGGCTTGACGTGTGTTTCACAGTAAGAGGCCAGGCACGTCAAACAGGATTTCACAGCTTTGAACTTTCTCCCAGTGCAGAAATCACACGGCACATCTCCAGGTCCAGCATAACTTTGAGCAGGAGGAGGATTGAGCCTTCTCTTCTTGAATTCTCCAACAGCTTCAGCCAGCATGATGCCCAAAACAGGACTTGGGGTAAAGGTCTTTCTGCACTGGGGGCAGCTATAGACACCTGTATGATCAGTCTGATCCCAGCAGTTCTTAATACACCCCATACAGTAACTGTGTCCACATGGAATATCGACTGGGTCCTTCAATATCTCCAGACACATTGAACAACTGAACTGATCCTCTGGCCGCAAGTTTGAAGCCATTCTTGCTGAAGAGAGACAGAGAGACTGACGATTTCACAACACACGAAACTTAGTTATGCTGCTTTCCTGCAATTGTGTACACCTCTAAGAGGCGGGGGGTTGGACTGAGGTCAGGTTCAGACAAGCAGGCTGAGCAGAAACTGATGAATCAGTGTGAGAGGGGTGGTGTCCTGAATTCAGGACTCCTGAATGTGTCAAAGACTTTGGCACAGCAGTGTGTTTATAAAAAACATTACTATTAACCAGCAATGTACAGAAGTGCAAATAAAATATAATCAAATGATTTTAGATGACAAAACTTTAAATGACAGAAAGTGTACTAATGTTTATTATTTTGTTACAGAACTATTGCACAGGTGTCACGGCTTTCAAACAATGTCTTCCCTCTCATCAGCAGAACATTATTCTCTCAAGTCCCTTCTTGTTTTGCTGTTACTTCTTTATTTCCACTCTCTTTCACTCAGGTGAATCCCATTGATCCTGCAATCCTCCCCCACACTGGTTTCCTCTCCCCGTTCACTTCCTTCCTTCCTGTGTTACAGGTAATAGGACCCCACCTCCTGTCCCCCTTCATCAAACATTTCAAATAGATTTCATTTCAATCAGCAATGCTGCTGTGTTTTCATGAACAGATACAATTGGTCATTTTGAAAACTCTCCTGATAGATAGATAGATATTAATGAACACTCATGGGGGCCACACTGAGGTTAAAGGTTTAAACGTCATCATGTTCTTTACATTTCTTACCTGATGAGGATGTTCTCTGGCTGTTTCTGATTAGATTTTATTCATCATGCTTACTAACTATTCCAGCAAAACATTGCTTCTGAAAAGACTCCTGGAGGCTGATTGTGGGGAAGCGCATGACTGTTACACAGGCTGCAGTGCACAATGCTTACCCTGTGGGCTTCAGTGCCCAGCGCAACGCCAATATGCTTCCCCACCTCGTTTCCACACAATCAGCCTGGACAAGAGTTTTCAGAGGCAATTCTTGCTGGAATAGTTAGTAAGTTATTTCAAATAAAGATCTAAGCAAAAAATCACATTGAATCATTCAGCACACACATACTAGGATATTAAAGATCAGAAATGTAATATTAAGAATATATAGGTGATATAAACAATACTTTAACATTTACCTATTTTACATTGTATTTATTTAATAAAAAAATGTACGTGCAGTTATTGCTGATCAAATTTAAAACCATTACATTGTTTTGATTAAAGTGTAAATTGAAAATCATATCTCTTATATTAAAACTTAAATACAATCTTATTTATTCATTTTAAATTAGTTTATTTATTTATTTTCATTGTTAAATTAAAATACTTTGACAATCTGACAATCTTTATCTTGTATTTGAAGACGGTGCTATTATCTTCTCAGATGCACCAATATATTTAGAAAGCGAGGGATCTGAGTGGGTAAAATGGACAGAAATGCCCCCACTTCAGTTCTCAATTGTTTTTGGAGGGGAGGGGAGTTTTCTTCTTCAACAAGGAGAACAAGTGGAATAACAAGAACAAGCTTGTTTCCATGTTTAGACTGTCCATTTCTCCTGATTTATCACAGTATTAACAATGTGTTTGACTGCTGTGTTAGAGTGTCTAGTTCTGTACAGGAATATAAGAAGGATGGAACTCCAGCCATTGGAATAGTTGTGTCAATACCCTCGATTCAGCATGAAGTGTGATCCTGGGCTGGAATCACAATATGTGCTTCTGCTGTTTCTGTTGAAATGATACAGAGACAGGGATGGGTTTCACAAGAAATGAAACTTACCTGTGTTTCTGAATTCCAGGAGTTATATAAAGCTCTAAGAGGCGGGGTTTGGGACTGAGGCCAGGTTTAGACAAGCAGGCTGAGCAGAGACTGCTGAATCAGTGTGAGAGGGGCGGAGAGGAGAGAGTGGGACAGGAGTTGTAATCATTTTACAAACAAATAGCAACATATTTAGTCCTGTGGAGATTTTGCAGTGAGACAGAGAGACTGATGATTTCACAACAAACAAAACTTACCTGTCTTTATGATTTCCTGGATTTACCAAGATATTGATGATGCAGTTGAATGACCCCAGGCAGGCAGCACAGGTAGTGATGAGGATACCAGCACAGGAAGCCTTTGAAAACTCTGAAATATTTACCCTGTGTTGCTTAAAAATATTCTGTTTGAAAATCAAGCAATGGAAATGTTGTTTGTCATTTTTAATTTTTAATGATTTCAGTGGGTTTCCTACCTGGGAGCAGTGTGTTCATGAGCAGTGAGATATACACCCCTTCCCTTTAGACCTCTCTCCCTCTCTCTTTCTCAAGCACTTAGATTGGGTAGACTGGCTGCACGGGGCTTTCATGTGTTTTAAATGGAATGTTTTAGTCTTTTAGGGGCTGTCAGCTTGACTAACCATCTGGAAGTGACTGATAGCTTGATCCCAGAGTCAAGAAGCGACTGAAATCATTTGAACCCGAGCTCGCGCTCTGAAGACAAGAGAGCCTCACGGACTCATGCCAGCTGGGCACGCTGAAGATGTGAAAAACCTTCTTTTATTTGATCCCACAATATTGTACTGTCTCCTTTCATTCAGTTTGTAACTTTGTTATCTTTTTGGTGTTTGTCTATCCAGAGCGGACATTTCAGTTCTTCTATACTTCACACCCTCAGCTTCTGGGAGGATTCAGGACTGTACCTGTGGTGTTCTTTGAGCAGCTCCACAATAGTATTACCCTGCTATCATTGGCTCCTTCAACTGGCAGGCAAACCTTTGAAAGATACAATAGGCTGAATTGCTCTGTTTTTTTTTCTTCTTAAAAAGACCTGTATGAAACAGGCTGGTCTGCTGGTATTGTTTAGTTACAAAGACCTGTATGAAATAGGCTGGTCTGCTGGTATTGTTTAGTTAAAGCAACACTGTGTGGTCATTGTTATAGTAGAATATTTTTTATGTGTGTTTAACATTTTCTCCAAAGCTTTTTTGTTCACTTCACGTTTCCAGAGAGCAGCTGCTGTTGACAGTCCTCTTAGTTTATGTTCATTTCAGAAGTAGGCGCAGAACAAAACATTTATTGATCATTAAAACTTTACAAAACATTTAAAGAAAAAGTACATGAAAAAAAGATTTACATTAAATAGTGTACATGAATGTAAAAAAATGGTTATTAAACGACATGCTTATTTAAATCTAAAAGTTTGTTTTTAATGTAAAATCTGATTATAAGCATTATTATGGTTAAAATGAACTGTTCTTGCATTTAATAAAACAGTACATTTAATAAAACAATGCATTTAATAAAAACAATGCTGAAGGTTTTGTGAATCTGGCCCAACATTTCCAATTGAATCATGTGAAAGGAATCCATTCAACAATAATCTGCGCAGCTGCAGAGTTTGTCCTGAAGAGGGCGACAAAGGCCAGGCTTAAAACACGTTTCTGCTTTTCCACTGTGGGCAGATTGCACATGTAATGCAATTTGATTGTGATTTACGATATCCATGGAAATGTCTTCTTTCTTGTGATGATATTTCTCTCACATTGTTGTTCAAATAAGCAAACAATTATAATATTGAAACTTTGAACTGCCTAATGAGTAGACCAAATGCATCTAATTAAGTGCTTGTTAGGGAATTATCCAACCATTTCAGAAATCCAAAGAGATAATTTATAAACAATTAAAACACCATCATAATCATCATCATAATAATAGGAAAAGACATCCTTTACCTCCTGGTTTCCTGTATAAAACGATGTAAGAAGCCCCGCTGTTTATCAATTTGATGGAGGTCTGATAAGAGGTGCTTGGTTGGCAGGTGCTTCTGTTTTCAAGAAGGCACAAATTACTACTGAGGCTTTTTCACAAGGAACAGTCTCTAAAGTGATGTGACTCTCTCTATGTATCGGCCATTCTGACTTGACTGCAGATTTCCACCCCCAATACAACACAACCTGAAGGAATTAGAGGCTGGTAATCATTGAGGAATGGTCCTGTATCCCTCCAGCACAATTTAAAAAGCATCTTGCAGAATCTCTACCTGCCACATCCAATCAGTGCCGTGTTGGCTGTCCATGGAGGCCCTATGGCAGATGTTTCCAATTTGTTTGTACAAATAATGAAAAACCTTTTTCAATACACAGATTAATTTAAAATACAAAATAAATGACCCAGACAACGAAGTGCAAATCATTTGTGTTTAATGTGATTTGTCCTGATTTGTTTACAGCTAATATACAGTTTTATATTTTCATGTATTGCAGATTTCTTATATAATTTATTCAGTATTTATAACACATTAGTAAATGCTATTACTACCCTGTATTACTTGTTCTATAATGCATTATAAAAACACTATAACTCATATTTTAAGCATCTATAACATGTTAATAAACTATTTAAAAATGACCCCTTCATATAAAGTGTTACCATAAACTTCAGCATCAAGTTCAAACGCTATTCAGCTAATAGGATTCTACTGTATATATTTAATCTGCTGGAAACTATACTGACATGCCTTTGACATGGCAAGTATTGTGAGCTGCTATTTACACGACCTCACATTGATAGGGATTGGAGCTAACAAAATGTCATCACTTACCTTGTATTTCTACCGATGCCATTCTGCAAATCTATTTTCTTTATTGTAAATGCTTTGGAAGCCCGTGACGCATCAGATCATGGGTGAGTGTTTGAGCGTCTCTGACTTCATTTACTGATGAATGATTATATTATCTATGCATTCAGATACTCTATCAGTAAACTAAAAACACGTATCCCTGTATTTCACATGAAGTGTGTTCAGATTTGCTGTTATTACTATTAATGTATTTGTTAGACACCCTTTGTGCCATCTAGCGACCACAGCTCGTTATGTTTCCTAAAGAAAAGTAGAAAAAACAGCTTTTTTCACCACATTCAAAGGCGTAACTAATTTGACGAATCAAGATGTATTTTTTTATTTTATTTTTTCTGAGGCGCTGCATAGACTGAATATCAGACCGCATTTTATAAGCAGGTGTAACTGCGCATGTCGTTAACCAGAAAAGTGAAGCGCTTCCATCAGCCCCCATAACTAAACTCACACATTACAGTCTTGCGTAATTAATTATTAACAAATACGGTTCTGTTGATATTTTAAGTGTTTAGTCTAATTCATATTTTTAGTAACCTAGTGACTGACTTCAGGGTCACCAGTTTAACATTATAAAACATCAGATCTGTATTTCTCAATTTGTTGTAAATGGATTGTACCGTATTGATATTAATACAATAAAACACAAGCTTGAGTAAGGAATGGATTATTTATTACACAGGCTCCGTATTAGCAGTTCCCATCATAACATGTTAGTAAGTTAGTTAACATGGATTTGGCTTCAGAAACAGATGTATTTACTGTTTAATTTATTTGAGAAGAATCAGGATACAGTTTCATATTTGTCTGTTTCCTGACTGGGTGAATCATTCGGCTGCATATGAACCCCAATTCTGCAGACTCTGCTGTGTAACAGAAGCAGGGCTTGTGATTGTCGATGCTTTACCCCGAGTTCTTCTCCGCTCTCCTTTAACAATTCAATTGATACCTGAGAAGACATTCGTGTATCTCAATCACACTGAGAAACGCGTTCATAGTAACAGTGATTTAATATACTGTTATTTTTCTGTGTAAATAGGCTTTCAAATTGGCCAAGCCTTCATTTTTCTTTAACAAGCAGAACGAGATCGCAACATATCAATAAGCGACTCATCTTTATTAAAACCATAATGAAAAATACAGTATTTTATGCTGGACATACTTTATTACAATCGTTCTGCGGGACTGTATTTAAAATGGAAAAGACTTACGATTTAAAAGCTCATTTAATTGTTTCATAGATAAATCCCCGTAAATTAAACCAATGTTACTATGAACACATTCCTCAGTTGTAATTGAGATACACAAACGGCTTAACATGTATCAATTGAATTCTTAAAGGAGAGCAGAAAAGTCGGAGGAAACACCGAAAATCAGAAGCCCGAAAAGTTACTATCCCAATTATATTATCAAGATATGTTACAGGACATTGGAGAGACACGTTATACAGGTGCAGAGGTATCGGTGCTACAGCACCTTGGAGAGAAACGTTATACAGGTGCAGAGGTATCAGTGCTACAGCACCTTGGAGAGACACGTTATACAGGTGCAGAGGTATCAGCGTTACAGCACCTTGGAGAGACACGTTATACAGGTGCAGAGGTATCAGTGCTACAGCACCTTGGAGAGACACGTTATACAGGTGCAGAGGTATCAGTGCTACAAGTGTTAAATGCAAAAGTACTAATGTAGCCTGACTACCCCAGAGTGGAAACCCACTCAGGAAGTACGGGGGCAATTATCAACCTGCACAGGTTCTTTTATTTAGTACTGGAAGGGGTGCGTGACAACACAAGACAGGAAGAACAAGCAAACAGAATAAGTTTTAAAATGTTTATTTTGGGCAATTCAAAAAATACACAAAGCAACTAACATAATATTAAAACAATAAAATTATGTAGTCTAAAATCGGGAGCTTTTCATATTAAAATAAAATACAATAAAACAAATCAAAAACACCAAAGATAAAATATACAAAGCACTTTCACGAAGCACACACAATAAAGTCTGAAGCTTTGTATATGAAAACAAAATACAATAAAACAAACAGACCACCACTTAAATACAGGAATTGATTATACAAGAATACACTGATAAAAAAAGGATTACAAATCACTTATGTCCGTATCTAAAACGGATGCGATCTCTCTACCATGTGGACGATTTAGTGCAGCGACAAAGTTTAAAGCAAAGTCCAATCTCGGATGCAAGCGGTTTCCATGAGAAGGAGATATGGAGGACTGGAACGTCGACGCAGCCTAGAAGTCCTGGTAGTTTTGTCCGTTTCCAAAAAATCAAGAGACCAACAGCAGCAGCATCAGTATTTGTGTATCGCTCACACATTAAAACAAGCCCCAAAACAACACCAGCCTTAAAATCAGGAGACCAGCAGCAGCTGTATCTGTGTATCGCTGCTGCTGTATTCACGAGTCTGGCTGTTAAAGACGTCCCAGATAATCAACAGATCCTTAGCAAGCAGATGGTTAATAATCGGGGAATGATTAGCGGTGACAAAAGTGAAAATACACAAAATACTACACGTGAATAATCAAAAGAAAACGTGAATAAAATAAATAAACGTGTCCTCTACATAACAGAATTAATTAAAACATACAAATGCTCAAAAGAAAACGTGTTAAAATAAATAAGTGTGCAAACAATAAAGAAAACAACTATTACTAATAAAGAGCAGCTTTACACAACACCTTGGAGATACACGTTATACAGGTGCAGAGGTATCAGTGCTACAGCACCTTGGAGAGACACTTTATACAGGTGCAGAGGTGTCAGCGCTACAGCACCTTGGAGAGACACGTTATACAGGTGCAGAGGTATCAGCGCTACAGCACCTTGGAGAGACACGTTATACAGGTGCAGAGGTATCAGTGCTACAGCACCTTGGAGACACGTTATACAGGTGCAGAGGTGTCAGTGCTACAGCACCTTGAGAGACACGTTATACAGGTGCAGAGGTATCAGCGTTACAGCACCTTGAGAGACACGTTATACAGGTGCAGAGGTATCAGCATTACAGCACCTTGAGAGACACGTTATACAGGTGCAGAGGTGTCGGTGCTACAGCACCTTGGAGAGACACGTTATACAGGTGCAGAGGTGTCAGTGCTACAGCACCTTGGAGACACGTTATACAGGTGCAGAGGTATCAGCGCACAGCACTTTGGAGAGACACGTTATACAGGTGCAGAGGTATCAGTGCTACAGCACCTTGGAGACACGTTATACAGGTGCAGAGGTATCAGTGCTACAGCACCTTGGAGAGACACGTTATACAGGTGCAGAGGTATCAGCGCTACAGCACCTTGGAGAGACACGTTATACAGGTGCAGAGGTATCAGTGTTACAGAACCTTGGAGAGACACGTTATACAGGTGCAGAGGTATCAGCGCTACAGCACTTTGGAGAGACACGTTATACAGGTGCAGAGGTATCAGTGCTACAGCACCTTGGAGAGACACGTTATACAGGTGCAGAGGTATCAGTGCTACAAGTGTTAAATGCAAAAGTACTAATGTAGCCTGACTACCCCAGAGTGGAAACCCACTCAGGAAGTACGGGGGCAATTATCAACCTGCACAGGTTCTTTTATTTAGTACTGGAAGGGGTGCGTGACAACACAAGACAGGAAGAACAAGCAAACAGAATAAGTTTTAAAATGTTTATTTTGGGCAATTCAAAAAATACACAAAGCAACTAACATAATATTAAAACAATAAAATGATGTAGTCTAAAATCGGGAGCTTTTCATATTAAAATAAAATACAATCAAACAAATCAAAAACACCAAAGATAAAATATACAAAGCACTATCACGAAGCACACACAATGAAGTCTGAAGCTTTGTATATGAAAACAAAATCCAATAAAACAAACAGACCACCACTAAAATACAGGAATTGATTATACAAGAATACACTGATAAAAAAAGGATTACAAATCACTTATGTCCGTATCTAAAACGGATGCTATCTCTCTACCATGTGGAAGATTTAGTGCAGCGACAAAGTTTAAAGCAAAGTCCAATCTCGGATGCAAGCGGTTTCCATGAGAAGGAGATATGGAGGACTGGAACGTCGACGCAGCCTAGAAGTCCTGGTAGTTTTGTCCGTTTCCAAAAAATCAGGAGACCAACAGCAGCAGCATCAGTATTTGTGTCTCGCTCTCACATTAAAACAAGCCCCAAAACAACACGAGCCTTAAAATCAAGAGACCAACAGCAGCAACATCAGTATTTGTGTATCGCTCTCACGTTAAAACAAGCCCCAAAACAACACCAGCCTTAAAATCAGGAGACCAGCAGCAGCTGTATCTGTGTATCGCTGCTGCTGTATTCACGAGTCTGGCTGTTAAAGACGTCCCAGATAATCAACAGATCCTTAGCAAGCAGATGGTTAATAATCGGGGAATGATTAGCGGTGACAAAAGTGAAAATACACAAAATACTACACGTGAATAATCAAAAGAAAACGTGAATAAAATAAATAAACGTGTCCTCTACATAACAGAATTAATTAAAACATACAAATGCTCAAAAGAAAACGTGTTAAAATAAATAAGTGTGCAAACAATAAAGAAAACAACTATTACTAATAAAGAGCAGCTTTACACAACACCTTGGAGAGACACGTTATACAGGTGCAGAGGTATCAGTGCTACAGCACCTCGGAGAGACACGTTATACAGGTGCAGAGGTATCAGCGCTACAGCACCTTGGAGAGACACGTTATACAGGTGCAGAGGTATCAGTGCTACAGCACCTTGGAGAGACACGTTATACAGGTGCAGAGGTATCAGTGCTACAGAACCTTGGAGAGACCGCGTTATACAGGTGCAGAGGTATCAAGCTACAGCACCTGGGAGAGACACGTTATACAGGTGCAGAGGTATCAGTGCTACAGCACCTGGAGAGACACGTTATACAGGTGCAGAGGTATCAGCGCTACAGCACCTTGGAGAGACATGTTATACAGGTGCAGAGGTATCAGTGCTACAGCACCTTGGAGAGACACGTAATACAGGTGCAGAGGTATCAGGTGCTAGAGAACCTTGAGAGACACGTTATACAGGTGCAGAGGTATCAGTGCTACAGCACCTGGAGAGACACGTTATACAGGTGCAGAGGTATCAGTGCTACAGCACCTTGGAGAGACACGTTATACAGGTGCAGAGGTATCAGCGCTACAGCACCTGGAGAGACACGTTATACAGGTGCAGAGGTATCAGCGCTACAGCACCTTGGAGAGACATTTTATACAGGTGCAGAGGTATCAGAGCTACAGCACCTCGGAGAGACACGTTATACAGGTGCAGAGGTATCAGCGCTACAGCACCTTGGAGAGACACGTTATACAGGTGCAGAGGTATCAGCACTACAGCACCTTGGAGAGACACGTTATACAGGTGCGGAGGTATTAGCGCTACAGCACCTTGGAGAGACACGTTATACAGGTGCAGAGGTATCAGCGCTACAGCACCTCGGAGAGACACGTTATACAAGTGCAGAGGTATCAGCGCTACAGCACCTTGGAGAGACACGTTATACAGGTGCAGTTCCTTTCAACGGGCAGCAGGTGGCCTTAATGTGGTAGATCCTGCCTTGCCTTCATTAGGCACGAGGGTCCTTGAAGGTGTAAGCTCACATCACTAACTCTTGAGTTATGCGGTTGTGATGCGTCCCTCATTTGCTGCCGTTCCTTCTCCCTCGCGATGGCTCTGGTATACATTATCCCATACGTATTGTCATTGGTGGTCATCTTCGAATTGAAAGGGAACATTAGGCTACTTCTGTAACCCTGGTTCCCTGAAAGAGAAGATGACCACCAACCGTGAGGTCGCATCAGTTGCCCTCACGGGTTCAACAGAAAAAGAGAAATGGCTTCCTCAGGATGAAGGTTTTAATCCCTTAGTGGGCGGGACTGAGTGCGTCATCCCAGGAAGGGGCCTATCGGCAGCTCTGGTATAGAGAGCTCAGCGATACCTTCCCAATGGGCAGGCATATCCCATACGTAATGTCAGTGATGGTCGTCTTTCAGGGAACCAGGGTTACGGTAAGTAACCTAACGTTAGATGGTACAGCATTAACAAGATGCAATGCGTGATGCTGCACATGGCACTGAATAAAAATATATGTTTTTCATAAACTTATGTCTAGTTTATATAGATTATATTCCACAGTACTGTAATGTGTTTGTAATAAATATGTTAGTAATACCCTGTAGTATGTTAAACTTGCTTTAGGCTTGTTGCTCTATGTGGTTGAATTAAAGATGAGATAACTGATTCCAGTCTATTTGCCAGTGCTTTACTAATCATTTTTAAATCTGTGTTTAAGAGCGATAACGGACGGTAACTTGAACACAAAGAGGGATCTTTATTTGGTTTTAGCAAAAGAGTTATGAGTGCTTGTCACACGGCTGGCTGAGTGGTGACGTCAGAACCAGGAAATTAATACACAGAGACAGGACAGATGAGGTGAAATGATGAAAGCGCTGTTGCGCGGTTTATTATAAATAAAAGGTTTAAACAAACAGAAGACAGGACACGGCACTTGAGGCCAAAATAAAGAGACAAACAAAACGGATTAACACTAAACAAAACAGTGGACGGACAGACAATCAAACACGGTGAGTCAAACAGTTATTATTATTATTTTTGTTATCGTTTATTTTACCTCCTTCTCCACACCCGTTCTCCACTCACCGAACACACAACCCCGAGTGAGTCAAACGTGCATCTATATATACTGTTGTGCCGGGATTCAATTACCAATTAATTATTCACTTGAATCCCAGCACGTGAATTAATTATGTGCAACCCCGTGCTCACATATTATATACTTTAAATGCACGTGAAGTGATGTGCAATCCCGTGCCTAAATACAATTATACATTTTAAATAACTTGTGCTGCACACACCCATTTATATCCTGTGCAGCCATATCTATGCACCAACATTAACACACCACACGCAACATACAACACAGAAATGCACACAGGGGCAGGGCACATTGCCACAGTGCTGTATTCATAGATTGTGGAAAACTAGAATTGGAGGCTGTGTCTGTTACCATTCTGAAAAACAAAGGGGATATAAGAGACCAGAAATGTTTAAAAAACTCAGCTGGGTATCCATCAGTTCCTGGGGCTTCATTGTTTGGCATGCTGAAAAGTGCTTTACCATAATCTTCAGGTTATAGCGGGTTATCCAAAACATCGGCTTGCTGTTTGGATAGTTTAGGAAGATCAATATATCTTAAAAATGTTTAAATATATTCTTGATTATTTTCATGGTCTGGAGTATATAAATTACTGTAGAATATTTTAAACATTTCGATGATGTCCTTTTGATCATGAGCCGTATCCCCTGTTTGATCTTTATAACTGGAATAAGCGATTTTTCTTTATTTCTTTTAAGCTGTTTTGATAATAACTGTCCTGTTTTATCACCAAATTCAAGATTCTTCTGCTTCAATCTTAACATTATGAATTTAGTTTGTTCAGAAATTATATTGAGTTCATATTTAACTTTTACAAGTTTCATATGATTCTCTTCTGTAGGTGACTGAGAGAATAGAAGATTGTCTGTCTTATTTTCGAACTGCTCTTTTTTCTTATGGGAATAATACTTCCTCTTAAAACTACCTTAACAGTCTCACAGAGCAAGGTTGGTGAAATTTCTGGGGAGTCATTCAGTTCTAAAAAGGAGGCCCATTCTTTATGAAAAAAATAATCAAATTGTTTGTCCTTAAGTAGTGAGATATTTAAACGCCACTGAGAGGGAGTACGTGGGGTAGTATTAAATGCTAGTCTAAAGCTAAAAGGGGCATGATCAGAGATAGTGATAGCTTCAATGTTGCGGTTAGAAATTCTAGGCAGAGTCTTTTGACCCTGTGATGGAGGCAGCTTTGTTACATGACAGACACAAAGGGTTCATGTTTCTTGTGCGATACCCGTGATCAAACTTGAACTAGAGGATCACAGAATACAGCTGTGTTCTGAATATGAAGATCATTTATAACGTGTCATCTGGAAACCACAAAGTCACATGGACCATATATGGCAGCCACATGAGGTCACATTTTAACCAATGTGCATCCTTGGCATAAACAAAAGAGAAACTGTGAAGAAAAAAAACAGTGTACTTACAGATGTCTTCGTCATCATAGTCATCGTCATCATAGTCATCGTCATCATCGTCGTCGTCATCATCATCGTCATCGTCGTCGTCATCATCGTCATCATCATCGTCATCATCGTCATCATCGTCGTCGTCGCCGTCATCGTCATCGCCGTCATCGTCATCATCGTCGAAAACTGTAAGAGACAAAAAAGAAACAGTCAGTAATTTAACTAGAACTGCACTGAATGCTGAAAGCCGGTATCTCTCTGAAAAGCTGCACATTTTCACAGCGCTGAATGAACAGTGCTTCAGTACCTCAAATATGTATGAAGGAAAACAAGCAGAGAATTCCAACATTTTTCAAAGAAAGAAAAGAAAACGACTTCCCTGTTGATGTGTAATAGTTTGTTAAGGGTGATTATACCAGCTCAGTGCAGGGTCAGTATTGCAGAGGGGCCTAATGTGCCCTCTGTGCTCCCGTGAGTCCTGTATAGAGGGCGGGGGTGAAGTGATTTTCCTGTTTATCTTGTTTAGAAGGCAGGCGGGGCTAAATAACTGAGGTGGGGTTAAGTTTTTTTGTAAGCCATTGTCATGGGCAAGCCTCCCTACTGCACAAGTGACTATTATGACTTGCTGTGACAGGGGAGATCTGTGCTGGCTGTCAGGCGCATGCATGAGCTGCAGGGGGGGTCAGAAAACCCTGTAGGACTCCACTTATCAATCATGGTGTTGAGTTACAAATACCACCTTCCCATGAACCACAGAACTCGGGAATGTGCTCGAGTTGCCCCCAACCCACCTCCATTTCCATGTTTTTAAATTATGCGAGTTGGCTCCCAATTCTGTCTGATTTCAGGCTGGAAGGAAATGACATCACTAAATGTCAATCAAAAATGTTATAGGGGGCGGAACATAATTATACACCGGGTTCGTGAATGCCAAAAACAAGTAAGATGAGAGAGCCATTTTTACTGAATAAAAAGATTTGAAAATATTTATGATTATGTGGTGATATAGAGCAATGTATGGATATGTATTGCGTGAAACAAATGTGAAAGAATATTGAGATGGATTTATCTTTTAAACTGTTGAGATTTGGACTATAATTCCGTCTGCAGTGAATTCACGCCTTGACCTTAAACTGTTTCAGCTATACCGCAGGTGGCCATCCCTTGTACCTGATTTTATAGGTAACCCTTCAATAATCAATTTATCTTGACTAGTTAAGCACGTCATTTGTTCTATTAAGTAATTTAGAGATAATCTGAATGAAAACTTGAACACCCTGCAGCTCTCATGGACCAGAGCTGACCACTCCTGATTTTTTTTTACACACTTGATGCTGCTAAATTGATCAAAAACTTGCATTCTTCAGAAATGGCTGATTTAAAGGTTACCTATAAAACCTGCTGGACTGTGGCTCTCCAGGACCAGAGTTGGCCACCCCTGAGCTAGACTGACAAGGGCAGTGAAACATTGAGCAGGCAGTGTTATGCAAATAAAGATATGAAGTCAGTACCTCAGATGGTCTCTCAGATTTGAGTCTTTCACCCTGTGACGGAGGCAGCTTTGTTACATGACAGCCACAAAGGGTTCATGTTTCTTGTGCGATACCCATGATCAAACTTGAATTAAAGGATGACAGAATACAGATGTGTACTTAATATAATAATAAGAATCTTTATTTTTATATAGCGCCTTTCATAGTGGACCACCATCATAAAGCGCTTTACAAGCTACTGTATGGGACTAGGATGTGTGAACTATGCATCAGCTGTAGGGTGTCACTTGCAACATTATTATTATTATTATTATTATTATTATTATTATTATTATTATTATTTGTTTATTTAGCAGACACCTTTATCCAAGGCGACTTACAGAGACTAAAGTGTGTGAACTATGCATCAGTTGCAGAGTCACTTACAATTACGTCTCACCCAAAAGACGGAGCACAAGGAGGTTAAGTGACTTGCTCAGAGTTACACAGTGAGTCAAAGGCTGAGCTGGGACTTGATCCGGGGACCTCCTGGTTACAAGCCTGTTTCTTTAATCACCCTATAATGAAGATCATTTGTTACGTGTCATCTGGAAACCACCGTATGGACCTCTCAGAACTACATTTCCCATCATCCTCCTGCTCACATACTGTATGTAACTGAGATGGATTTACCAGTGAGCAGGAGGATGCCCTGAGATTACTACAGAAGTTCCACAGCTGAAAACATTGAAAACCTCACTGCAACAGAACATAAAGAAAGTTCACTTCACGTTCTTCCTGTCAAACGAGCAACCACAAATGAAAATGTTATACAAAAAGGTTTAAACTTAAATGTTTTATTGTTAAGCTAACAATTTTATTTACAGTGGAACTACTTTCTCACTCAGTGGAAGTTTACACAAATAAAACATTATGAAAAAAGTCTTCATTATGTACCAACAACACCCTCACAGACACATTTAATAGCAATAATACCCTCCAGGGTCTGTGTGTTATCATGAGGTATCACCTTCTTGGGCGGTTGATGGACTCGACTTGGTCTCATGCCTCCCAAGGTGTGGTGATATCTCATGATAACACACACCCTCATCGTATTGTTGTAATTACTCCATACCGCTATGTGGCAGGGGTGAGGCTGCCCCTGTAAATATTGTGTTTAATGATTGTAAGTAGAAATGTGTAACCTTTGTAAAACAAGGTGTGTGCTGGATGGCAGGGCTGGGAGGTTAGACCGCCCCTGGCCCAAAATGAAACTGAATGTGCAGCAGGGGCCACGTGTCAGTTGTATAATGATAATCAATTAACACTGGTCACCTGTCTTTAAAAAGAGGAAAAGTCAGTTTCTTTGTTCTGTGCTGTTTGTGTGTTTGGTGCTTTGTCTGCATAGCCTGGACATGAAGGAGGAGAACCCTCACGACTGCTTGTGGAACCAGGGTGAGCTTCAGCACAATCCCTGCATGTTTAACTGGGATCGTGGACTTTATGGTTCTAGTGTGAGACCTCCTGTGGCTACCTTTTATTTCTGAGCTGTGTTTGGTATTTGTGTAATTTGTGTGATTGTATATATCCTTCTGCACAATATCATTGCTGGTACCCTAGTGGTGGCAAATGCCTGCCTTTAACAAAATATTAATTCATATTAATAAAGCCTGGGCCTAAGCAACGCGTTTCAAATCCAAACCCTCTGTGTCTCACGATCTCTCCCGGATATACACACACTATAACAGTACACCTCTGTTACAAGCGGTTTTCATGTCACACTGTGTAACAGGGCGAGGCGCTGTACAGTGTTCTGTTTGTTTATTTTTAGAACGGGTTTTCCCCCCTCCGGCCCTGTGTTATTTTGTATTTGTACATTATTTTTATTTATTATTATTATTATTATTATTTATTTATTAGCAGACGCCCTTATCCAGGGAGACTTACAATTGTTACAAGATATCACATTATTTTTACATACAATTACATTATTTTTTTTTACATACAATTACCCATTTATACAGTTGGGTTTTTACTGGAGCAATCTAGGTAAAGTACCTTTCTCAAGGGTACAGCAGCAGTGTCCCCCACTGGGGATTGAACCCACAACCCTCCGGTCAAGAGTCCAGAGCCCTAACCACTACTCCACACTGCTGCCCTATTATGATTTAGTTATTGTTGTGTTATTGCTTGTTTATAATTTATTTATGTTTGTAAATGACGGTGAAAGCCGTGTGTTTTGGTGTATGATTTATTTGTTGTTGTTGTTGTAGTATTATCATTATGTGTAAATATGATGGCAAGAGCCATCTTGTGTTTGTTATTGTTTTGTTTATTTTTAACGTGTTCTGGCAGAGGCGAGATGGGTGCTCGTCCTCTGCCAGGAATAAATTAAAAACCTTGTGCAGAAGGTAGCCATCTCCTGAATTAAGTGATTAATTTGTTGCTAATCGGGAGATGGTCACCTGCATAAAAGCCTGCAGCTCTCTGCACTCGAGTGGTGGGTGTTAGGAGTGAGAGCGAGAGAAATAAGAGAAATGAAACTTAAAAATTGTGTTCGTGATTTGGTTTTGTTTATTTTAGCTCTGTGAGCAAGTTTCTTTTTGTTTAAACCTTTTATTTAGTTTTTGTATTCTTTAAGTAAAACGGCACAAGCGCCTTTAACTGCAGTACTGGTGTCAGTTGTATTTACCTTCCTGCTTCTGACCAGATGTCACCGCCCAGCCACACTGCTAAAATCTTCTCGATCAACCAATGAGCATTGACACAGTGAAATGGGCAGAGATTTGTGACGCATGCCAAAGTGAAATCTGATCAGAATGAAAGCTCGCCAAAAATCAACATGCAGTGATTATACTCATAATCACTGCATGTTGATTATATACCTGTAAAAAATATATACATGTAAAAATAATGTGTAAAAAATTAATGTAATTGTATGTAAAAAATAATGTGATATCTTGTAACAATTGTAAGTCACCCTGATACCGTCTGCTACGAAATTAATAATAATAATAATAATAATAATAATAATAATAATAATAATAATAATAATAATAAAAGATACAATGCCTTCTATTAATAAAGCTGAGCCTGTCATATCTGATCCTGTAAGACATGATCCCCTCTATTAATACAGAGCCTGTCATATCTGATCCTGTAAGATATGATCAGATCTATTAATACAGAGCTTGCCATATCTGATCTAGTAAGATACAATGCCCTCTATTAATACAGAGCCTGTTATATCTGATCCTGTAAGACATGATCCCCTCTATTAATACAGAGACTGTCATATCTGATCCTGTAAGATACGATCCTCTCTATTAATACAGAGCCTGCCATATCTGATCCTGTAAGATACGATGCCCTCTATTAATACAGAGCCTGCCATATCTGATCCTGTAAGATACGATGCCCTATTAATACAGAGCCTGTCATATCTGATCCTGTAAGATACGATCCCCTCTATTAATACAGAGCCTGTCATATCTGATCCTGTAAGATCACGATCCCTCTATTAATACAGAGCCTGTCATATCTGATCCTGTAAGATACGATGCCTCTATTAATACAGAGCCTGTCATATCTGATCCTGTAAGATACGATGCCTCTATTAATACAGAGCCTGTCATATCTGATACTGAAAGATGCCCTCTATTAATACAGAGCCTGTCATATCTGATCCTGTAAGATGCACGATGCCCTCTATTAATACAGAGCCTGTCATATCTGATCCTGTAAGATGCGATGCCCTCTATTAATACAGAGCCTGTCATATCTGATCCTGTAAGATGCGATGCCCTCTATTAATACAGAGCCTGCCATATCTGATCCTGTAAGATACAATCCCTCTATTAATACAGAGCCTGTCATATCTGATCCTGTAAGATACGATGCCCTCTGTTAATACAGAGCCTGTCATATCTGATCCTGTAAGACATGATCCCCTCTATTAATACAGAGCCTGTCATATCTGATCCTGTAAGACATGATCCCCTCTATTAATACAGAGCCTGTCATATCTGATCCTGTAAGATACGATGCCCTCTATTAATACAGAGCCTGCCATATCTGATCCTGTAAGATACGATGCCTCTATTAATACAGAGCCTGTCATATCTGATCCTGTAAGATACGATGCCTCTATTAATACAGAGCCTGCCATATCTGATCCTGTAAGATACGATGCCCTCTATTAATACAGAGCCTGTCATATCTGATCCTGTAAGATACGATGCCCTCTATTAATACAGAGCCTGTCATATCTGATCCTGTAAGATACGATGCCCTCTATTAATACAGAGCCTGCCATATCTGATCCTGTAAGATACAATCCCCTATTAATACAGAGCCTGTCATATCTGATCCTGTAAGATACGATGCCCTCTATTAATACAGAGCCTGCCATATCTGATCCTGTAAGATACGATGCCCTCTATTAATACAGAGCCTGTCATATCTGATCCTGTAAGATACGATCCCCTCTATTAATACAGAGCCTGTCATATCTGATCATGTAAGATACGATCTCCTCTGTTAATACAGAGCCTGTCATATCTGCTGTCCTGTAAGATACGATACCCTCTATTAATACAGAGCCTGTCATATCTGATCCTGTAAGATACGATCTTCTCTGTTAATACAGAGCCTGTCATATCTGATCCTGTAAGATACGATCCCCTCTATTAATACAGAGCCTGTCATATCTGATCCTGTAAGATACGATGCCCTCTATTAATACAGAGCCTGTCATATCTGATCCTGTAAGATACGATCTCCTCTGTTAATACAGAGCCTGTCATATCTGCTGTCCTGTAAGATACGATACCCTCTATTAATACAGAGCCTGCCATATCTGATCCTGTAAGATACGATGCCCTCTATTAATACAGAGCCTGTCATATCTGATCCTGTAAGATCGATCCCTCTATTAATACAGAGCCTGTCATATCTGATCCTGTAAGATCGATGCCCTCTATTAATACAGAGCCTGTCATATCTGATCCTGTAAGATACGATGCCTCTATTAATACAGAGCCTGTCATATCTGATCCTGTAAGATACCCTCTTATTACAGAGCCTGTCATATCTGATCCTGTAAGATACAATCCCTCTATTAATACAGAGCCTGTCATATCTGATCCTGTAAGATCTATCCCTCTATTAATACAGAGCCTGTCATATCTGATCTTGTAAGATACAGTCCCTCTATTAATACAGAGCCTGTCATATCTGATCCTGTAAGATACGATGCCCTCTATTAATACAGAGCCTGCCATATCTGATCCTGTAAGATACGATGCCCTCTATTAACCGATGGACCTCTGTCATGCGTAATTTACAAAGGCTGCTACCAACTGAACGGCACTGATGGAAACTGATCAATGCATATTTGATTATTTGTCTAAAACAGTAAACTCAGCTCTCGCAAGACAGAATGGATTCCACTGCAGATAAAAAGAAAGTAGTGCGTTTGTGAATTCAGTTTCACTTTTTACAAGCTGTCATGTAACTACTCAGTGTAACCATGTTAAATACAAGCAAGCAAGAGATTCATATCATTACTGTACTGTTAAAAAGGTGAAACAAGATTTGTTGTCCCCCTGCAAAGTCAGTTTGTGTTTGTGATCGCTTTCTTGTTGTTGTTTCTGTCTCGGGTTAACACGCACGTCTGATTACTTTGGCATAAGAATTGACTGAGAAAGCACAGCAAGCGCTTTTTGGAATTCCATTTTGTAGATTGTCAAATAATGTATTGTGATTATGTCACCTACTAGCCCCGCTGCTGCCTTCCCCCGGTGCACACTACACTCTCCCCTGCCAGCCCCGCTGCTGCCTTCCCGATGCACGCGTACACTCTCCCCTGCCAGCCCGCTGCTGCCTTCCCCGCACGCTACACTCTCTCCCTGCCAGCCCGCTGCTGCCTTCCCCGTGCACGCCACCTCTCCCTGCCAGCCCTGCTGCTGCCTTCCCCCCTGCACGCTTCACTCTCCCTGCCAGCCCGCTGCTGCCTTCCCCGTGCACGCTACACTCCCCTGCCAGCCCGCTGCCACCTTCCCCGATGCACGCTACACTCTCCCTGCCAGCCCCGCTGCTGCCTTCCCCGACGCCTTCACTCTCCCTTGCCAGAAGGCTGCTGCCACCCCTGTGCACGCTACACTCTCTCTGCCAACCTCAAGTCCAAGTGTAGCGAACCGTGGTTTCCACAGGCAGGAGTTTCTCACGGCGAGGCAATCCACACACAGGCAGAGGGCGGCGCGACCCGGGACCTCTCGCTCTGAAGCATAGCGCTGAACCGACTATTTTGTACAGCGCTATCGGCACTATACTTTAGTTAAAACAATCTTTGAATCCTTGGCTGGAACGAACATTCGAACCTTCAGACACAGCCTTAAAAAAGGTATAAGACTAACTTGTCATGACAAATTGCTACAGAGAAGAGTGATGATAGAAGATATTTGTGAAATTTTAAAAAATAACTAACCACTGACCTGTGGCTTGTGCAGGTGGTCTTGTTGTCTTGACTTTGCTGGTTGTGTCACTGCTCACAGAATACCCCAACTTCCCTTCCACTGTGTATCTAAATTCATACTTTGTGTTCGGTTTCAATCCTGATACAGTGAGGGTCTCTGTTTTATCAGTGCTGGACTGAATTGCCCATTCCTTCTGATTAATGCACTTATACTCCAGATGGTATTTTAGTTTCTGATCAGCATCACTACTGGGAGGCACCACCTTCAGAGTCACACTGTCATGGGTGACATCACAGACCTCAGGGACGTCAGGTTTTGCTGGGATCTTGAAATGTATGTATTTCGATGCTCCATTTTCATGCAGGAGAATGCAGGCTCCAGGAAACTCCTGGTCTTCCTTAGAAGCTATGAAGAATTTTGTTTTCTTATTCCCTGTTGATGTTCACTAACTCCTGGAATACCTTCAAATACTTTTTTTATCTTCAGTTTAGTCTCGTTGCTCACCCATTGCTTGCTCTCTTGATGGAAATATTTACTAGGAGTTGAACTTTGAGTGTTCTTACTCGCTTGGGGTTCACGGTAGTTATTTAGATCTTCCAGATATGGTTCTGGCTCGTGCAGCGAGGTGAAGGTAAAGCAAACAATGTTTTCAGTCTCATTGTTTAATTCTTCCTCGTCTAGCTCATTCATAGAAGATACAGCATGTATGTCTTTTAAAATAGTAAGGCAACGTCTCACTGCATTGATTTCTCTTTCTTTGCTGTTCAGCCAAGCATGTTGTGCTTTAAAGTTAAAAGGGGACTCTTCGTGATTGTTTAAAATCTTTCTGAGTGACTCTTCCTTTTGCATACCTCCACGGATGGAAGGCAGCATGGCGTACAGTTTGCTCATGAAATTCAGCTTGTACTGCATGCCACTTTGTTTCAGTTTTTTAATCTTCTCATTGACTTCAGGAAACGTTTGGGTAACAATGTCTTTTATCATGTCGTTGCTTTGCATTTCAATTGTATTAAATTGCTCTAAGACAGTTTGCGCAGATGTTACCAAGTAGTCACTTATGTTCCTTTTCAGCCTGGCAGCCCTGGAGTCCAGCTTGATTAACGGGTACAGCCAGACCTTCATAGGCACTGTGTTCTCTCCTTTGTCCCCGAGCAATTCTGGAAGAGTTGAGTAGGCTTTCACAGCATCTTGGTAAGTCGATGGGTTAGATTTGAGATGAAAATCTCCATGAAATGTACATTCCAATTTTTCAACTTCAACTTTTTCTGTTTCCTTCAAGTCAATAGAGCCTTGACCTTTGATTTTAATTGTAGGTATTTTACTTATTGCAAGCTCCATTTTTCCGTGGATTTCTTGTTTCTTCTCCTCTGAAGATACCTGCTGGTCGAATACTGGCTCGCCTGAGCTCCGTACAGCACAGCGGTGACCACGTGAGTCGCTGTCTTGTCTTCAAACACGCTGGGGTGAGACACTTTCTCTTTGGCCAGGTGATTCATGGTCAGATTCTCAAATCGTGTCGTTGTTGTAGTACCGCAGAGTGATTCGGGATTGTCTTGTTGATTTCTGTTTGTCGTCAAGTACTTTGCAGCTCCACCCACTTTAACCAAACCAACCAGGAGACTTCGCCTTCAGGGAATTGTCCACTTTCAAAGCAGAAGCCTTCTCTTCAATGGAATCCGAGGTGCTCACACTGAACTCGGTTTTAAATGGTTTTCTTTATTTATGCTGCCTTTTTAGTTCTTCTAGGTTCCACAAAGTAATTCCTGCCATGCAATGAAGATACACAACTTAATACATTCATCTCAAGGCAAAGTTTACTTCAGGCTTTAAATAACTTTATCAAAACCACATTAATGTTCCAAAACTGAGCAGTGTGTGTGTATATTATATAAATTATTCTTAATATTAGCAGATCTAGAAATAAACATGATACCTCTTTATTGCAGACATTTACTGGTAAATCTCAAGAATAACCAAGTGTCTTTACCAATAAAGCTTCAGTAAATCATAAGATTAACTGGTAAATCCAGCAATCTATTTCTACCAGACATTCCTTACTTGGTAAATGTTGACAGTTTCCAGTAAAACGTAAGATTTTCCAGATTTGAACTTTTACTGTACATGCAAACTGTTCAGATGCAGGTGGCTGATTACCCTGCGGGGCTCCTATTGAATCTCTCCTGTTCCTGCGCTCACACTGGTGCTGTCTCACTCTCACCTGTGGGCTGAATAAGTGTAAGCAAAGGGTCAGCAGTCACCTGGAATGAGGCGATCCTTCCGCAGTCATACAGCATTCCCAGCTGGAAGGGTCATCCGAGAGCTGCCATCTCAGCGCTCATCCTGCATTAGCCATGCTTTATCTGAAGAAGAGGCCTACAAAACAAGGATTACATCTGATCAGTAGCTTCCATCTTCAAGTGTAGTGCAGTGTTGAGAAAGTGAAATTACAAGACTGCAGCTTGAAATGATAAATATACAGAATGGAAATCAATGTGCATTTTATTATGGATACATTACACCGTGTAACAATTTTTTTTTTTTTTTTTTTTTTTTTGTTCCTGGGTAGTAAGTGTTATTTCCTAATTGCTTATGCCTCAAAAGTATAGAAAATGGCTATTATTCCCCACAAACTTTGGTTTTGTGACCAGGACAGTGATATTTGAAATTTACCTATTTTCCAGAACATTCCAGATAGATTCAGTGCTGAGTAAACTTGAGTAACCCGAGAACTTTCTAGAACTTTCCAGTAATATGAATAGTAGTATAAATAAAGAGGCCTTAAGCCCACCAGTTCAGTTTAGTTCCAGCTGCCTAAGTGGATACATATCTGCATTTTCTGAGATGGCATCAAGGTCATGGGAGACTTCAAAATGGTGGCATTCCTGATGGGTCTCCAAACGGTTTAGCAAGTTTCCCTACTATCTTTTTGCCTTTGGGACAGCAGGGACACCAAGGCCGCCTACCACAGGTCGGGACTAGCCACAGCGGACCAAGTTCTCTGTGGGGAGGAACAACGTCAAGTAGGAGCCACTGGTGGACTCACGGAAGGTGCTGATGCCACCACTGCATCAAATTGGGCCTTATGAAACAATTTGTCAGAGCTCTAGATAAGGAGTCAGCAGCCTTCAAGTACCTTCAAGACTTCTTCCCTAAGCTGTCTGAGGCAAAGGTCAAAGCGGTGTCTTCATCCGGGACCACAGATAAAGAAGATCCTGGGAGTGCAATGAATTCCCAAGAAGCTCACTAGTAAGGAGAAAGCGGCTTGGAACAGCTTTGTATGCATGATGGTTCGGGCTTCCTGGGCAATCACAAGGCCGAAACTATGTGGAGCTGGTTGAGACTCTGGTGAAGAATTACGGCACAATGGGCTGTGGGATGTCCCTCAAAGTCCATATCCTTGATGCTCATCTTGATAAATTCAAAGGAGAACATGGGAGCGTGCTCGGAGGAGCAAGGCGCTTCCACCAGGATATACTGGACTTTGAATGCCGCTACCAAAAGGACAGTATAACGAGAACATGATGGGAGACTACATTTTGGGGCTGATTCCGTGAAAAGTGATTTACAGTATAATCAACAAATCTCGAAAACCTCTCATTCTAAATCTTTTTGTAGTCATTTTTGTATTACTTTAGTATAAATACATGTTAATTTGGATTCATATGTTTTTTTCTGACTTTATGTGAACGAAAAGACACAAAATTTGCCGTTTTCTCATTGGAAATAGGTAAATTTCAAAATATCACTGTCCTGGTCTACAAAAAGCAAAGTTTGTGGGGAATAATAACCATTTTCTATACTTTTGAGGCATAAGCAATTAGGAAATAACACTTACTACCAGGAACAAAATTGTGTTACATGAGTGTTATCATCATGGCTGTAACTAACTATGAGGAAACCAAGTCCTGTCCTCAGGTTGTTTTTTGCATCATCAGTGCTGATGCTCATGTACAATTCTGGTAAAGTGCAAAAAAGACTCACTCGTTTTCTCTGTCGGTTTGCTGTGTAACATAGATTTAGAGGTTGAATAGTAAAGACCAAGCAGTCATATAAATACTGCAGGTAGAGCTTGAAACCCAAGTGTGACCTGGTAGAATGAATGAGCTCTGGTTATGGCCTGATTATCATGTATAGTTAGGGTTAAAGCAGTCACTTTAATGTTAAACCTCATTGTTTGTACTTTAATAACTTTTGACCCCATTCAAGAGACAGACCCCGTTCAGTCTCTTGGCGTGACCCATTCGTTACGCTTGGATTCCGAGATCCGGATAGTGAAAAAAAGTTACACACAGACCACACAGACCAGAACACACGGGCAACCGCGAGTGAAGAGCTTCTCGAGGAGCAGTGGCGATGCCGTGGAAATCAACCCCCACCCATAATTATAGAACACAGACCAGAACACGGGCAACCGCGAGTGAAGATGCCATGGGAAATCAACCCCCACACCTCCCCTGTGGCGGAGTGTCCCCCTATTATTATTATTTGTATTATTGTTTTTTGGCAGCGGATAACAGCGCCGCGTATTTCTTATTTTTTATATTTTAAAAACCTCATTGAGGATACATGACTGATCAGCTACTGATTATGTAACTGGCTGACAGTCATGCATCCTCTAAATTGCAGCGATGCAGACTCTGGCTGAGGGGTAATAAGATAATTAACAACTAGTTAACCCTAAATGCCCAGAGTATAGAACCTGCAGCTATCCGTTCTGCGATGTTGGAGTGTAAGAGAGGAGAATGCGGGAAGCGGAGAGAGAGAGAGAAGCGAGAGATAAAGAACAATTGCTATATTTAAAAATATACTTGTTTCTATTTGTTTGGCCATCGCCTTTTTTGTTTTGTGTTTTGTTGTTTGTTTAAATCTTTTGTTTTGTTTTGTTTGTTAATAAATAAGCTGAGTGCAGTAGCATTCAGCTTCACCCGCCAAATCCATTGTTTTGGTTTCAGTTACTTCCTGGTCCGTGACATCACCACCTCACCACTGCGAGCCATCCTGTCACAGAACACAGACCAGAAGACACGGGCAACCGCAGGAAGAG
>CM072692.1:5056589-5165538 GCA_036884735.1 Huso huso
GCCATACTTTATCCAATCGCCTCCCACCACAGTTGATCACAGTATAGTTGTTTGCAGTCTTACAGCTACTCCCTTTACGCCAAGATGGCCAACTTCTGGTACCATCCTACCATCGAGTCGACCCATCCTGTGAAAGTACCACCAACCTTACTTAGCGTCCTTCCAGGTCAAATTAGAGTTGCAGCACAGATTCATTCTCTCCCCATTCTCTCCTGTTCTCTACCAGATGTTAATAAAGTTTGAAATAAAGTGAATGTTGCATTTGTTATGTAACTGCACAAATATGTGAGATAACTCATGTGTCAAGTTAAAATGCATGGGACTTTGCATTCGGCCTAACACATTTCTTAGACAGAAGGACAAAAGGATGTCAAGGGACCAATGAAAGTAACACATTTATCAAGACAAAATAACAATTTGATCTGTTTTCATTTTATTCATTTCTTCAGTTTGCCCTTTCTCTACTGTTGCTCCTATTAAAGTTCCTACTAGAACATAAAAATATGAGACATTTTTGTTACAAGAATTAGCTTCTTTTGTCTCAGTCATGGCTCCTGTTATTCTCCTTGTAAAAGTCCTAAAGTGGGCTAATTCACTAGCCTCTCATCCCTGCTTTTCACCTTCCTCTGGATGCCTGGGTTCCAATCTGGGGGGCTATGTGGCACAGACAGACAGACAGACAGACAGACAGACACACAGAAAGACAGACAGACAGGCAGACACATAAGCTCAAAGAGAACATTAGATGTTTCAGATAAACCCATGAAGACTGGAGCAGATGTGATGAAACTGGGATGTGATGTATGGTTAGTGTTGTTTAGTGTTTTGGTTGGGGCAGGTTCTAGTTAGCCATACTGTGCTGGAGTTCTGAGATATGCCCTGGTATAAAATTGCCATCTGTGTAGAAAGGCATGTACAGTCCATGCACAGAAACACACAAGCACAGAAATGAGACACACACATATAGAGACACAGGTGAGACACATTACAAAACACACACACAGTTTACAGTAAAAAAGCAATTAATCTTCATTTCAATTTATAGTTACAAAGGCTAAGGTTGTCAGTTTTAGGTACAAAAAAAACATTTTGCAATTTTGTAACCGATCCTATAATGGAAAAATTCTGCTCGGGTGCCATGTTGTCGAACTTAGAGTGGCCACTTCCTGTGAATAATAGGTTTTCAAAAACATCCTGTTTTTCCCCACCTATAACTTCATAACAGTGACATCACCCTGTAATCAGTGTTATTCTATTCTGCTGACAGGGTGATGTCTTCATGGATCAGTGTTATTCTATTCTGCTGACAGGGTGATGTCTTCATGGAATCAGTGTTATTCTATTCTGCTGACAGGGTGGCGTCTTCATGGAATCAGTGTTATTCTATTCTGCTGACAAGGGTGATGTCTTCATGGAATCAGTGTTATTCTATTCTGCTGACGGGGTGATGTCTTCATGTAATCAGTGTTATTCTATTCATGACACAGGTGATGTCTTCAGTGTTATTTTTTGGGGGATACCTTGGGACTCTCGCCATACTTTCTCATCAACTTAACATGATCCCTGGTAAGTGGAATATTGAACTGGCAAGTTTAGGGGAACTGGGCAAGATCCAGTGGGGCTCAATACATCCTAATGAAGATGAAGATCCGGTCGGGGCTCAATGCATCCTAATGAAGATGAAGATCGGAGTGGAGCTCAATACATCCTAATGAAGATGAAGATCCGGTCGAAGACTCAATACATCCTAATGAAGATGCAGATCCGGGTGGAGTTCAATACATCTAATGAAGATGAAGATCCAGTGGGGCTCAATGCATCCTAATGAAGATGAAGATCGAGTGGGGCTCAATACATCTAATGAAGATGCAGATCCGGTGGGAGCTCAATGCATCTAATGAAAGATGCAGATCCGGTCGGAGTTCAATACATCCTAATGAAGATGAAGATCCGGTCGAGACTCAATGCATCTAATGAAGATGAAGATCGAGTGGAACTCAATGCATCTAATGAAGATGCAGATCCGGTGGGACTCAATACATCTAATGAAAGATGCAGATCCGGTGGAGCTCAATGCATCCTAATGAAGATGAAGATCGGTGGAGCTCAATACATCCTAATGAAGATGAAAGTCAAATCCGACTCAATGCATCTAATGAAGATGAAGATCCGGTGGGAGCTCAATACATCCTAATGAGCGTGAAGATCGGTGGGGCTCAATGCATCCTAATGAAGATGAAGATCGGTCGGGAGCTCAATACATCCTAATGAAGGTGAAGATCGGTCGGACTCAATGTCTAATGAAGATGAAGTCCGGTCGGGAGTTCAATGCATCTAATGAAGATGAAGATCAATGAACTCAATGCATCCTAATGAAGAAGATTCAGTCGGAGCTCAATGCATCCTAATGAAGATGAAGATCCGGTGGGGCTCAATACATCTAATGAAGATGAAGATCCGGTGGGGCTCAATGCATCTAATGAAGATGAAGATCCGAGTCAGAGCTCAATACATCTAATGAAGATGCAGATCCGGTCGGGAGTTCAATACATCCTAATGAAGATGAAGATCGATTCGGGGCTCAATGCATCCTAATGAAGATGCAGATCCAGTGGGGCTCAATACATCTAATGAAGATGCAGATCAGTGGGAGCTCAATGCATCTAATGAAGATGCAGATCCAGTCAGTTCAATACATCTAATGAAGATGAAGATCCGAGTCAGAGCTCAATGCATCCTAATGAAGATGAAGATCCGGTGGGGCTCAATGCATCTAATGAAGATGAAGATCGAGTCGGACTCAATGCATCTAATGAAGATGCAGATCGGTCGAATCAATACATCTAATGAAGATGCAGATCCGGTCGAACTCAATCTAATGAAGATGAAGATCAGAGTCGGAGCTCAATACATCCTAATGAAGATGAAGTCCAAATCGGAGCTCAATGCATCCTAATGAAGATGAAGATCCGGTCGAGACTCAATACATCTTAATGAAGGTGAAGATCGATCGACTCAATGCATCTAATGAAGATGAAGGTCGGTCGGGAGCTCAATACATCTAATGAAGATGCAGATCCATGGGAGTTCAATGCATCCTAATGAAGATGAAGATCCAGTGAACTCAATGCATCCTAATGAAGATGAAGATCAGTGGGAGCTCAATGCATCTAATGAAGATGAAGATCCGGTGAACTCAATACATCTAATGAAGATGAAGATCAGTCGGAGCTCAATGCATCTAATGAAGATGCAGATCGAGTCAGAGCTCAATACATCTAATGAAGATGCAGATCCGGTCGGGCTCAATGCATCTAATGAAGATGAAGATCCGGTCGGAGTTCAATACATCCCTAATGAAGATGAAGATCCGGTCTCATCAGCCATCTAATGAAGATGAAGATCGATTCGGGCTCAATGCATCTAATGAAGATGCAGATCCGAGTCAGAACTCAATACATCCTAATGAAGATGCAGATCCGGTGGGGCTCAATGCATCCCTAATGAAGATGCAGATCCGTGGGAGTTCAATACATCCTAATGGTGAAGATCCGATTCGGACTCAATGCATCTAATGAAGATGAAGATCCGGTCGGAGACTCAATGCATCTAATGAAGATGCAGATCCGATTCGACTCAATGCATCTAATGAAGATGCAGATCCGATTGAACTCAATCATCTAATGAAGATGAAAGATCGGTCGGGAGCTCAATGCATCCTAATGAAGATGCAGATCCGGTGAACTCAATACATCTAATGAAGATGCAGATCCGGTCAGACTCAATACATCCTAATGAAGATGCAGATCCAGTGAGACTCAATACATCCCTAATGAAGATGAAGATCCAGTCGGACTCAATGCATCCTAATGAAGATGAAGATCAAGGTGGAGCTCAATACATCCTAATGAAGATGAAGCTCTACTACATTCCTAAGTAAAAGGTATCGAGGTGGGGACTGAAGGATCACATATCAATTGTACATATCATTGAACTGGACTCTATTAACTTTTTCACATTAATGAAGATCGCTGACAATACAGCAAAGGGACATGTGAGAAGTTCTGAGGAGATGGAAATATGTTTTTTCTGAGAAACAGACATCTGCAGATGAAGGGTAAATTACCGACTTGTATTTACAGACGTGTGAGAACAGAAACCACATACATCTGCTAGATCAAACTAGAACAAGCGCTCGTGTCGGGGGTAAGCATAGCAAAACTGAAAACCACAGCCTAAGTTTCGCAACAACAGGAAGTTGGCAAGGCGGAATTACAAAGAGTACATATTAAACTGGGTTGAGACTGAGTAATGAAACTAGTGAGAGACTGACCACAGACCAGACCGATACAATGAACAGCTGAGACACTTCTTCCACAGAATAGAAATCCTATACTTTGTCTCACACAGGATCGCCACACTATATTATTGATATATATGTGTTCATGGAACTGTGTATATATGGGGTCTCATAATCAATCACTAAATGACCATTCAATGTAAAACCTATTTGTTTAAATAATTTAAAATAATATACAGTCCCTATAGAAAGTCTACACCCCCTTTCAAAATGTTCATCTTTTGTTGCCTTAGTCTGGAATTAAAATGCATTAAAATATTTTTTTTTCATTTATCTACACATCCTACCCCACAACCTCCAAGTGAAAAAAATATTTTAGAAATTTGTAGAAAATAAATTAAAAAATAAAAACTGAAATAGCTTGGTTGGATAAGTGTCCACCCCCTTTGTAATAGCAATCCTAAATTAGCCCAGATGTAACCAATAGCCTTCAAAATCATACACCAAGTTAAGTGGCCTCCACCTATGTTAAATTGTAGTGATTCATATGATTTCAGGATAAATTCAGCAGTTCATGTAGGTTCCCTCTGCTGGGTAGTGCATTTCAAGCAAAGACTCAACCATGAGCACCAGGCACAGATCAGGGGATGGATATAAAAAATATCAAAGGCCTTGAATATCCCTTGGAACATGGTCAGAACTATTATTAAGAAGTGGAAGGTGTGGAACCACAAGACCCTGCCTAGATCAGGCCATCCCTCAAACTGGATGACCGAGCAAGAAGGAGTCTCTGATCAGAGGCTACCAAGAGGCCAATGGCAACTTTACAAGAGCTACAAGCTTTTATGGCCAAGACTGGTCAAAGTGTGCATGTGACAACAATATCCCAAGCACTCAAAAATCTGGCCTGTATGGTAGGGTTGGCAGAAGGAAGCCATTACTCAAAAGCCCACCTTGAATCCGTTTGAAGTATGTAAAAAACACTCAGGAGATTCTGTAACCATGTGGCAAAAGTTTTGTGGTCTGTGAAACTAAAATGGAACTTTTGGCAAAATGCAAAAGCGTTATGTTTGGTGCAAACCCAACACAGCGCATCACCCAAGAACACCATCCCTACTGTGAAGCATGATGGTGGCAGCATCATGTTATGAGGATGTTTCTCATCAGCAGGGTCTGGGGCATTTGTCAGGATAGAAAGGAAAATTAATGGAACAAAGTACAGAGAAGTCCTTGAGGAAAACCTGCTGCCCTCTGCAAGAAAGCTGAAACTGGGACGGAAGTTCACCTTTCAACATAACAACGGCGACAAAGCACACAGCCAAAGCTACACTGGAGTGGCTAAGGGAACAAAAATGTAAATGTCCTTGGTGGCCAGTCAGAGCCCGACCTAAATCAATCGAAAATGTGTGGCATGACTTGAAGATTTGCTGTCTATCAACGCTGTTTATCTCCAAGGAACTTGACAACTATCGATTGCTGTCTATCCCCAAGGAACTTGACAGGCTTGAACAGTTTTGTAAAATATTGCCAAATCTAGGTGTGCAAAGTTGGTAGAGACCTATCCCAACAGACTCACAGCTGTAATTGCTATAGCGATGCTTCCACAAGTATTAACTGAGGGGGCTGGAGACTTATCAATTATGATCTTTCAGTTTTGTATTTTTTAATATATAACTTTTTCCCCTTAACAGTGTGTAGATAAGTGGAAAAAAATCCTCATTTAAATACATGAAACTCTAAAGGCACTGACACAACAAAATGTGAAAAAAGTTCAAGGGTTGTTGGCTTTCTATAGGCACTGTATATGTTTAGCTTGATATATGAATAAATTATACACATGAACTGTATGTGACAGATTGTATTTTCTAATGTCAACTTGAGGCCTGAAGCAAGGCTAAATATATGTGTGAATGAATATTAAAATGTCATTTTCTAACAATCCTTTTTGATTCCAACTTTGCTTGTTTTCCTTAGACATGCGTCATCTCTGCAGTCAATTGTGGAATTGTAGTCCTGGGCAAAATGTTGCAGCAGCAGAGACCAGATTTAAAATAAATACAAAAATAGTTACCTTGTGAAGATTAACTAGTCTGCTGTGAAGATTAAGTTGTTATGGATATGTTTTTTAAAACACACGGTTGTGTAAAGTGAAGTGAAATGCAACTGTCTAAAATCACAGGACATATTGATTAGGCATGTTGATCTGTTAAACAATTTAACTGCACTTCAGTGCTGTAGTTATTTTTTAATCTTTATTCATAAAAGCATGTATATCTGTCTGCACCGCTGAAGTCTGTTCTACATTTTTAGATGTGGCTAACAAAATAAGGTCCGTATTTTGTTTTTAAATATAAGTTTATTTTGTGAGCTTTATTTGTGCCACGATTGTATTGTCTGTTCCCCTAACTAAAATTAATTTAAAACAATCTGTGTTTTCTTTTTTTTCTTTCAGTTTAATATATTGAGGTGTGTACCTACAGACACCCAGCTTTCTACACTGGCACTCACCTACAGACACACAGCTTTCTACACTGGCACTTACCTACAGACACAGCTTTCTACACTGGCACTCACCTACAGACACACAGCTTTCTACACTGGCACTTACCTACAGACACCCAGCTTTCTACACTGGCACTCACCTACAGACACACAGCTTTCTACACTGGCACTTACCTACAGACACAGCTTTCTACACTGGCACTCACCTACAGACACACAGCTTTCTACACTGGCACTTACCTACAGACACCCACTTTCTACACTGGCACTCACCTACAGACACACAGCTTTCTACACTGGCACTCACCTACAGACACACAGCTTTCTGCACTGGCACTCACCTACAGACACACAGCTTTCTACACTGGCACTTACCTACAGACACACAGCTTTCTACACTGGCACTCACCTACAGACACACAGCTTTCTACTCACTGGCGCCTACAGACACAGCTTTCTGGCTCACCTACAGACACAGCTTTCTACACTGGCACTTACCTGGCTTTCTACCTGGCACTTACCTACAGACACACAGCTTTCTACTGGCACTCACCTACAGACACACAGCTTTCTACACTGGACCTGCAGACACTGCCTTTCCACTGGCACCGCCTACAGACACACAGCTTTCTACACTGGCCTACCTACAGACACAGCTTTCTACCTGGACTTACCAGACACACAGCTTTCTACTGGCACTCACCTACAGACACACCCTTTCTCTGGCACTTACCTACAGACACCCAGCTTTCTACACTGGCACTCACCTACAGACACACAGCTTTCTACACTGGACCTACAGACACAGCTTTCTACACTGGCACTCACCTACAGACACACAGCTTTCTACACTGGCGCCTACTGGACCCAGCTTTCACTACACTCACTCTACACACACAGCTTTCTACTGGGCACTCACCTACAGACACACAGCTTTCTACACTGGCACTCACCTACAGACACACAGCTTTCTACACTGGCACCTACCTACAGACACAGCTTTCTACACTGGCTCACCTACAGGACACAGCTTTCTACACTGGCACTTACCTACAGACACACAGCTTTCTACACTGGCACTCACCTACAGACACACAGCTTTCTACACTGGCCTTACCTGGCTTTCTACACTGGCGCTTACCTACAGACACACAGCTTTCTACACTGGCACTCACCTACAGACACACAGCTGTCTGGCTGGACCACCTGACACACAGCTTTCTGCACTGGCACTTTACAGACACAGCTCTTTAGCACTTACCTGGGACGCACGAGCTTTGCACTGGCACTGTACCTACAGGACACACAGCTTTCTACACTGGCACTCACCTACAGACACACAGCTTTTACTGTGCTTACCTCTGGACCTTTCTGCTGGCACTCACCTACAGACACACAGCTTTCTACACTGGCGCCTTACCTACAGACACCCAGCTTTCTACCTGGCAGACCTACAGACACACAGCTTTCCTACACTGGCACTTACCTACAGACACACAGCTTTCTATCTGCACTCACCTACAGACACACAGCTTTCTGCACTGTGCTTACCTACAGACACACCTTTCTACACTGGCACTCGCCTACTGGACACAGCTTTCTACACTGGCACTTACCTACAGACACACAACTTTCTACTGGCACTTACCTACAGACACACAGCTTTCTACACTGGCACTCACCTACACACACAGCTTTCTACACTGGCACTTACCTACAGACACCCAACTTTCTACACTGGCACTCACTACAGACACCCAGCTTTCTACACTGGCACTCACCTACAGACACACAGCTTTCTACTGGCACTTACCTACAGACACAGCTTTCTACACTGGCACTCACCTACAGACACACAGCTTTCTACACTGGCACTTACCTACAGACACACAGCTTTCACACTGCTCACCTACAGACACACAGCTTTCTACACTGGCACTTACCTAGCTTTCTACACTGGCACTTACCTACAGACACACAGCTTTCTACACTGGCACTCACCTACAGACACACAGCTTTCTACACTGGCACTTACCTACAGACACACAGCTTTCTACACTGGCTACAGACCTACAGACACACTACACTGGCACTTACCTACAGACACACAGCTTTCTACACTGGCACTTACCTACAGACACACAGCTTTCTACACTGGCACTCACCTACAGACACACAGCTTTCTACACTGGCACTTACAGACACACAGCTTTCTACACTGGCACTCACCTGGGAGACACACAGCTTTCTACTCTGGCACTTACCTACAGACACCCAGCTTTCTACACTGGCACTACCTACAGACACACAGCTTTCTACACACTGGCGCTTACCTACAGACACACAGCTTTCTACACTGGCACTCACCTACAGACACACAGCTTTCTACACTGGCACTTACCTACAGACACACAGCTTTCTACACTGGCACTCACCTACAGACACACAGCTTTCTACACTGGCACTTACCTACAGACACACAGCTTTCTACACTGGCACTCACCTACAGACACACAGCTTTCTACACTGGCACTTACCTACAGACACACAGCTTTCTACACTGGCACTCACCTACAGACACACAGCTTTCTACACTGACATTTACCTTATTAAAAGGAAAACCAATCAGTTAAGTAAACTTCTATTTGCTTTTTCATATTTTACTACCTAACCCACAACTATTACCAACATAAACTACCACAGCCATAAAGACATTAGCATCCTTCATACAAGACCCATACTGGACCTTTGAGCTCACCCGAAGATACCCTGGAACTCTTATGTCTGACAGAAGAAGGCCCAGACGAACAGGGATACCTCAGGGCTCTGAACATGATCCCAGGTAAGTGGAATATTGAACTGGTAAGTTTAGTGGCGTCCTTCAGATGAGAAGTAAACCGAGGTCCTATTGTAAGTGACTCTGCAGCAGCAGCATTTGTGATGCATAGTTCAGCCACTAGGCTAGGGAAGTCGCTTTGGATAAAAGCGTCTGCTAAAAGACTAATTAATAATAATAATAATAATAATAATAATAATAATAATAATAATGAACTGGACTCTCTATTTAACTTTTCACATAACTGAATGTGGCTGACAATACCACAAAGGAAAGTGTGAGATGTGAGGAGTATGAAAATATGGTTTTCTGAGAAGAGACAAACAGACAATCTTGCACGTTTCTACATACATGCGAGAACAGAAACCACAAGCAACTGATAGGTAAAAGCAGAACAAGCGCTCGTGTCGGGTTAAGCAAAGCAAAAGTGAAACCACAGCCAAAGTTCTGCAACAAGGAGGGTTACAAAGAGTGCATGTGAAACTAGGGAGGACTGAGTAATGAAGCTAGTGGAAGACTGACAACAGACCAGAGCTGTACAATAAACACCTGAGCCACTTCTTCCAGAGATTGAAATCCTATACTTTGTCTCCATGAGGATCGCCATGCTATATTATTGAAATGTATGTGTTCATGGAACTGTGTATATATTGGGTCTCATAATCAAACATTAAATTACTTTAGATTTAAAACTATTAATTTAGATACTTTAATATATATATACAGTAAGTTTGATATATGAATAAATTATACAGATTTACTGTATGCGACAGATTGTATTTTCTAATGTCTACTTGAGGCCTGAAGGAAGGTTAAATATATAAGAACATAAGAAAGTTTACAAGCGAGAGGGGAGGCCATTCAGCCCATCTTGCTCATTTGGTTGTTAGTAGCTCATTGATCCCAGAATCTCATCAAGCAGCTTCTTGAAGGACCCCAGGGTGTCAGCTTCAACAACATTACTGGAGTTGGTTCTAGACCCTCACAATTCTCTGTGTAAAAAGTGCCTCCTTTTTCTGTTCTGAATGCCCCTTTATCTAATCTCCATTTGTGACCCTGGTCCTTGTTTCTTTTTTCAGGTCAAAGTCCCCTGGGTTGACATTGTCTATACCTTTTAGGATTTTGAATGTTTGAATCAGATCGCTCGTAGTTTTCTTTGTTCAAGACTGAATAGATTCAATTCTTTTTAGCCTGTCTGCATCGACATGCCTTTTAAACCGGGATAATTCTGGTTGCTCTTCTTTGCACTCTTTCTAGAGCAGCAATATCCTTTTTGTAACGAGGTGACCAGAACTGAACACAATATTCTATGTGAGGTCTTACTAATGCATTGTAAAGTTTTAACATTACTTCCTTTGATTTAAATTCAACACTTCTCACAATATATCAAGCTTCTTGTTGGCCTTTTTATCTTCACCACATTGTCTAGATGAAGACATTTCTGAGTCAACATAAACTCCTAGGTCTTTTTCATAGTCCCCTTCATCAATTTCAGTATCTCCCATATGATATTTATAATGCACATTTTTATTGCCTGCATGCAATACTTTACACTTTTCTCTATTAAATTTCATTGTCTGCCCAGTTCTGAATGCTGTCTAGATCATTTTGAATGACCTTTGCTGCTGCAACAGTGTTTGCCACTCCTCCTATTTTTGTGTTGTTTGCAAATTTAACAAGTTTGCTTACTATACCAGAATCTAAATCATTAATGTAGATTAGGAATAGCATAGGACATAACACTGATCCCTGTGGTACACCACTAGTTACCTCGCTCCATTTTGAGGTTTCTCCTCTGATCAGTACTTTGTTTTCTACAAGTTAACCACTCCCTAATCCATGTGCATGCATTTCCTTGAATCCCTACTGTGTTCAGTCTGAGAATTAATCTTTTATGCAGGACTTTGTCAAAAGTTTTCTGGAAATCTAAATAACCCGTGTGTGAATGAACATTAGAATGTCATTTTTCTAACAATCCTTTTGATTCCCACTTTGCTTGTTTCCTTAGACATGTGTCATCTCTGCAGTCTATTGTGGAATTGTAGTCCTGGGCAAAATGCTGTGGCAGCAGAGACCATATTTAAAATAAATACAAAAATAAATGTTTTAAAACAAGTACACCCCCAGTTTAAGTAGAAATCATGTCATTTATTTCATATGAACAACTGTTTTGATTGATCATATTTTATGATAAGAATTAAGGCTAAAAATTAGGAGGGATTATATTTAAGAATGGTGGCCAATTAGTTTTTTTCCATGCTGCTTTCACGGGCACGGCCCCCAGCCAACCAGGACCCCCCAATCAGGACAGCACTGGCCAAGCCTACATACTCAATTAGTTGCCTAGCAACGCATCTCCTGTTAAGCGTCCCAGCTACTTCCATGAAGGCACACATCAATTAAGAACCAGAGACAGGGTAATCCTGTCACTGTACCTAACTTTATTCTCACTACTGTGGTGCATGTGGGGCTATATATATAGATAGAACACAATGTGTTCCCTTATGATAAGCTAGCCAATATGGCTTATGCTTATGTAAAGTTCTAGATTGTGTATTGAAAACCTGGCGTTTGAAGTTTTCAATGGTGCCTCACTGCCCCTTTTAAAAAGATGCCCCCCCTTCCCTCAGGAACCTCTACACAGGCACTTACCTACAGACACACAGCTTTCTACACTGACACTTACCTACAGACACACAATGTTCAATGAACTTGGAGAAAGTATGCAGCGTAGCCCAGCTAGCCGCAGTACAAATATCAGACATCGAGGCACCTGTGAAGAGGGCCCAAGATGTAGCCAACCCTCTAGTGGAGTGTGCGGCTACCCTACCAGGTGGGGGCAAGCTAGCACTATTATATGCAGTCGAGACTGTATCCAAATCCAGTGTGACAGACGCTGCTTGGAGAGGGGCTGTCCTAGGGTCCGTATCCCGTGACAGACGAAGAGCCGGTCAGATTGATGCAGAGCTCTTATCCTATGCACATAGCATTTCAGTGCCCGCACTGGGCAGAGGAAATTCAATATCTCATCCTCGGTTGAAGCAAACGGAGGTGGGTGGAAGGACTCCAGTTCCACAGAATGATTAATGTGGAAGGCTGTGATCACCCTGGGGAGGAAAGCAGGGCTGATGTGCAGAGACACCCTGCTGCCATCCTCCCAAACACTCATGCAGGAGCTATGACAGCGCCTGCAGCTCACTGACCCGCTTAGCGGAGGTGATAGGGAAGAGGAAGGCTGTCTTCATAGACAGGTACTTCAGCTCTATGGAGTGTTAGGGTTCAAACAGGGCCTTCGTGAGAGCCTCCAGTACAATATTAAGGCTCCATTCAGGGGGAACAGTCCTCCAGGGAGGGCGTAATCGCCGAGCGCCTTTAAGAAAATGGGTAGCCAAAAATGTGCACCCGGAGACATTGAATCTGCGGGGGCATGGCAAGCAGAGATAGCCGCTGAATACACCTGCAAGGTGGAAGCTGACCTACCAGCATCAAGCAGCGAAAATATAAACGTCACCGCCAAAGAATAAAATAAAACAAGGCAAGATATTACATTATTTCTGCAGGAGCCACTGTCCACAACGAAGCAAAACCAATGACAGCTTCAAAAGCAGTGGCTTTGATAAGCATACACAAAGATAGAACTAACACTGTGAATGCTTCAAAACTATGGACACGTTTATAGCAAAGAATGAGCGCAGAGAAGCCGGCTCTGGGTGTGATAGCGAATGTTTCTGCATTTGTCATATTGTAACACTATAGAAGACTGTTGAAACATGTTGAAACATTTGTTACCATTTCATGTAATTTGTGTTCGAAGCAGTAAATAACTGTAGAACTTAAAAAATAGCTGGCTTTTAGGTAGGCTATAACGATAAACAAATACTATGTAGACAGCAGTTTAATATTCTTTATCAATACATTATTTATCAATGTAAATGGTGTACATGGTCATTTTAAAAAAACAAACATTTAATTTATTTTTTAATTTATTATTAATATGTATTTTTAATAATCTATTTTCCATTCATAGCCTGCTCGTATTAGGAATGCACGACGGAGCCACTATATCTGAAATACAAGAGTATGTTTGTGTGTGTGCGTGTGTGTCTCTCTGTTTGTGTGTGGGGGGGTGTGTCTGTGTGTGTCTCTGTTTGTGTGTGTGTGTGTGGGGGGTGTCTGTGTGTCTCTGTGTTCCTGTGCTGCTGTTTAAGACTGTCACATCGCTATCATCACACTATACAGACCGATACTCAGATGTCGCTCTCATCGCTCGCTGTGCCCTCTAGTACCCACAGACGCAGCACCAGCTCGGTTGTAGGGGAAAAAGCAGACTTAGAACGAGAACGAGAAGGAGAAGACTCGACTGTCACCATGGAACTGATGACGACACGTTCTCGCACCTCTCTTGTGAACTCGAGCACGGGGAATGGGAACGAGGAGGTGTCTGCTGAAATCACCATGCCGGCTCCCGGCTCACCGAACCACTGCAAGCTGCGCGATAGGACTATTCTTTCAGAGGAGAAGCGCAGGCTGTGCGGCTGGGCGCTCGGCATTGCCCTCTCCGGCATTGTTCTCATGATTCTGCAAACCGAACTTTGCTGGTTCGTCTGCGGCAAGGTAGGCTGCTTCGAAATACTTCAAATAAAACAATTCAGTGTACATTTTTTAAAAACATTTCAGTATCTTCTAACGTAAGCTGCTGCAAAAGCGCCTTCAGAATTCTGTAACATACTTCAGTTTGTCATTTTAAAACATTTTCCTTTCTCAGCGATAGTACGTTTTAGAAGAAAATTGATTATTTCGATTTTGTGTGTGTTAAATCTCATCCATAACTATCAAATGCCCAGTGTTGCTCACTTTAGATAAGCTATAAAGGAACTTAAAATGCCTGGAATCATTTGCCATTACATTTATTACATTTATGTTATTATTTCTACCAGGGTTGGGTTGAATTCCAATTCATTTTTAAAATCAATTCCCGATTCCCAATTCACATTCACTTTTAATCGATTCCAACGATGCAACGATGAGCAGCATTCTGTTAAAATGCGCTTCTCACGGCGGCCGCACTTCACTTCCATTGAAGTCACCGTTTGGTAGTCGATTAAATTGTCTTCAAATGATAGCAACTGAACAATCAACAATTATGTCGTCTCTAAAATATCAATTGAAGTTCCTTCAAAGGAAGTGGGAATTGATTTTCAAAAGGAATTGGAATCGCAAACAGGACTGGATCCCGGATTCCATGAAGCACCTGTCCGTGGATATCCCGATCCTGATCTGAATCGTTTATTGAACCAATTAGAGCTGCATCCAGACCCTGCAGTGGTGCATGATCTCATTGTACCTGAGAATGGCCCTCCAGGACTGACCGGAGACCCCCGATCCAGGGTGATTTCCCAGCGTGCTCTAACATGCGCTAAAAGACAGCGGTGTTTTATATAGACAGAGGGAAAAATAAATAAATTCTATAGGCACCTGTCTTCACTTTGTTAAAACTTTGTTTTGACCGTAGCGGTTTAAACTCACGTCGGGACATATTTCCAAAACGTTTACTCCAGTCTTTAATTCATTCCTATTTTTAAAAGCGCTTTTAAAATATTATTATTATTATCATTATTATTATCATTATTATTATTATTATTATTATTATTAACACCTGTTAATTTTACAAAACCAGAACCGAACTAAGGGATGCATTTCCGGTTCTCTGAAGCGCTCTCGAAGTGTTTTGTGTCTCATTCTGTAGCCTGATTTACCTGATTTTTCTCCTTTTAAAAATAGGAGTTAATTAAAACGGGGGAAACGCTTTGGAAATACAGCCCGTCACTTTCTTCACCCGCTGGGGTGCCCTTGTCTTCATTTGTCATTTGGAGCATTTTTAACTGGCATCTACCTGCGTTTAAACGTTATCTAATATTGTGACGAAAACTTCCTAGAATTGTATTAACTGCACAAGTCAAGTCTAAATGCGATATGTCAAATTACATAAATAAATACAGCTTGTGTTCGGAATTTTTCATACAAAATCCTTTGGTAGATAATTTTGTTAAATGTAACGCGCTGCTTCACGTTTGAAATAATCGAGGCTTCCAATTAAGAAGCATTGTGACGCGTGGAACCCTGAATGATTCTATTTACTGCTGGCTATTGGCTGCGTGTGAACGCATTGAATCCCCGGACGCTCAGTGTTCGTTGGCTGCTTATTCAAGGTAACTCGCTCTATCACTTGTAGCCTATTGCATAGCGTGAGGGTTACTGGTCGTTTAGAACATATTCATATACATTACTGATTTCATATCCCTGGCTTTAATAGCACATTATTATTAGTGGGGCTTGCGAAGCAAGAGTCCCCACTTTAAATCTTCGACATACTTCTTAATATTATTCTTTGGCACGCTACTCCTCTTACACAGTTTATGCTAGAAACGCCGTTCAAACTTTAAAACGTGTAGACCGGTCTGGAATAGTGTGCTTGTATACAACTTTTTGATATATTTTATTCTTTTTAAACTATTAAGCTTTTTGTCCTTTTTTGTCCATCTTCATTCATTTTAATGGGACTTTCTTCAACATTCTAAAGCTCCCCATTGTTTTAAAACACCAGCATTCTATTTACTGTAAACGACGTAACTTTTGACACAAATCAGCTACTTTGACCACTTTCTCAACAAGACAAAAAGTTAGAGGGTATGACATCTTCCGCCACTAAGTCCGCTTTATTTTCTTTTCTTTCTCGGTATGCATGCTGCGTACCGGTTATGTGAACCCCTGTCTAAGTTGTCTGTCTTTTCTTTGCCTGCTTCCTTGGTATTTTCACTGGTGTTTAATCGACCATGTAATTCAGTTTAGACCTGGTTTTCACATGTTAATTAAAACGCTAACACTGTTGATGGTTTGCTAAATCGCTGCATTTGTATGTAAATGAGGACACGCCCCTAAAGTTCAGGCCATGTCCCGCGCTCACGCTGCCTTGCCGAGTGGGCACTAACGGTCACTAAATCACATGAATGGGCAAAGTCTGTTTGCCACACGTGCGCCTGATTTGTGGCACGCTAACTGTTCACAGAACTGTTCTGCGATTACTTTAGGGGTTTGAACGTTGCTGAATAGGGCCCACAGTGCGGCTCAGTGCTGTCTCTGTGTGGTACTGGCTGCAGGTTCACTGACAGTGCGGCTCAGTGCAGGGGCTGTGGAGGCTCAGTGCTGTCTCTGTGTGGTACTGGCTGCAGGTTCACTGACAGTGCGGCTCAGTGCAGGGGCTGTGGAGGCTCAGTGCAGTCTCTGTGTGGTACTGGCTGCAGGTTCAATGACAGTGCGGCTCATTGCAGGGGCTGTGGAGGCTCAGTGCTGTCTCTGTGTGGTACTTGCTGCAGGTTCACTGACAGTGCAGCTCAGTGCAGGGGCTGTGGAGGCTCAGTGCTGTCTCTGTGTGGTACTGGCTGCAGGTTCACTGACAGTGAAGCTCAGTGCAGGGGCTGTGGAGGCTCAGTGCAGTCTCTGTGTGGTACTGGCTGCAGGTTCACTGACAGTGTGGCTCATTGCAGGGGCTGTGGAGGCTCAGTGCTGTCTCTGTGTGGTACTGGCTGCAGGTTCACTGTCTCAGTAGGACCGGGTGTAAAGGGATGTGATTGTGTGGGTCTGCTCTTGTGTTGCAGGATTCGGTCTCTGTCTTCATTATCAGATTGCTGATCAGCCTGTCCACTGTGTGTCTGCTGGGGCTGCTGGTGGCGTTCCACTACAAAGACATCCAGGTGAGTAGCCTTTCAACCCTTATGAGACTTTCCCATAGTAAAAGCACTGTAAAGTGTAATAAAGCACAGAGAAAGCATTGTAAAGCTCAGATAGGTCAGGTAAAGCATAGGGAAGCATTGTAAAGCGCAGAGAGGTCTGGTAAAGCATAGGGAAGCATTGTAAAGCAGAGATAGGTCTGGTAAAGCATAGGGAAGCATTGTAAAGCACATAGAGGTCTGGTAAAGGCGGAGCCGTCCTTCAAAATGAGATGTAAAACGGGGTTATATTTTTTAGTGACTGCAGCAGTTGTGCTGTATAGTTCTCACACTAGTCTAAGTCGCTTTGGATAAAAAGCGTTTACTAAATGAATAATTCAGTTACTAATAAAAATATAGCTAAGCGCTTATAAGAGGTATGAAAAAAAAGTTTCCAAAGCATTGGCTAGTGCTTACTTTAAATTGAGGTAGAAGGAGTTGATGTAGAAAGTGCTAATTAAAGGGAAGAGCCGATTTTAAAGATGGTCAGCGCTCCTTTTAAAGGAAGGGACCAATGATTCTGTTAATAAAGCTAATAAGAGGTAAAAGAATAGGTTTTAAAGATGGTCAGCGCTCCTTTAAGTGACTCTGCATCAGCAGCAGCAGTTGTTGATGCATAGTTCACCCCCAAGTCTCTGTAAGTCGCTTTGGATAAAAGTGTCTGATAAATGACTGAATAATAATGGCATAATAATGCAGCCAGTGCTGATAAGAGGTGTGCCGAAGGGCAGGCTGGTGATTGCCTCATGTTGTGTTCTTCAGCCAAGCTTCGACAGGTATCTGGTAGCTCCACGGTGCGTGTGGAGTTTCTGAGGCTCGTGTTTCACCCGGCACAGGCTCTTTTTTGCAAGACGGTGTTTAAGGCGGCTAGCTAGCGGTGCAAGGGTTGCCAGTTAGTGCCCAGCCTCCTCTGCCCTGTTACAAAGGCAGTGCTATTACTAAAGGGAACAAAACTGGGATAGGAGTCCTTCTGTCCCCTCCTGATGTGACCCCTTGTTGTCTGTCTGTCTGTCTGTCTGTCTCTCCACACAGGTGTTCATGATCGATCATTCCGTGGAGGACTGGCGCATCGCCCTCACTTCCTGCCGCATCTTCTCCATCTCCCTCGAGCTGGTAGTGTGTGCCCTGCACCCCGTCCCATTGGCCTGGCTCCCGGGGAGCGGAGAGGATGGGGTGGACGGGGAGGGGTTGAGGAGGACGGGCTGGAACTCCACGCTCCCCACCCCTCCCGCCTGCTCCCTGCCGGTCTGGGAGCTGCTGCTCACCTCCATGATGTTCCTGCGGCTGTACCTGGTACCTCGCTCCCTGCTGCTTTACAGCAAGATCCACCAGAGTGCCTCTTACAGGAGCATCGGCTCCCTCAACAACATCAACTTCCACTTCCTCTTCGTGCTCAAGCTGCTGATGAACACCCAGCCCGGCCTCACGCTGCTCGCCTTCATCATCTTCCTCTGGCTCACCGCCTCCTGGATCCTCACTCTCTGTGAGAGGTCAGTGAGCAGCTGAGGTGCCTGTCTGCTGAGTGAGCACCTTAGAATGGGTTCCTCACAGAATATAAAACAGTGAAAACATGGGGAAGCACAGAGAGGTCTGGTAAAGCATAGGGAATCATTGTAAAGCACAGAGAGGTCTGGTAAAGCATAGGCAAGCATTGTAAAACACAGGGAGGTATGCTAAAGCATGGGGAGGCATTGTAAAGCACAGAGAGGTCTGGTGAAGCATAGGGAAGCATTGCAAAACACAGGGAGGTATGCTAAAGCATGGGGAAGCATTGTAAAGCGCAGTGAGGTCTGGTAAAGCATAGGGAAGCATTGCAAAGCACAGAGAGGTATGGTAAAGCATAGGGAAGGATTGTAAAGCACAGAGAGGTCTGGTAAAGCATAGGGAAGCATTGTAAAGCACAGACAGGTATTTATTTCTTAGCAGACGCCCTTATCCAGGGCTACTTACAATTGTTACAAGATATCACATTATTTTTACATACAATTCCCCATTTATACAGTTGGGTTTTTACTGGTGCAATCTAGGTAAAGTACCTTGATCAAGGGTACAGTAGCAGTGTCCCCCACCTGGGATTGAACCTACGACCCTCCGGTCAAGAGCCCAGAGCCCTAACCACTTCTCCACACTGCTGCCCTTATGGTATGGTATGGTAAAGCATAGGGAAGCATTGTAAAGCACAGAGAGGTATGCTAAAGCATGGGGAAGCATTGCAAAGCACAGAGAGGTCTGGTAAAACAATACTTACACTGGCCTTGCCTCTCCACTACGGAGCCAACTCTTCAGTTGAATGCTCAGCCCTTGTCTCTCCATTCAGTTCAGTGGGCTGAGGCTCCAGTCTGATGAGCACTGTGCCCCTGCAGGCAGAGTGAAGGTGCTGTGGGCAGCATGGAAGATACGGTGTGGCTTGTCGCCATCACCTTCTTGACGATCGGATATGGAGACCTCACCCCCAAGACCACCTGTGGGAGGACAGTCTGCCTGCTCACCGGAGTCATGGTAGGAACACTAGAGAGCGGGCTCTTCAGTTAATAACACTGACCTCTCCACTACAGAGCTGGCTCTTCCGTTAATAACACTGACCTTCCCACTACAGAGCTGGCTCTTCAGTTAATAACAGTGACCTCTCCACTACAGAGCTGGTTCTTCAGTTGAGTTAATAACACTGACCTCTCCACTACAGAGCTGGCTCTTCAGTTTAGTTAATAATACTGACCTCTCCACTACAGAGCTGGCTCTTCAGTTAATAACACTGACCTCTCCACTACAGAGCTAGCTCTTCAGTTGAGTTAATAACACTGACCTCTCCACTACAGAGCTGGCTCTTCAGTTTAGTTAATAATACTGACCTCTCCACTACAGAGCTGGCTCTTCAGTTAATAACACTGACCTCTCCACTACAGAGCTAGCTCTTCAGTTGACTTAATAACACTGACCTCTCCACTACAGAGCTGGTTCCTCAGTTGAGTTAATAACACTGACCTCTCCACTACAGAGCTGGCTCTTCAGTTGAGTTAATAACACTGACCTCTCCGCTACAGAGCTGGCTCTTCAGTTAATAACACTGACCTCTCCACTACAGAGCTGGCTCTTCAGTTAATAACACTGACCTCTCCACTACAGAGCTGGTTCTTCAGTTGAGTTAATAACACTGACCTCTCCACTACAGAGCTGGCTCTTCAGTTAATAACACTGACCTCTCCACTACAGATCTGGTTCTTCAGTTGAGTTAATAACACTGACCTCTCCACTACAGAGCTGGCTTTTCAGTTGAGTTAATAACACTGACCTCCCCATTACAGAGCTGGCTCTTCAGTTGAATGGTGAGGCGTTCCTCTTTGAACCTTGCGGTTCGCATCCAGCCCTCACCTCTCCATTCTCTTCGTTTAAGCTGGGATGCGAGTCATTGCAATGTGTGGTTTCTATGTGTACATTATGTTGAACCATCTGTCCTATGCTGTTGGTAGGGAGTGGGATGCACCGCCATGCTGGTTGCTGTCGTCTCAAATAAACTGGTGCTCAACAAGGCTGAGAAGCACGTGCACCAGTTCATGATGGACAAAAGGACACCAAGAAGGTAGGCCAGCATCGCAGCCATTGTGTGTGCTGATGCGCTGGGGAGGCAAAATAAGCTGTCCCCTGGAGCCAGCATTACACTTCAGCCATCAACACCATCAGAAGGATATCGACATCATCATATGGAAGGAAATGCAAATGGATGGAGACGCAGATGGATCACATTAGTTTAATGTAGAGCTAAGCTTTAGTTGGTGCTTATCTTGGTGAGAGCCGAGTTCAAATCAGCATGATACTGAGGTACTGTCAGATTAGCCAGTCTGGCAAACTGGTGGTGGGGGGGGGGGGGCAGTCTACCTGGTGTAGCAGGGGGCTGTGCTCTGGGACCTTCTTGACCCCTGTTGTGAGAGCAAGTGCTGATTGTGGTTGGTCTCTGTGTGCAGATACGCAACGCGGCGGCCAACGTCTTGAGGGAGTGCTGGCTGCTTCACAGGAGCAGCAGAGGCAGGAGACACAGCGGAGAACACAGGAGGGACCAGAGACGACTGCTGAAGGCCATCCAAGTGTGAGTGAGACCAAGCGACAAACACAAGCACGCACACGTACCTGAGTACTGAGATTTTGAGAGCATGTTGAATTATTTGGGGAATTGTCAGGTTATATTTATTTTTTTCTTAACCACTGGCAAAGATATGCACAGGTCATCAGTAGTGTGTAGAGCAGGATGCGTGCAGTGTGAGGTCATGTATCTAATGTTTATTCATGTCCATATGCACTCTCATCCACTTTATTGTTGCAGTGTGCATCGTATGGAGAGCTCTGATTGGTATAATCCTAAAATTTAAACGTGTAGGAGGAGATTTAATGTCATCAGGCGAGTCTAAAACTCTTCTTACTTTTCCTTTGCCAGATTTCGGAACGTTAGGCTCCAGCAGAGGAAGAAGACAGATCATGGTAATAAAGTGGTGGACCTCTTAAAGGTACGTGCTGGAGCAGCTCTCCGCTGGACTGTCTGTTGCTGGGTTATTATTTGTGAGCTCACTGGTGTGATTTGCTATGTTAAGCCAAGGGAACACGAGGCCACTTTCTCAGGAACAGTGGCTTGAAACCTGGTTCCTGGAGACCGGGAGACTTAGTTTGAGGCATCTTTGCTGTATCAAACTCCAAGTCTCCCCTGGTGTGCCGTGCAGTGGCCTGTGTCCCTGTCTCTGTGTGCGTGTCTCAATCTGTCTCTGTGTGTGTCCCTATCGCTGTGTGTGTGTGTGTGTCTGCAGCTGCAAGTGATGATGTGTGTCTGTTTCTCTCTGTGTCTCTCTCACTCTCTGTGTGTCTCTGCTGCTGCAGGTGATGATGTTTGTCTGTTTCTCTCTGTGTGTCTCAGCACCTGCAGAGGATAACGTGTGATCTCAATGCGAACTGGAACAACTCGTACAAGGAGCTGGAGCAGAGGATCGACTCCATGGAGCAGAAGATGGATGCGCTGAGAATAGCCTTCCATGACATATCGCAGCCCCTCTCAAGAGCCGTGCAGCACAGAGCAGAGGACTACAGCCTCACGTAGAGCCCTATGTGAGGGGCTGGGGCTGGGAGGGTGAGTGGCTGGGGCTGGGAGGGCGAGGGGCTGGGAGAGTCAGGGACTGGGAAACTGGGTGCCAAGGTGTCTGAGCATCTGGATTCAGGGTCCCATTTCACCATGAACAAGAGGGATGAAAATAAAACTTCTATTCCATAGCAGTTTCACCTAATCCAGGTTTTACTATGAGCTAAATTAGCTGCAGTATGTCTAGGTAACAAGCTCAGGTGTATCTTATTAAACTCTTAGTGAAACCAGGAATGGATCACACTGCTGTGCAACTGGAGTCTGATTCCCAGCCCTGTAGATAGACTTTGATTGAAGGAGGTTTGTAGCTGATTTTATAGTGAAGAAAGCTACAGTATGTTGGTGGTAACTGTGGGATGTTTAGACAGAAAGATCAGGGATGGGAATCAGACTCCTATTGCACAGCAGTGTCTACCATTCCAGGTTTTACTGCTACCCGCTTGATCAGCCTAGTGTGTCTAGGTAACAAGCTCAGGTGTGTCTTATTATTAAACTCCTAGTGAAACCAGGAATGGATCACACTGCTGTGCAACGGGAGTCTTATTTCCATCTCATTTTCTTTTTCTTAGCCTGTGATATCTGAGCAGATCTCAATCCGAGTGCTTCAATACATGTTTTATGCAGTACTCCATGAGAGAGAATTAAAAAGCAGCAAGCAGCTCTCTATCCAGGCGAATCAGGGTCTAACAGGATACTCAATCACTAGAAACACTGAACAAAGCAAAATGATATAGCAAAACCGATAAACGGACTAACTCGCTATTTTCATAATTACCTTTAACGGATTAACACATTTGATATGATTGATTTAATGAATTAATAAACTGATATTATTAATGATCTTTCCTCCTCTGCACAGGTGTCTGTCTCCAGCCACCCATCTGTCTGCCTGTCTGTCCAACAAGACTCTTGTTGACCAGGAATAGTTGGACCAGAGCAGCTGTTGTTCTATCCTCCAAACACCAGGGGGCAGACTACAGCTTGTGAACAGCCACGGGACTCTGTGGTAAAGAAACTCAGGAAAGCCATGTGCCTCTTAACAAGCAAATCAAATGATTTTTTAAAATCTTTTTTCTTTAAGAACACAAACTGTAACGTGAACAATTAGGGTTGATCTGGGGTGCATTTCCACGCTATGACCAGGTCATCTGGTTGTGTGTTTTCGTGATCAGGTCACTAGACCTAGCGGTCACGGGTCCACTGAACCAGTGAACTCGGTTTGTGGCACGGCTCATGGTTGTAAACAGCGTCATGTGCACATATCTGTGCTCTGAGTTCATCCGATTCTGGCCTTCTAGCTATTCCAAAGACTAAAACAAAGGGCGAAAGAGCTTTTAGCTGTAATGCACCGAGATTGTGGAGTACATAGATTGCCATCTGATATCAGGGAAGCTCGGGTCACTAAGCTTGAGGTTAAAAAGTCATTTTTTTAGATTAGTTTTTGAATCCTGATTTTATGTCTCAATCTATTAATATTGTCATTTTACTCTTCTCTTTTTATTAATGTTATTTTTATGTTTTTCCTTCACTGTGTTTCTGTTGCTTTTAATTATTGAATTGTTCCTTAGTAACTGTTATCTTGCTAATCTTCTTATTAATCGTACCATGTTTTCTGTTGTCTGTGTTTAATTTTACTGCATTCTTGTTGTTGATTTTACTGTATTTTAAAATGCTTTTGGGACACTGGTGTGAAAGGCGCTATATAAATAAATAAACTTTAAACTTTAACCAGAGGTATTGTGGGATTGAGGTTTCCTGTCAAGGTGGCATCGCAAGTTTACAACTTGTCTCTGTAACCTTTTCTGAAAAAGATGGACAACAAACATGTACTGAAATGCAAGAAAGATGCATTGAAGGTGGGTTTAAGTTCCTGTGAAGCATTGTTTGATAGACCCCAAAAATAATCACATTTCATTTGCAGTTTACTGCACATATAACACAATAACAGGTACATTTCATAGAGTCACACAAGGCTGAGTGGAGGCGATTGTGTAAATGTGTTTAATATTTTAATGTCAGATGGTTTGTGTAGATTATAAAGTCATGTATAATAATGGGGCTGATATATATTACACATTATTATTATTATTATTATTATTATTATTATTATTATTGTTATTATTATTATTTATTTCTTAGCAGACGCCCTTATACAGGGAGACTCGTAAGCAAATACATTTCAAGTGTTACAAAACAAGTAATACAATAAGAGCAAGAGCATTAGGCTCAAAACGATTGATTAATTGCACTAAGTAAATGTTGATCACAAATTAAAAAAAATTGAAATACAATGAAAGCACTTGGACCAAACTAACTATAGTCCATATCCATCGCAATGCAGTCTAACACGTTTGCCTAGATATATTTTGCATGATTTATTGGTATAGAACTTGTGACAGACAGATGTATGACATTAGTCAGCATTATATACATAACCAACCTGTTGGTTCATCAGTAATACTCTGCGACTACATTTTCAACCTCTTTCAATGACCGGGTCCTTTATTGCATTGTGGTCACGTTCACAGGCTCTTGGTCAAAGGTCGCTTAACCCGCTTTCTTCCCTCCAGTTCAGGGCAAGCTTGAGGCACAGAGTCTGAACTGCTCACCCCCTAAGAGAACGTGAAGGGTGGTCCCTCCAGTCCAGGGGAGGCTGTATATTATGAGAACTAGACATGTTCTAGTGTTGTCAGACAGGGTGTGTACATTACTGACATACTCATTTATTACAGTGCTGATTTCATGAGTTAAAACCATTTTATACAGAACAGACACTCAAACAAAGCTTACAATCAAGGGACCTACTTTTCAAATCTGTGCACTATTTGTTTTATTCATTTCAGACAATATCTTCCCTCTCATCAGCAGAACATCATTCTCTCAAGTCCCTTCTTGTTTTGCTGTTGCTCGTTTGGTTTTCCACACTTCTTTATTTCCACTCTCTTTGACACCCCTTAAACCGTGTCTCACAATTTATAAATCTCTTTCAAAATTCTAAACTGTAACTCAATCAAAACCTCATTGTCATTGATAGTGGATGTTACCTACATTCTCCACACTCAATGAAAACCTCTCTGCTTTAATTAAAGTCATCACCATTGATAGAGGATGTGCCTGTTTCTCTGCTTTAATTAAACTCATCACCATTGATAGAGGATGTGCCTGTTTCTCTGCTTTAATTAAACTCATCACCATTGATAGAGGATGTGCCTGTTTCTCTGCTTCTCAGCTGTCTGGTAAAACCTGGATATTTTATTTCAACAGAAATCCAGTAAAAAATACAATAAATTAATAAAACAAAGAGAAGCTGTGGTGTCTTGTTACTGTTATATTGTACGCTGACAAAAACAGTATAATAGTGCTATGTAACACTGTCGTCTTTATTGTTACATAATTCCATATCTCACTCAAATGAATCAATAGACTGAACAGGATTGTTGGCAAACATGAGGACTGCATGTATTTAAAACAATTTGTTTAACAGATTCCACACGGCCATTTCAGAAAGGCTGTCATATCACAGGAGTAGTGTTGTTAATGGCACTCTGTACATTCATTATATACATGACATTTTAAAATAAGAATTCTACAGACCTTGCAAAGCAAAATCAAACCAGCTCTTCTAAGTGTGTTTCTATTTTGCTTTCAAGGACACTTCTTCTTCTGCAGTAATAACTCAAGAGCTGAGCTCTTTTTCAATGAACTGTGATGGAAATTCAAAAAGAATTCAAAAGGTTTTCAGATTGTGTTTCCAGACAAACTGAAATGGGTCGGTTTGGAAACTAATCATATGTGAGAAGATCCTTTAACAATTTTTACCTGGTCCTTCAACTTACAGTTTAATATTGATTTTCTTAGTCATGTGTCACACACACACACACACACACACACACACACACACACACTTACAGACACACACTTACAGACACACACACACACATATACATGCTGTAACAGGGTGGTTGAGGGTAGATGTATTAGCTTACGGCTGGATAGGGTCTTATTCCCTCAGGCACTCTCTTAAACCCTAGTAGTTAGATGTAGTACCACTGGGCTGACCACTAGGAGGCACTGTTCTGCAACTTGGTGGTTCTATGCAACACAGCACACACACAGATACATACACTCTCACACACACCCTTGGAATCCAGATTTCATTGGAGACAGACAAGCTAATGAAAAGAAAGTACATTACTGTTTATTAAACCTTTTGGATGATACAGATTCACAGGACCAAACATAGTGTACAAAACAATCCTGAATGATTTGAGTTATTTATTTATTTTATTATTGTTAAATCAAGTTATCAATATATATTTAAAACATATTGTTATATTTCTAATGATATAATAACAGTTCAAGTTTACTTTCCACCCCCACCTCCCCTATTTCATTCCTTTGGTCATCCACCAATCTATATTCATTTCAAACACTCCTGAATGTGGATATGAAGAAAACAGAGGAAACAGTGACATCTAGTGGAGAACAGAAACCAGACACAAGCAGACAGCAATCATGTACTGTGTGATTAGACACAACACGTCTGTTATCTCCTGTCAGATCACAGATAGGATAACAGGATCACTGTCACCAATCTCAATCAGGGTTTAATAAGACTGCCTTGCTGGTTTGAATTCATTGGAAAGTGGGTTTCTTCTTGGAAATAAAGTTGCAGTCGTCAGTATTTATTACTCCTCAAGTGGTAGATAAAGCAAGGAAAATTCAATGTAATTTAAGAATATAATGGGGAGAGTGGATTGTAACAGTGTAGAAATATGTAGGAAACGAGTTCAATAAAATACATGATACTGAATAAAATAACGTTTAACACCCTGTGTAAAAATACAGGAAGGAATCTCAGTCATGTCATTTATGAGAAATGTCTTCTTTCTTGTGATGATATTTCACTCACATTATTGTTAAAATAAGCAATACAAATACTATAGACATGTTGAACTGCCTAACGAGTAGACCAAATGCATCTAATTAAGTGCTTGTTAGAGTAATTATCCAAACGTTTCCAGAAAGCCAATTAAATAATTTACAAAAATATATTAATAATAACACAAGGAAAAGGCACATTTTACATATTGATTGCTGTATAAAGGTATGTATGAAGCCCCATTGTATATAGATTTGTCGGATGTACCTAAATCCCAAATAGTTCAGATAGATACTATAAATATCTATAAATATCCATTTGATAGACAAAATCCAGCTCAAAACAAGAACATGGTTTTCTGAGAATCTTGCCGGTCATGTTTTTCAAACCTGCACATTTCAGACCTATGTAGCCAATGGAAGTGCAATATAGGAACACATTGTGGAATTATTTATTTAGATACAATCACCTTAAGAGATACTTATCAGTATTTGTGTGGAGTAGTGGTTAGGGCTCTGGACTCTTGACTGGAGGGTCATGGGTTCAATCCCTGGTAGGGGACACTGCTGCTGTACCCTTGAGCAAGGTACTTTACCTAGATTGCTCCAGTAAAAACCCAACTCTATAAATGGGTAATTGTATGTAAAAAAATAACGTAATATCTTGTAACAATTGTAAGTCGCCCTGGATAAGGGTGTCTGATAAGAAATAATTAATAATAATTTGCTGTGGGAATTCTAGCACTGTGCAGAGATGCCAACTAAGTCTGCCATTTGGTGCTATTTATGTGTTTGAAATCAATAAATACTCAGGACATATTGAACATGTTATGCTGAAACACCTGTCCAGTTGTGAGTGTTTACAATTACAAAAACACTAACCTGACAGATTAAACAGTAAAAATGAGGCTGCCTCGGCCCCAAGTGTAAAAACAAATAATTCACCTCATTTTGCTATGCAGGTGGTACCATTTTACCCCCTAACTTTCATCCAAAATTGTGTCAGATTGAACATTCCCTTAACCAAGGAGGACAGACAGGGAGTTCAATACAAAGGTTTTCTAAAACACAAAAGAGTCTAGTTCAGCTGGCAGATTGTTACAGAGGAATCATAATCAAGCCCAAACCCAGGATAGAGCGGCTCAGTGAATGTGGTTTGGAATCTGTGCAGGAGGGTCATTGTGTCAGAGACATGCATAAAGGACAGCGTGCGGGCATTAAAGTCCAGATATACTCCTATTCTGGGGAAGTGGGGCAGTTATTGCAGTGTGATTGTTTTTGTGCCGGGCAGTGTAACTGGAATCAGAGCAGGACAAACTCCAGGACTTGTCATTGCCTCCAGGACACAAAAACATCCCATCCTTTCCTGCTAATTCCTTTATATGTGACTCCTATAAAAGCCTCTTCTCCCTCCACTCAATCTCCCAGTAACAGCGAATCCCAGACAAACCCTCTCTGCAAAGCACTTGTTTCCAGCTGTCAAATCTCTCTGGGTGATTAGGATATCGCTGGGTCTCTCCCCTCCGTGTCACCTTCCTGTTGCCTTCAGACAGACAGAGCACTCCATGCACTGTGTAGGGGTCCAGTGTGAGCTGACAGGAATCTGATTGAAGAGGACATTTAGAGGAGAGACAGTTAGAAAAGTCAAATCACCTAGAAAATCTCCACTACGTTTGAATGGTACAGAACCAATAAAAACAGACTGATAAATACATATTACAGCAGTTTTTTTCATAATGGTTGTTTCTGACATTAAGCTACACCTTGAAAACAGAAGAAGAATTGAGGTACAAAGGTACAGACGGGAGTAATATGATTATTTGGGTTATTTTGCGTGAGTAATGATGCTATGCATTGTAAAATATTATACACCCCTCTTCAGCATGCACTGGGACAGATGAATACATGCAGAATGACTGGGGGTGGGACATTTCTTACCATTTTACCCAATCGGACACCTTGCTTACTAAATATCTGGAAAAGAATATCACCCATGCTTCAAAAAATATGCCTAATATTTTAATGAGCAATCCATCCCACAAGTGCAGTGATACTGCAATATACATTTACTACCAGCACAGGATGACCGGGAGGGATAGCTGTTCATTTTACCCCACAACTGATTTCACATGTATTGTATATGTATTAAAAGGGATGGGTATCTATTTAGGGATACCAATATATTTAGGGAGAAAAAGGTCTGCGTGGAAAGACAGACAACAAATGCCACACTCCCAGTCATTCTGCATGTATGTATCTGTCCCAATACTTGTTTGAGAGGAGTGTAGATTAATGGCTTCACAATTACTAATAAATAATAATGGAGTGACACATCTTTCAATCAAATGTTTCAGTGAAAACAGACTTACATTTTAAAAACTCAGCTCTGTTCGTTGGCTCTGGAGCTTGCAGACTGTAAACTGCAACTTCATTCACTTTGCAGAAAAGAGAGAGGGAAATAGAATTGAAACATGAGGATTAATACACAACACACAGAAGACTCCAAACAGCAATCTGCCATGCTCTTAATCTTTAAACACAAAGTGCATCTGTTCAGTTTATCAGTGTAGCAAAGGACCCAGCTAACTCCACCCTCATTAGGAATGTTTCACACGACAACCAATCTAAATCTCTACCAAAGGAGTCTATTTCACACCAACCTGTATTGGTTATTTGGACTAATCTCCCCTTGCAGAAGTCCTCAATATTGTCTTTAAGTTCAGATACAGCTTTCCTCACAGCCTCAAAAGAGATGTCTGTATTGACAGTAACGCTGGGTAAGTCTTCATCTTCAGGGGGGGGCACAGAGAGACTGGAAATTCTACAAAAAAACAGGAAAGTGGAGAAAATGAGTTTTCAGTGAAACAGTATGGGGTCCAAAACATTCCTGGGGAAAAACAAGGATTCATTCGATTGGAGAGGTTGGTCTGAAACCCTCCCATTTATGTACTTGAGATTTTCTAACAAGCAGTGATGTTACCTGTAGAAAATGGATGTGATCCTCTGTCTCTGAAAGCTGTTTCAGCTCAGTGTTTCTCCTCCTTAGCTCAGCAATCTCCTGCTCCAGTTTCTTCATGCGTTCTTCAGCATGATTCACTGCAGCTTTCTCGTTAGCTCCAATCAGCTCAATAACCTCAGTGTGGATCTTCTCAATGAATTGGATCAGCTCAGTAAAGATCTCGTTACTTTTCTTTATGTCCCTCATTGTAGATTTCTGATTGAAAGAACACAGTAAGATATGGACATCTGTAAATTTGTTTATTTGTTTAGAAATCTTTTCCAAAAGGAAAACAAGACAGTCTTCAATCTTTTTAGATTTTTATATTTTTAAATAAGGTTTGTTCCTTTTATTTATCTAAATAATAATAATAATAATAATAATAATAATAATAATAATAATAATAATAATAATAACAACACCCTCTTGTCAATACCCACTTTCAGTGACTCCACAGTCTGTTTCAGCTCCTCAGTTTCTTTCAGTCTCTCCTGGATTCTCTGTTGTATTTCTGTCTGTGTCTCTCCCAGCTGCTTCTGTGTAGAAACACAGTGACACAGTGACATTTCTGATGGGGCATTGAGTGATATCCCGTCACACCCAACACAGGATATTTCAGAGCAGGCTGTGTTATTAACACCTCTCCCATTAATATGGAATTAGATTAACAATACAGATGTTATGCAAACAGATACCTTGAGTGTCAATATCTAAAGGTATGCTATCTAAACTGTCAGAATAATCCTTAGTTAAATAGAATGTAGTAAATTACATGATATTTTTTTCACTGTTTCTTCACCTCCTTGTGATGTTTTCAGTGATTCAGAACGGTCTTATTGCAATACTCAATTCTTATTCTAATTAGTCTGTGTTATGGGGCTTAACCTGAGTTCAGAAGCTGATCTTCAGTCTCGTTGCCAGTCATAGATATCTGCAGACAGTCTAGATCAGTCAACATGCCTGCATAGTGGTAAAAGCCAGCGCCATCTAGTGTACAGCTGCCAGGTATACAACAGAAAACTTGATTTACTGCACCTGTCCACTAGATAGCACTGGCTCTTCCTACTAACTGAGAAGTTTTGCTAATCTAGCATGTGTTACATTACATATGCTCATGACAGGTGAATAGACAACTGAAGCTGCTTTCTCTTTAATGTTTGTTGTATTTAATATTTATTTGAGCCAAATGCTTTTGTTTAATCATTGAATGTAGGTGCCAGGCTTTGTATTTACATGCCTGAACCAATTTAACTATGATTAAGGCTGGGATTAAGTCACGGTGGTCATGGGTGTCACGGATTATGTGATTTTAGTTGAGAACATTGAACTTTACCAACACTACTTGAAATTCCACCTTAACCACGATTGTGCTAATGATGCTTAACAATCTCAGTTACCTTAATTTGTAATGTAGTCGTTCACACTACTCAATACTTTGTAATGTAGTCGTTCACACTACTCAATACTTTGTAATGTAGTCGCTCACACTTTAACTCAATACTTTGTAATGTAGTCGCTCACACTTTAACTCAATACTTTGTAATGTAATGTTCACACTTTAACTCAGTACTTTGTAATGTAGTCGCTCACACTTTAACTCAATACTTTGTAATGTAGTCGTTCACACTTTAACTCAATACTTTGTAATGTAGTCGCTCACACTACTCGATACTTTGTAATGTAGTCGTTCACACTTTGACTCAATACTTTGTAATGTAGTCGTTCACACTTTAACTCAATACTTTGTAATGTAGTCGCTCACACTTTAACTCAATACTTTGTAATGTAGTCGTTCACACTTTAACTCAATACTTTGTAATGTAGTCGCTCACACTTTAACTCAATACTTTGTAATGTAGTCGTTCACACTTTAACTCAATACTTTGTAATGTAGTCGTTCACACTTTAACTCAATACTTTGTAATGTAGTCGCTCACACTTTAACTCAGTACTTTGTAATGTAGTCGTTCACACTTTAACTCAATACTTTGTAATGTAGTCGCTCACACTACTCGATACTTTGTAATGTAGTCGTTCACACTTTGACTCAATACTTTGTAATGTAGTCGTTCACACTTTAACTCAATACTTTGTAATGTAGTCGCTCACACTTTAACTCAATACTTTGTAATGTAGTCGTTCACACTTTAACTCAATACTTTGTAATGTAGTCGTTCACACTTTAATTCAATACTTTGTAATGTAGTCGTTCACACTTTAACTCAATACTTTGTAATGTAGTCGCTCACACTTTAACTCAATACTTTGTAATGTAGTCGTTCACACTTTAACTCAATACTTTGTAATGTAGTCGCTCACACTACTCAATACTTTGTAATGTAGTCGTTCACACTTTAACTCAATACTTTGTAATGTAGTCGTTCACACTTTAACTCAATACTTTGTAATGTAGTCGCTCACACTACTCAATACTTTGTAATGTAGTCGTTCACACTTTAATTCAATACTTTGTAATGTAGTGGTTCACACTTTAACTCAATACTTTGTAATGTAGTCGCTCACACTTTAACTCAATACTTTGTAATGTAGTCGCTCACACTTTCACTCAATACTTTGTAATGTAGTCGTTCACACTTTAACTCAATACTTTGTAATGTAGTTGTTCACACTTTAACTCAATACTTTGTAATGTAGTCGCTCACACTTTAACTCACTACTTTGCCACATTGCAAATATTTTAAAACTAAACAAAACAGCAAAAATAAGCGCACAGTAGGTCCTACTGCGGTAAAGTTGGATTGAAGTTCAATATCTATTTGATATTCACAACAATATCACCTGGACTGTTCAAACCAACTATTTGGAAGCTGACCCACTGTGAATATATTCACAACCTTTTCTTTAACTGTGAATCCTATAAATAATTTGTGAAAATCAATACAATATCCTGTATGCGCTTATAGTAAACATGCATGAAAAATTAAGCCATATCACCTAGACTGTTAATAATCAATGGCAATCTTTGCTTTGAAACGTCATAGTTTTCATTTAACTAAACAAACAAATCACAACTCATCTAAAGTATTTATTGTATTAGATTGTAAGTTGAAAACATGTATCATATGTTTCCTCATCATTTTGTGGTGCTGAAAAAGAGCTCTGCGTAAATGTATCGCTGATAGCGCAATGAAACTTGTGAGAAAATCCAAACTAGAATGGACTGATTGTAACAAATTAAGAAAAACATGCATATGAAGGAAGATCAGACAGAAGAAATGTTTATTTTGTGTTTTGCCGCCAGGGCAGTTTTGTGTTGGTTTTTTCCTCACTCCAGAATGTTACTGCCTACAAAATCTTAACATATGTTCTATTAAAAGAAACACACACACACACACGCACGCACACTGAGACACACACACAGGCACGCACTCACACACACACGCACGCGCACACACACACACAGGCACGCACGCACGCACACACTGACACACACACACTCACGCACGCATGCACGCACACTGAGACACACACAGGCACGCACACTGACACACACACTGACGCACGCACGCACACACATACACACACGCACACACACTGAGACACACACACAGACACGCACTCACACACACACTGACACACACTCACTCACGCACGCACGCACGCACGCACGCACACACATACACACACGCACGCACGCACGCACACTGAGACACACACACAGGCGCTCACGCACACACTGACACACACACACTCACGCACGCATGCACGCACACACGCACACACAGTGTTTAGTAAAGCAGAGTTTTTTTTAAGGGCTCAAGATCTCAGATGCTGCTTCCTTTTAAACGACCCTTATCCTCCAATCCTGCATCACTACTTTTGGTTCCTTTTCCTCTAATCTCTCGCTCTCACTCCCCTCATCTGCATTTATTTGCTTAATCTGCTACCCACCTAACTGTATACACCACAGGTTTTGTACAAATGAATCTCATTATTCAGTGATTACAGTGCATAGGGACCACATGACGGCGAATTCCAAAACAAAGTGACATTAAATAATTTAAAGTCAAACAAAATAGACAAAGCCTTAAATGTGTAAAATAGTGTGAAAATGAGTAGTTGGTTAAGGACCGCTACGATTAAAATAGATACATTAGCTGTGTTTGCATTATAAAGTTTATTATCACAAAACTAAGTAAATGCAGTTCACTTTCACAATAACATGCACACCACTGTTATCCAGTTCTACTTGGATGAATGGGAAGTACATATTTTTTCATCCTGACACATCCAACATGTATTGACCCTCAACCCTTAATCACTATGTATCAATGATGTACAAGCTCTGAAGTATGTGTTGTAATCATTTCTTGACCCATGCCAACACGTATGTGTAAACAAGTAAACCAGTTCATATTTAAAGGTTACTACCTGAATCGCAGGTACAGAGATTTTGGGCCAGTACCTTGTTGGCCTTATTATGGAGGGACGCAATGAAAACTTACAACAGCAAATGCTATCCAGGGTAACTGCATAATAATAATAATACAATTATGAACTGAATGTGCAAACATTGTTATATGTGTAAGAAAACACAGATGTGCTTTTATTTACTTCAGGTGATCCCAAGCCGAAATGCGTCCCGACCGTCAGCTTGGAGTTAATTGCGTTTTTAGAAAGCCTAAATCTTCGTGTTCGGCTTAGGGTTCTTGTGAATGCAAAAAATTCACTTTATCCGAAGCCGATCTGAAGAAGAAGTTCCTATAGCAGAAGAAGATCCGATCATCCTTCAAGTTAAAGTAAGACTAGTTTGAATTATTCTCCAGGGTAGCCCCAAATGTCTCAAACTAGGCTGCTTTGGCAATAAACATTATTTTTAAATAAATAAATAAAAACATTAATGTGGTAATAAATAATGCAGATCATGCGTTTAAATAAAATGATCAAATCATCAGATTTATTTCAGAAGTATAAAAGGGTTCTAAACCACACAGAAATAACTTCTATTTTCCATATATTATAATCAATGTATGTTACACTTATAAGGCTCTTTTTTTCTTAATTTGTTTTATGTGTACATGTATGTTTATATATTATATGATACGATGCTCACCACGCAGGCTCGGATCAGGTTCTTTTTCCTGCACTCAGTTATGGGGTGCCATGTGTAAAAAAAGTGTTAAAATCTTTTTTCCAGATTTAAGGCAAATCTTGTATTTTTTCCCCAGATTTAACTTAAATCTTCTATTTTTCACCAGATTTATAAATGTTATGAAAATAAATAAATATTGTTTTAAATGTGTGCATTCAGATATAATTTATAAATCTAGTTACAAGATTTAACATTTAGCTAAATGTTAAAAAAAACTTAAGAGATTTCAGATTTAAATATTTAGCTAAATGTTAAATCTAGTTAAGAGATTTAAGATTTATTTAAATATTTAGCTAAATGTTAAATCTAGTTAAGAGATTTAAGATTTAGTTAAATATTTAGCTAAATGTTAAATCTTGTAACTAGTTGTATAAATTATATCTGAATGTATACATTTAAAACAATATTTATTTATTTTCATAACATTTGTAAATCTGGGGAAAAAATACAAGATTTAAGTTAAATCTGGAAAAAATGTTAAAATATTAACGTTTTTTTTTTTTTTTTTTTTTACACATGGCACCCCATACTCAGTGACCGACTCACACATAGGAGATGGATTTTAAACGAACCGTAGCGCACTTTTGATTTTAAACACAAATAAAAATAAACAAAACAAAAACCTAGCTACATTTTGGAGCGCTGACTACACACGTCAGGAACCTAACTGTTAAAACAGGACATCTGAAGCTGTTTATCTGTTAAAAACGAGAACACACAGTACACAAAACAAACACAATGGTTCACATAGTACTCAAAACGAACACAGCGGTTCACACAGTACACAAAACAAACACAATGATTCGCACAGTCCCTTTTGCTATGACACACACAGTCGGGGCTCTTCACACAGGAGAGACCCAATACAGACTGGATGCAGGCTGTGGTCAAAGCAGCAGGGCTTCTTTTCTATAGTATCTGATCAACATGTTACACAAAGGGTCTCATTAAAGAATAGACCTGTATTAAAGTGATTGGTTAAACAAGAGACCATTGAGGCTTATCTTCCCCTGCCAGCATTCTTAAGCACAAAGTATTGTAGCAACTTTATATGACGTAGCTACCTACTGTACAACGTAAAGTGAATCTGTATGCGTATTGTGAGTGTTCATAACTAGAGAATAATAAACTAGCAAATGATTGAGACATGACCTACATTCCCCTTAACACCAATACTTTCATGACGTGAAATGACACTCCTCTGCGAGTTTATATGTAGGAGCTATGAGCTATTATTTGATGTAATCTTCATAGTCTAGGCAGAGAAAGTAAACAAGGTTTCAGTACAGTAGTACAATCTAATTGATCTGATGTGAAACTGTGTAATCTTGTAAACAGACATGTTAAATATCCCTAGATAGCCTTCTCTTCCATGATAGTTACAAGGAAATGCTTCAAACCCTTACCTGTTTCCCAGTCCTTTCTGTCTCAGCTGAGACTGTATCATGGCTCTTGTGTTCATCTTGTGAACACAACAAGCAAATACACATCTGATTGGTTCTACAAAATAACTCCAAAACTTACCTGTTTCCCACTCCTTTCTATCTCAGCTCCTACCACAATATTTGCTTCTGCCATTCTTGCTCCAGTGAGACAGAGAGACTGACAATTTCACAACAAACATAACTATTTAAAGCTCTTAAGAGGTGGGGTTTTGGACTGAGGCCAAGTTTTGATAAAATAAAAGGTTGAGCAGAAACTGAGTTACGTGTCAAGAATGTTTCATTTCCTGAGATCTCTCCTGCTCAGCTCTCTGGTTTCAGTGCACACAATGCATTCCACATCAGTCCAATGGTGTACACCCTATTGACAGTGTTATAGCAGGTGAATCAGTCCCATGCTGTGCTATTGACAGTGCTTTAGCAGGTGAATCAGTCCCATGCTGTGCTATTGACAGTGCTTTAGCAGGTGAATCAGTCCCATGGTGTGCTATTGACAGTGCTATGGCAGGTGAAGTAGTCCCATGATGGCCCTAACCCCTATTGACAGTGCTATGGCAGGTGAATCAGTGCCCTGGTGTACACCCTATTGACAGTCCTATGGCAGGTGAATATTGACACAGGTTTTACTGCAGTGACAACAAGAAACAGAGCTTCCATGTGTTTCTGATTTCCAGGAGTTCTATGAAGCTCTAAGAGGGGTTTGTATTGAGATAATCCACACAGGCGTTCAATTCAAAACTTGCACCAGACCAGATAAAAAAGATATCGTGACTATAACGTGTTGTGAGTAAACATGGTGATGCTCTAAAATTCCCATTAAAAGACTGACACATTCAGGGGCAGAAGAAGCACGCATGGCTGTGCCCTGTACCTGCAAATAAAACTTGTTCTCGTCTACAAAATAATTTCTAGTGAGAACAATGTGTGCCATATCAAGCAAACAAACTGTGGCTGGAATGTGCGTATCGGTTCATTTATCTAAAAAGATCCTCAAATTAAGCCATTTGAATGTGGGATATTGATGTACAAACTCACGACATCAAGGGAAATGAGGATAATGTTCTTATTGTGTAACTTCATTTTATAAAGTTGGCTTATTAACTCACCTCTATCCCTTAGAGATGAGGGTAACTCCACCACTAGTGGTCTGAGATACAAATCAATGTAATTTGAGAGAGATTCAATGAGAGAACCAAGAGCAGAAACTATGGGACGACCTGGTGGATTATCAAGTGATTTATGGAGCTCAGGTAGCACATATAGTACAGGCTTAACAGGAGAGTTACTCTTCAGATACAGATGTGCATTATCAGACATGCAGCCAGATTCCAATGCAGATTGTGTAAAACCATCTCTTTCTGATTTAAAACCTCGATTCAGCATGAAGAGTGATCCTGGGCTGGAATCACAATATGTGCTTCTGCTGTTTCTGTTGAAATGATACAGAGACAGGGATGGGTTTCACAAGAAATGAAACTTCCCTGTGTTTCTGAATTCCAGGAGTTATATAAAGCTCTAAGAGGCGGGGTTTGGACTGATGTTTTGATAAAAAGGTTCAGCAGAAACTGAGATGTTTGCGGCTATTGATCATTTACTGAGATCTTTACTGTTTTTTTTTTAATTTGTATGTGACACCATTAATTTAACGTTTCAAATTATTACCATTTGACTCATAAAATGATAGTGCTTTGAAGTTTGGTTGTTTTATGAGTCAGATTTAAAAAACTGAAGCTACTACAAATTAAAAAATGCAGCCCTTTGCAATTCATAAATAAATAAACAATGCAGCCCTTTGCAAAGTACAGATATTGTTTTATCCTTTTACACTTCTGTTATCTTTGCTTTTGGTGATCGGATAGCCAATTGCTTTAAGCTTAGACTTTTCTGTCCCTTAGCCATAAGGTGCAATACACTGTACACAAGCCTCACATATAATCTATCATGGGTACCTACCAAGGACAAAAAAGTCACATTTGTATCCCCAAAATGAATTAACATAGCTGGGAATTCACTGGCTGGGGATCTGAGTGGGTAAAATGGACAGAAATGCCCCCACTTCAGTTCTCAATTGTTTTTGGATGGAAGGGAAGTTTTCTTCTTCAACAAGGAGAACAAGTGGAATATTATTATTATTAATATTATTTATTTCTTAGCAGACGCCCTTATCCAGGGCGTTACAAGATATCACATTATTTTTTACATATAATAACATTATTTTTTTACACATTATTTTTATATACAATTCCCCATTTATACAGTTGGGTTTTTACTGGAGCAATCTAGGTAAAGTACCTTGCTCAAGGGTACAGCAACAGCGTCCCCCACCTGGGATTGAACCCACGACCCTCCGGTCGAGAGTACAGAGTCCTAACCACTATTCCAAACTGCTGCCCTATAACAAGAACAAGCTTGTTTCCATGTTTAGACTGTCCATTTCTCCTGATTTATCACAGTATTAACAATGTGTTTGACTGCTGTGTTAGAGTGTCTAGTTCTGTACAGGAATATAAGAAGGATGGAACTCCAGCCATTGGAATAGTTGTGTCAATACCCTCGATTCACCATGAAGTGTGATCCTGGGCTGGAATCACAATATGTGCTTCTGCTGTTTCTGTTGAGATGATACAGAGACAGGGATGGGTTTCACAAGAAACGAAACTTACCAGTGTTTCTGAATTCCAGGAGTTATATAAAGCTCTAAGAGGCGGGGTTTGGGACTGAGGCCAGGTTTAGACAAGCAGGCTGAGCAGAGACTGCTGAATCAGTGTGAGAGGGGCGGAGAGGAGAGAGTGGGACAGGAGTTTGAGAATGGCACCCTCTGTCACAGCGCTCCTTCAAGACTGAAGCTTTCTCCCAATGGGACAGGCCCACTCCCAGTAGAGTCTCTGAATGCGGACGGGACACTGGCCACACAAACAATCCCACCTCCTTCCAAAAACCCAGTCCTATATACAGGACACCTGATGGGTTTGCATGAGAAATCCTGGAGCGAGTCAGAAGAGATCTTTCCATTTTACTGGAGAGAAATCGAGGACTCTCAGTATATCTGCAGGGACATGTCATGTGTTCTTCATCATTGATGAAAGGCTTTGAAATGATAAGCTGTGAAGCTCTTTGGTCCTTCATCACACCTGCAGGTATATCTGGAATGGACTGACGGTTCAGCTTTGGGTTTTCACTTCTCAAAAGACATACAGCAGCCACCAGATCCTCTTCACTTGCATTAGCTGGCAGAGTTATTGAAATTATGCTGTAGTTTGATACGGAGTTGTTCTTCTAATATTGTGGAGTGTAGAAAAGGTATAGTGATTCAAGCAGCACTATCAATATACTCCAGAGGTGAAGTCTGAGTTTGCTCTGCAGCCCTCCTTCACAAAAGGTTTGACTTGGATTACCATAAGAATAAACTTCAGCTTCGGTGTCAATGTTCGCAGTGACATCACAGGCACTGTGACATCACAGTGAAGTCAGAACGTTCAGTTTCCCAGCAATGACAGACACAACAGAACAGCACAGAACTTTATTTTTCATTATGGTTTTAATAAAGATGAGTCGCTTATTGACATGTTGTGATCTTGTTCTGCTTGTTAAAGAAAAATGAATGTTTGGCCAATTTAAAAGCCTATTTACTCAGAAAAATAACAGTATATTAAATCAATGTTACTATGAACGCGTTTCTCAGTGTGATTGAGATACATGAATGTCTTCACAGGTATCAATTGAATTGTTAAAGGAGAGCGGAGAAGAACTCGGGGTAAAGCATCGACAATCACAAGCCCTGCTTCTGTTACACAGCAGAGTCTGCAGAATTGGGGTTCATATGCAGCCGACTGATTCACCCAGTCAGGAAACAGACAAATATGAAACTGTATCCTGATTCTTCTAAATAAATTAAACAGTAAATACATCTGTTTCTGAAGCCAAATCCATGTGAACTAACTTATTCACATGTTATGATGGTAACTGCTAATACGTAGCCTGTGTAATAAATAATCCATTCCTTACTCAAGCTTGTGTTTTATTGTATTAATATCAATACGGTACAATCCATTTACAACAAATTGAGAAATACAAACCTGATGTTTTATAATGTTAAATTACTACTAATAATAATGAGAACAATAACATTGTTGCATATATAGGGATGTTCAATAACTCTGCTCTATAGATTTTACAAGTCCAACCTTTATTTTACATTAGAGTTGCCGGAGGTCAGGGTGGTAAACTTTTATCAAAGCAAGTTCTGTTTTGTAATGGGACCGCCCATCTCTAGTGTGTCCAATAGGAATGCGTGGGCGGGGTCATGTATTTATTTCCAGTCTTTAGGATCGTTTCCGGGTCGCGTCGGGTGTGGATGCAGCTTCAAGGTGCATGTTTACTATAGTAGGTGTTTCTTTCAACACTGCACATTTGAGACCTATATAACGAATGGAAGTGCACAGCAGCTGAGATTCATGGGATTATTTTGTCAGCTCCAATCCCTATCAATGTGAGGTCGTGTAAATAGCAGCTCACAATACTTGCCATGTCAAAGGCATGTCAGTATAGTTTCTTGCAGATTCCTGTATACAGTAGAATCCTGTTAGCTGAATAGCGTTTGAACTTGATGCTGAAGTTTATGATGACATTTTATATGGAGGTGTCATTTTTAAATAGTTTATTAACACGTTATAGATGCTTAAAAGATGAGTTATAATGTTTTTATAATGCATTATAGAACATGTAATACAGGGTAGTAACATCATTTACTAATGTGTTATAAATACTGAATAGCTGATATAAGAAATCTGCAATAAATTAAAATATGAAACTGTATATTAGCTGTAAACAAATCAGGACAAATCACATTAAACACAAATTATTTAGTCTTCATTGTATGGGTCATTTTTTTATTTATTTAAAATTAATCTGCTTATTGAAAAAGCTTTTTCGTTATTTGTGCAAAAAAACAGAAACACCTGACATAGCAGTGTCAATACGGTGTAGGGCAGGGCTGTCAAACTCAGTTCTGGAGGGCCGCAGTGTCTTCTGGCTTTCGTTCCACCCAAGCTCTCAATTACTTAATTGGTCTAATTATTTCATTAACTGGACACATTTAACACTTCTCTTCAGTGTACCTTGAATCAAGTGCATTTTTAAAACCATCAACTGTAAAAATATTAAATATGTCAAATTGAACAAATAATTAGATCAATGATGTTAATTGAGAGCTTAAGTTGGAATAAAAACCAGAAGACCCTGCGGCCCTCGAGGACTGGAGTTTGACATCCCTGGTGTAGGGCCTCCATGGGCAGCCAGCACGGCTCTGATTGGACGTGGCAGGTAGCGATTCTGCAAGGTGCTTTTTAAATTGTGCTGACAAGCACCTCTTATCAGTCCTCTATCAAACTCTGTCAGATCTGTCGTCCTGTGGTCCCATCGTGACTGAAACAGACTTTTGTCAGGGAGATGCATCTTTTACACATCACAGAATACATGTCAGGGATACCATTTCAATCTGGCCTGTGGATGACACAAAAGTGTGTGCTGCATGTAGCAGGTTTTCCTATGTTTGTGTCCCATTTGTTGTTCCCTTAGAAGAAAGTCAGAACTGACAGTCAGAACTGAAGGGATTAAAATACCTCCAACACTGAGGCATTATCACCCCCTGCTGGGAGAAACAAAGAACTGCAGTTTAGTCTCCTCAATACAAGGGTGGTTGGATAGCGGCTTCCCTTTGATCAAGGTGTTTTTTTTTAGAGCATTTTACTGCACTGAGGAATCCCCCTGCATTGCTGTTCAGATCAGTAACGACCCTGATAGCTCTAATGTTACCAGTCGTAAACAGTGTGATAATAATGACCTGTGTATCCTCACCATTTCAAATATAATATATAACACATGATGTGTGAGGAGGGGATTGCGTGGTAAGAGGTGTGGGATTGGAATCAGACTCTTTATACTAAACCTTTGCCACATCTATTGGAATTATTTCACTGTGAAAATTAACAGAAATAAATACAAGCAAAGAAAATACATCATCATCTTACTGAATTAAAAAGTGATATTTTCAGATTTTCACTCAACACAAGTGACCGTAAAATAATCAGAAGCATTGGTAATAATTAAGAGTCACACTCAGAACTGCAGACTGGTTTCTTCTGCATTTTAAAATGCTCTGGCGTCCGTCAGCTAGGCTTTCATCAGACAGCAATGCCTGCAGACAAACCCAGGATTCCTCTCCAGTATAATGCAATATTACACAGTGACAGAGTGACAGTGAGCTGCTTCAATTCCAATCAAAGGGAATCATGTGAAATATCTGCTGGACAGCTGCTCCAATGCATTGCTATTATTGAAGAGTGAAGAACGAACTGTTACAGAGGAGCCTAAAAACCCTTCAAGAAACAACATCTAAATAGACAGACGAGCACATCAGTGTCAAAACAGACACCATGGGGCTGAATCACCTGCTATACCACTGTCAGCAGGGTGTGGGACCCCCATGGGACTGAATCACCTGCCATACCACTGTCAGTAGGGTGTGGGACCCCTCTGGAACTGATAAACCTGCCATACCACTGTCAGTAGGGTGTGGGACCCCCCTGGGACTGATAAACCTGCCATACCACTGTCAGTAGGGTGTGGGACCCCCATGGGACTGATAAACCTGCCATACCAGTATCAGGAGGGTGTGGGACCCCCCTGGGACTGATAAACCTGACATACCACTGTCAATAGGGTGAAAGACCGCCAAGGCCATCGAGGTTGACAGTGATTATGTCACATGTGGGGTGACCTGAGATAACCTTGACGATAATACCTATGTAGCTGACAGCTACGCCACCTTGTTTTTAATAAGGCAAGGACCTTAGTAACCAAATGATAATTAAACTCTCCCATTCAGGTTCTTTGATCCCCAGGTTCCCACACACACACAGTGAAACCGTATCGGGTTAAACAAATTTTATTGTTCTCGACAGGGTACTAAAAACACGGTATAAAAAAAGATCTCTAGACTAAAATAAAAAAAGGACCACACTAGGGAATGCCAAAAACAGAACAGAAAAAAAGCAAAAATTCACAGCACACTAAGGCAATCCCCCTGTCGGTCACTGGCTCCGAAAAAAATAAAACATAAAAACAAGGTCCACATAAAACATCACAGTCACGGACGTAACACAAAGATGGGACGAAACAGAAAGAAATAGTCCGGGGGCAAATCCCACGCTCCCGGGGTCGCCCCCTCCAACTCACTTGGTCTGTAATTGGACTCCTCGTCGCTGGTAGGACAGCCGCTCTCTGCTGGACCTCTCCCGCCGATCGACCACCACCCCAAAGAACCTGCAACCAGAAAGGGGGTAAAGAAAAGGGTCCGTCAGAACTGAACCACAGGTAAGTAAATCACTACTTCCACCCAGAAGCTCTGGTCACTTCCCTTCAGCCAGTCTTTCACTTCGCGTTTCTCTCCTCTCTCCCACGTTCCTACCACGCCCTCGGACCTCGCCCGATCCTCTGTGTACTGCCACCACACCCGACCTGGAAGCTGGACTGGAAAACCTGGAGATAAGGCAAGTAACACACCGTAGGCCTCGAATACACCCAAAAGGGTGGTACGGGCCAACCAGTCTAGATAAGTAGTTTCCCTTTTTTTTTCAATAAAAATAGACTAGGAATTTGTCCGTCTGTGTAAACAAGAACACAAGTAATACTTTCTTATTTCTTTCAGCGTGGGTAGAATTCAAAATATTCATATAATATAATAGAATTCATAAGCCTGACTTCTATTATATGTAAACTTATGGAAACTATAATAAGATCCAAAATGGAAAATGACCTATATGGTAACAATATCCTGGGAGACAGTCAGCATGGTTTTAGGAAAGGGAGATCGTGCCTAACTAACCTACTTGACTTTTTTGAGGATGCAACATTGAAAATGGATAATTGCAAAGCATACGGCATGGTTTATTTAGATTTCCAGAAAGCTTTTGACAAAGTCCCACATAAAAGATTAATTCTCAAAATGAACGCAGTAGGGATTCAAGGAAATGCATGCACATGGATTAGGGGAGGGTTAACATGTAGAAAACAGAAAGTACTGATTAGAGGAAAACCTCAAAATGGGGGCTGAGGTAACCAGTGGTGTAACACAGGGATCAGTGTTAGGTCCTCTGCTATTCCAAATTTACATTAATGATTTAGATTCTGGTATAGTAAGCAAACTTGTTAAATTTGCAGACGACACAAAAATAGGAGTGGCAAACACTGTTGCAGCAGCAAAGGTCATTCAAAATGATCTAGACAGCATTCAGAACTGGGCAGACAATGAAATTTAATAGAGAAAAGTGTAAAGTATTGCATGCAGGCAATAAAAATGTGCATTATAAATATCATATGGGAGATACTGAAATTGAAGGGAACTATGAAAAAGACCTAGGAGTTTATGTTAACTCAGAAATGTCTTCCTCTAGACAATGTGGGGAAGCTATAAAAAAGGCCAACAAGATGCTCGGATATATTGTGAGGAGTGTTGAATTTAAATCAAGGGAAGTAATGTTCAAACTTTACAATGCATTAGTAAGACCTCACCTAGAATATTGTCTTCAGTTCTGGTCACCTCGTTACAAAAAGGATATTGCTGCTCTAGAAAGAGTGCAAAGAAGAGCAACCAGAATTATCCCGGGTTTAAAAGGCATGTCATATGCAGACAGGCTAAAAGAATTGAATCTATTCAGTCTTGAACAAAGAAGACTACGCGGTGATCTGATTCAAACATTCAAAATCCTAAAAGGTATAGACAATGTCGACCCAGGGGACGTCTTTGACCTGAAAAAAGAAACAAGGACCAGGGGTCACAAATGGAGATTAGATAAAAGGGGCATTCAGAACAGAAAATAGGAGGCACTTTTTACACATTGCGGGCTCTTGTTACTGTTCCAGACCCGGGGTCTTGTTGCCCTTATTCACAGAAACACAGTTTCTAATACCTTTTATACATGACCCTGTCCTCACTGTCCTGGAAGGGATGGTGGTGTTTCTGCTTGTGAAAACGATGCTCTAAAGTGTGGAGGGTCCTTCATCACCTCCTGCCACTGCGGCCCCACGCATTGTCTTAAGAATTGCTGCCTCATGTTGTTCCAATCAAGGCTTTCTGTTTTCCATTCACACCAAGTACAAAATCATAGACATTGGGCAGCTAGTCTAGTGGGGATGTTCCCTTTACATCTTGTTGATAAGAAAGCAGATGATCAGAAACATTGATTAAAAAGCATTCACATGGCACAGTTTCTCAAAGCTGCTCAAGCATCACTTGTTCTGAGATAGTTTACATATTGCAGCACAATCACCCAATAGGAAGATTAAGCATATTTAAGTTTGTTTTAAACTTGTTTGAAGTAATGAAAGATGTCTCGAGTAATTGGTCCAGCACAGAATCCTGAATTTCAAGTAAAAATATATTTCTTATCAAAGCGGGACCAAAGGCTCCTAATTATATATTTTGTATTTAAAACAAATGATTTGGGATGCCAGAATCACCGTCGAGCCCTCTTGAGGTGTCGTGGGCTAGTCGATGAAACACCGAGGATGGAAGGTGCCCACTTGAAGACCCCAGAGATGTAACCTTCTTAGCTAAATCCAGATGGTTGTCATGTTGATGCACTGAGGAGACCGCACTGTAGTTGAACCCCTGGAGCCAGCATCGCAGCAGTTGTGTGTGCTGATGCGCTGGGGAGGCAAAATAAGCTGATCCCTGGAGCCAACATTACACTTCAGCCATCAACACCAGACAGAAGAATATCTACATCATCAGATGGATGGGAACACAAATGGATGGAGACGAAGATGGATCACATTAGTTTACTGTACAGCTACGTCTTAGTTGGTGCTTATCTTGGCGAGAGCCGAGTTCAAGTCAGCATGAAGTTTTAGCATCTACTCTCATGTAATGGAAATTATTGCATGTCTGCCTCAGGTTCAACTAAATGCTTGATGGTGCTTTTTGAACAGACAAAAGAAAGACTACTTGACATTTTATAATGATTTTATTTAATCAGAAGTTATATGATATACTTAACCACAAAACATCAAAACTTATGCCAAATATGTCATACACGTTTAGACTAGGGATGGGCCATTTCAGTCTATTTTAATAATCGAATACACGTAATTTACTCTATGATTAAACAATTAAACTGTTATACTTTACATCAAAGAGCCACTGGCTAAAAATAATGCTAACATAATACCAAAACTGAAGTAATAAGTTAAAACTACAATACATTATAAAAAATGTATTTAACTCTGTCCTTCAACAGTGCTTATAGTCAATGCATCTTTAGTGCTTTTTAAGCAGCAGTATGGAGTAGTGGTTAGGGCTCAGGGCTCTGGACTCTTGACCGGAGGGTCGTGGGTTCAATCCCAGGTGGGGGACTTTGCTGCTGTACCCTTGAGCAAGGTACTTTACCTAGATTGCTCCAGTAAAAACCCAACTGTATAAATGGGGAATTGTATGTAAAAAAAATAATGTAATTGTATGTAAAAATAATGTGATATCTTGTAACAATTGTAAGTTGCCCTGCATAAGGGTGTCTCCTAAGAAATACATAATAATACAAGTTAAGAATGAAAACCTTTTGAAAGGATATAACTCATGCTAGTTATTTTATAGTTTATTCCACATTTCTGTCACCTTCGTGTGAAACAATTTCCTTAATTTACATACTAAATATATCAGGGCATGTTCTTGTTTGGCGTCTTTACTAGCAAATTTGCTGACAGTGATATTTTGGGTGTGTAGGGGATATGAGAGTGAAATTCTCATATTTTGTGGTCATAGTGATTTTTAAATAGAGATGTTTTAAGAATATTCTTAGTTTCTTTAGTTTTATTTTCTCTCTTGCCATAAGCACTGCTGGGAACTTGTCCTTTGTGCTTCTTCCACAAGGGGTCGCCCTCTACCTATTTTATCTCTAGCCGAAGCCAGGAATCTGCTTTTCCTTTGCAGTCGGACGAAGTGAGACAAATGTCACCAGTTGAGACGTTTCTTTTTTACTTGATGGTCTTGGTCTACCACAGCTGGATGTCACAAACCAACATCTGCTGTGATAAGAATCTGGTGTCCTGTCTGTTCTATCAGTTAGATGTTGTTCTGTTTGAATGTGTTTGAATTGTCTCCTTCCTGGAAGGATAAGAGCAAACTTGTAAGAACCATTCCGAGATCTCCTTGAAGCTTTCCATGTTAGCGGCTGAAGCTCTTAGGTAGAAAACACAGGCTTGCAGTAAATATTTTAGGTTTCTTTTGTCAAAGAAAATGTTACTTTAATAAAATGCCTGGTTAGAAAGGATTTTTAAATTTAAATACATTACAAATGGTTTGTTTTTCCTTCACAAGACCAAGGAAACAGACTCATTGAAGCAACCTGAGCTGATGCATCATTATGTAAATGCATTGTATTGTACTGAAGTAAACTCTGGGCTGTGGGTTTTTCAGTAATGTATATCTTAGAACACTGCTCCTAATCCTCCTGGTCTTTCATTTAAACTTTAACAGTCATTTTTGGTTTCCTTTTGCTCCACCCTCTTTCTATTTTCAGCTCCCCCTCTTCTCCCTCCTCTTTGTCTCTCCTCAGCTCCTCCTCCAGCTCTCTCCCTTTCTCTCTCTCTCTTCAGCTCCCTCTCCAGCACTCTGGATTTCTGCCTCTTTCTCCTCCGCTCCAGCTCCTGCTCCAGCTCACTCATTTTTTCCCTCTCTTTCTTCAGCTCTTGCTGCCCCTCTTGTGCTCTCTTCAGCTCCCTCTCCAGCACTATGGATTTCTCCCTCTCTCTCCTCCGCTCCAGCTCCTGCTCCAGCTCACTCATTTTCTCCCTCTCTTTCTTCAGCTCTTGCTGCCCCTCTTGTGCTCTCTTCAGCTTCAACTCCCACCCTCTGGATTTCTCCCTCTCTCTCCTCCGCTCCAGCTCCTGCTCCAGTTCTCTTCTTTTCTCCCTCTCTCTCTTCAGCTCCCTCTCCAGCACTCTGGATTTCTCCCTCTCTCTCCTCAGCTCCAGTTGTAGCTCCATCCCTCCTGGCCTCTCCTTTAGCAGTTTGCTCTTTTCATACCCCACCCTATCAATCTGCTCATCTCCTTTCTTCCCTATCGTCACTTCTCCAGCCCTTTCTTCTGCTTGCTGGTACATCTCACTGGTGTAGTAGCTGCCGTTGTTTCTCTTCACCATGTTGTCTATCTTGTCCAGGAGCTGTGTGACCTGAGTGCGATCACTCCTGTCCTCATTGTTGAGAACATGATACCTGTTCCCACATTTCTCAACAAGCTGCTGGAGTTCCTTGCTCCCTGTCTGAATATAATCCTCAATGGTCTTGCCTTTCAGTTTGTCACTGTGTGTGAAAAGGAGCATCATGTATCTCCTCACAGCATCCTCACTGAATATCTCCTGGACTGTCTCCACTGCTCTCCTCTCTTCCTCTGTGAATCGGCCCACCGGTATCACCAGGAGGAAAGCGTGGGGTCCCTGGGCAGACAGAGAAACACAGCTCCTAATCTGGAGTTTGCCCTGAGAGAGCTCTGGAGTGTCGATCACAGCAACACGTCTCCCAGCCACTTGTTCTTTTCTCTTCTCACACTCCCTTGTTACTGCAGAGGAGCTGGTTTCAGATCTAAACTCCTCTCTGCCCAGGATGGTGTTTCCTGCTGCACTCTTCCCAGCCCCAGATTTACCAAGCAGCACCATCCTCAGCTCAGGGGGGCTGGGAGGCGCTTGGTTATCTGCAAGGGGAGCCTCTCCTTCACCTCTAGACACTGAATAAACAACAAGAAAAATGTACGGTACTTACACAAAGTATGAACACAAATGATTTACAGAACGACTGGAACAGCCTCTCTCACAAGTGCTGTGGTACCCGAAACACGATCCATGTGCTCCCAATGGGAAATGACATCTCCTCTTCATTTTACCCTCAGAAATATGTTTCTGGCTATGGACTACCAAGGACAGCCCTGCTTTGAATATTGTCCCAGCATCGGCAGTCGGCACTCAGAAAAATCATTTATTGGGTAAACTAGAGAACAAATGCTCCACCCAGTCATTCTGCATTGTTAGTAAATTAAATCATGTTTAGGGTAGCACTGAACTTGTGCGACAGATTGCTCATTAGAATATTTAGCATATTGTTAATGAGCAGATAATTATCTATTCCGGGATACCAATATATTTAGTAAGGAAGGGGCTGTTGGTCCAGTGGTTAAAGAAAGGGGCTTGATACCAGAAGGTTCCAGGTTCAATGCTAGCCACTGACTCGCTGTGTGTGTGTGTGTGTTTGTGTGACCCTGAGCAAATTGCTTCACCTCCTTGTGCTCCGTCCTTCGGATGAGACGTCAAACAAACGAGCTCCTGTTGGAAGTGACTCTGCAGCAGCCACTGACTCCCTGTGTGTGTGTGTGTGACCCTGAACGAGTTGCTTCACCTTCTTGTGCTCCGTCCTTCGGATGAGACGTCAAACAAACGAGCTCCTATTGGAAGTGACTCTGCAGCAGCAGCAGCAGCAGTTATTGATGATGCAGTGTTCACCCCCCTAGTCTCTGGAAGTCACTTTGGATAAAAGCCTCCGCTATACGACTACATAATAATAATAATAACGGGTAGTACCGGTGTCACAGAAAATTGGTAGATATTGCCTATAATGCACAAATTTCTGAATTTAAACGGAGAGTTTGTTGGAAGATTATAAAGGACTAAAACGCCAGTAGTTATTTTTTCAGAAACAAAAACAAAGCTTTTATTTATTTAGTTATTTTTTAATGTGACATTTGTCATCTCATCTAGGTGTAAAGTAAATTTGTGTTTAATTTAACAGCGGTGAGTAGCAGGATTTGATTTATTTTGTATGTTTGTTTTAAATCCATGATAACAATAAGCTAATTTGATTGTCATGCAATACGTGCCACACATATATTAACGAAAATAATGGATACGGTTTCAGTATTGATATATAGACACTATTACAAAAAAAAACAACCCATAATTTCCACTCAACTGTATTGACAAGGGAGTCATACACATTCCTGTTCAGTTTTAATAACATAACTAAACATAATTAGGGCTTCTGATGTTCGTTTTTAACCGATAACACCCGATAAAACACCCCCGATACAAGAAAAATGAAATCGGTGGATAGCCAATAAACACTGGAAAACACAAGAAAAACTGCATCTATTCGTTCTGAATGCTTTAAACCCCTCCCCCAGCTAGCTACTGAGTGACAGCACATTCCTACATTTCTATTGGAGACTCCGCTTGTGAGATTTAAAACGAGATTACAATCAGGATGGAGGCTTGTTAACGGGTTTTCAAGCTCTATTCCAGTTAAGATACGGAGGATTTAAAACAGAATTGTGGCGAAATGTACAAAAATGCCTTATCTTTTAAGTCTGTCTGCAGTTAATTTATCAAAAAAAATGCTTACGTTATGTAACACCACAATCACCCCGAAAGACCCGACCCCCCAACAAGTTGTTTTTAATATATATATATATATATATATATATATACACACACACACATGCATTCATACAGACGTGCTCAAATTTGTTGGTACCCTTACAGCTCATTGAAATAATGCTTCATTCCTCCTGAAAAGTGATGAAATTAAAAGCTATTTTATCATGTATACTTGCATGCCTTTGGTATGTCATAGAATAAAGCAAAGAAGCTGTGAAAAGAGATGAATTATTGCATATTCTACAAAGATATTCTAAAATGGCCTGGACACATTTGTTGGTACCCCTTAGAAAAGATAATAAATAACTGGATTATAGTGATATTTCAAACTAATTAGTTTCTTTAATTAGTATCACACATGTCTCCAATCTTGTAATCAGTCATTCAGCCTATTTAAATGGAGAAAAGTAGGCACTGTGCTGTTTGGTATCATTGTGTGCACCACACTGAACATGGACCAGAGAAAGCAAAGGAGAGAGTTGTCTGAGGAGATCAGAAAGAAAATAATAGACAAGCATGGTAAGGTAAAGGCTACAAGACCATCTCCAAGCAGCTTGATGTTCCTGTGACAACAGTTGCAAATATTATTAAGTTTTAAGGTCCATGGAACTGTAGCCAACCTCCTAGGCGGCCGCAAGAGGAAAATCGACCCCAGATTGAACAGAAGGATAGTGCAAATGGTAGAAAAAGAACCAAGGATAACTGCCAAAGAGATACAAGCTGAACTCCGAGGTGAAGGTATCGTCCAGTTTCTGATCGCACCATCCGTCGCTTTTTTGAGCCGAAAAGTGGGCTCCATGGAAGAAGACCCAGGAGGACTCCACTTTTGAAAGAAAAACATAAAAAGCCAGACTGGAATTTGCTAAAATGCATTTTGACAAGCAACAATCCTTCTGGGAGAATGTCCTTTGGACAGGTGAGTCAAAACTGGAGCTTTTTGGCAAGTCACATCAGCTCTATGTTCAGACGAAAAAATGAAGCTTTCAAAGAAAAGAACACCATACCTACAGTGAAACATGGAGGAAGCTCGGTTATGTTTTGGGGCTGCTTTGCTGCGCCTGGCACAGGGTGCCTTGAATCTGTGCAGGGCACAATGAAATCTCAAGACTATCAAGGCATTCTGGAGCGAAACGTACTGCCCAGTGTCAGAAAGCTCTGTCTCAGTCGCAGGTCATGGGTCCTCCAACAGGATAATGACCCAAAACACACAGCTAAAAGCACCCAAGAATGGATAAGAACAAAACATTGGACTATTCTGAAGTGGCCTTCTATGAGTCCTGATCTGAATCTACATCGAACATCTATGGAAAGAGCTGAAACTTGCAGTCTGGAGAAGGCACCCATCAAACCTGAGACAGCTGAAGCAGTTTGCTCAGGAAGAGTGGGTCAAACTACCTGTTAACAGGTGCAGAAGTCTCATTGAGAGCTACAGAAAACGTTTGATTGCAGTGATTGCCTCTAAAGGTTGTGCAACAAAATATTAGGTTAAGGGTCCCGCCATTTTTTGTCCATGCCATTTTCATTTGTTTTATTATTTATAATATTATGTTGAATAAAAAAATCAAAAGCAAAGTCTGATTTCTATTAAATATGGAATAAACAATGGTGGATGCCAATTACTTTTGTCAGTTTCAAGTTATTTCAGAAAATTGTGCATTCTTCGTTTTTTTGTGGAGGGGTACCAACAAATTTGAGCACGTCTGTACATACATACATACATACATACATTATATATATATATATATATATATATATATATATATATATATATATATATATACACACATACACACACACACAATACTTCGAAGAATGCACAGCAAACAAGCAAAAAAAAAATTGCGATCGCTCTGCTCTACCGGAGAAAAGAAAAAAACTATGTAAGATCGTTGTGGGTACATGACATCCTGAAGAAAAGAGAACAGTACGACGAATACCATCGGCTGCGCCAAGTGAAGTGGCATGGCAGCACAGCATTGTTTAAATAAATAAATAAATAAATACAGAGGTTCTTTTTAAGTTTACTATCCCATTTTTTACATTTTTACTTATAGGTCATTCCGTGTCAATACATCATTGTCACCCAAAGGTCGCAGATTTGGATAAAACGTTTTGCTTTATCTTTTAAAAGTTTGTCTGCAGTTAATTTATCAAACAAAAGGCTTACGTTATTGTAGCAGGTGCATAATTATTTTCGATGTGGAGTTTAACACAAAAAATATATATGACCTAATTTACGTAATTATGTATATTTAATATTCACTCGGTAATCCCATTTGTACACCCACAGACCTCCATGCTGCAGCTTTTTTTATTAATATCTCGGTAACTATTAATTGTTGTATATACAACGCCGGGAAATCTGAAAATTAAAGCGAGCAGCTTTTACTCCATTTTATTTTTTTATTTCTTCCTCGCAAAGGAACCTCCTACTCTTCCCTGATTGGCTGTTGGTAGTTTACGTCACGACGCTGCGCGGCAAAAGTTGAAAATATTTTATCTCTTGCGCGTCCCTCTGCCGCTGCGCGTAACCGCCTTCAAACCATTGCTATTGCCGTGTGAGCGCCCCTTAACAAACATATTTCTCGTTTTCCTACTGCGCAACCGCCAGACCGCTAGGGCAGCTGGGATATCAAAATCAACACTGTAGTTCAGATACAGGATTCAGTTGCATTTCAATGTCATTGAGAGAGACGGTGCTTGGCTGGTTTAACGTCAATTCTTCCCCACCGATCTGCAGGCAGCCGAAGAAAACTCTGAATCCCTTTCGCTCATTCCCTGCCTGGAACATCCTCTTAACAATTTCTACATTTATTCGAATTGCTGTTATCAATACAAACTGCTTGATCCGAATCTGATTTTACAAAACTTGTGGCAAAATATTTTCGTAGCATACTGTCTGTTTTAACGCACCACCTTTTTGTGAGAATGTGATCACTGTGACGCTGTAGTCAGAACATACTTCCTTCCTTCGACTGTTTGAACAAATGCCATCTCTCAGAACGCTGTCTGTGGTGCTTCTGAAGTTTTTTCTTTAGATTCTTCCAGTCCTTCACTCCATTTTCAGTGAAAGCGGGGTCTTTTGAACGTCTGAAAAAGTGTCTGCAAGGAAAGCCGAAAACCGCATCTGCCTGCTTACTGTACTCTAAATATGAAAACGTATTTTAATATTCTGATGAAAGTGAATGGTTTTGCTTACCAAAGACAGTTTTCGGATAAACAGGTAACAAGGCTGTGACGGTCCTGTTGCAGTATCACCAAGGTCCAAAATACAGGATTTAGTCGCATTTCAATATCATTGGAGGAGACAATGCTTGGCTGGATTAACGTCCATTCTTCTCACCGATCTGAGCCCCATATGGATATTCGAAAGTTTACGGTAAGAGTGCAGTTATTTATTTATTTTTTTGCAAATATACCTTTAAGAAATACTTTGAATGCCCCGATAGTACGTGTGTGTTTAGAAGCTTAATAGTCAGTATTAATACTTGATTTAAATTGGTGTGAAGTGATGGAAATGGTGTTTGAAATTGGTGTAGGTTCTGTAGGACTGCAGAACAGGTTAACGGATTTAAAGGTTTTAAAAACAGTGCAGCTTGTTAGCCTTACTGTTTTTCTAATTTGCTTAAATAAGCTGAACATGTTTTAAAAGTACAAGCTAGTGCTGTGTTAAACTTCATTTATGTGGCCGCCTTATATTGAAAAAAAAAAAACAATGTCAAATATATATGTAGCGTCCCCGAGTGGTTTCGAGGTCTGTTTTGTGCTGTAAATTATTATACAAGTTCTCAAAAGACGCAGGAGAATGAATCCGCTTTACAGCTTTTTTATTTGTGTCCGTCAGTCAGACTATTTTTCAAACTCAACACAATGAATGAAACTTAGCATTCAGACTCACTAGTAACAGAGTAATACAAAAAAATAATGCAAGTCTTAATTATATCTGAGCCCCATATGGATTATATATATATATATACACACACACACACACACACACACACAGTACTGTGCAAAAGTTTTAGGCAGGTGTGTGAAAAATGCTGTAAAAGTAAGAATGCTTTCAAAATAGACATGTTAATAGATTATATTTATCAATTAACTAAATGCAAAGTGAGTGAACAGAAGAAAAATCTAAATCAAATCCATATTTGGTGTGACCACCCTTTGCCTTCAAAACAGTATCAATTCTTCTAGGTACACTTGCACAAAGTCAAGGATTTTGTAGGCATATAGTCAGGTGTATGATTAAACAATTATACCAAACAGGTGCTAATGATCATCAATTCAATATGTAGGTTGAAACACAATCATTAACTGAAACAGAAACAGCTATGTAGGAAGAATAAAACTGGGTGAGGAACAGCCAAACTCAGCTAACAAGGTGAGGTTGCTGAAGACAGTTTACTGTCAAAAAGTCATACACCATGGCAAGACTGAGCACAGCAACAAGACACAAAGTGGTTATACTGCATCAGCAAGGTCTCTCCCAGTCAGAAATTCCAAGGCAGACAGGGGTTTCCAGATGTGCTGTCCAAGCTCTTTTGAAGAAGCACAAAAGAAACGGCAACGTTGAGGACCGTAGACGTAGTGGTCGGCCAAGGAAACTTACTGCAGAAATTGATGCTGTTTTGAAGGCAAAGGGTGGTCACACTAAACTATTATCATGTCTATTTTTTGAAAGCATTCTTACTTTACAGCATTTTTTTACACCTGCCTAAAACTTTTGCACAGTACTGTGTGTGTGTGTGTATATATATATATATATATATATATATATATATATATATATATATATATATATATATATATATATATATATATATAAATAAAATATATTACACTGTGTGTATCTTACTGTACATCATTGGGTTCAATAAATGCAGGGAAAAGTGTGGACTAGCCTCCTTAAACGAAAGACTCACGCGCCCCCTATGGTCATATTAAAAACTGCTACTATTTAAAATGATGTGATTTATGTCTAGTTCATTAGCAAAAAAAATTCTCCTGAAATGTAGATTTTAATAAAAAAAAAGTTTGCTATGTTTTACAACTTTATGGTAACCAATTTAAAACCAAATCGTTGATATACAGGATGCTCAACGATATACGCTCACAGATAGAAAATACCAACTGGATTCGTGAACCCTCCCTTAATTTCAGAAATTCGCGAATGCGCAGTAAAGGCCATATCGACTTTTTTTTCCTGTGACACGGGAATACAATAATATTGAACAATGAGGTCAATAGAAAAGCTTCATTAGTATATTACAATATTATTATTTTTAACTGAACTTACTGGTGGGAGGTGATCCTTCATTGTTGTTCCTTCTCCTGAGAGGCAGCTTGGATTCCTCTGCCTCTTTCTCCAGCTCCTCTTCCTTCATTTGCTTCCTCAGCTTCTCCATCAGCTCCTCTTCTCTCCTACTCTGTTTCTCCTCATATTTCTGTTTCATCTCCTCTTCTCTTCTACTCTGTTCCTCCTCATATTTCTGTTTCATCTCTTCTCTCCTCTTTTGTTCCTCCTCATATTTCTGTTTCATCTCTTCTCTCCTCCTCAGTTCCTCCTCATATTTCTGTTTCATCTCTTCTCTCCTCCTCTGTTCCTCCTCATATTTCTGTTTCATCTCTTCTCTCCTCCTCTGTTCCTCCTCATATTTCTGTTTCATCTCTTCTCTCCTCCTCTGTTCCTCCTCATATTTCTGTTTCATCTCTTCTCTCCTCTTTTGTTCCTCCTCATATTTCTGTTTCATCTCTTCTCTCCTCCTCTGTTCCTCCTCATATTTCTGTTTCATCTCTTCTCTCCTCCTCAGTTCCTCCTCATATTTCTGTTTCATCTCTTCTCTCCTCCTCTGTTCCTCCTCATATTTCTGTTTCATCTCTTCTCTCCTCCTCTGTTCCTCCTCATATTTCTGTTTCATCTCTTCTCCTCTCCTCTGTTCCTCCTCATATTTCTGTTTCATCTCTTCTCTCCTCCTCTGTTCCTCCTCATATTTCTGTTTCACCTCCTCTTCTCTCCTATACTGTTCCTCCTCATATTTATGTTTCATCTCTTCTTCTTTCTTGCTTGGTTCCTCTTTGTGTTTCTCATGCAGCTCCTGTTCCTTTAATCTAATTCTTTCTTCTACCTGCTGGTAAATCTCATTTGGAAGGTAGCAGCCTCCATTTCCCTTCACCATGTTGTCTATCTTGTCCAGGAGCTGTGTGACCTGAGTGCGATCACTCCTGTCCAGATTGTTGAGAACATGATACCTGTTCCCACATTTCTCCGCACGCTGCTGGAACTCCTCATCAGCTTCCTCAATGTGCTGCTCAATCGTCCTGCCGTCCAGATAATGCCCACAGGTGAAAAGGATCATCGTGTTCCTCACAGCTCTCTCACCAAACAGCTCCTGCACTTTATCAAAGGATTCACAATACTGTTCTACTAGAAACTCACGGTGAGTGTGAATAATTTCTTTTGGATACACCTCTATCACCAAAAGGAAAGCGTGGGGTCCCGGGGCAGACAGAGAAACACATCTCTCAATCTCGACCCGGTCTGTGTCTAACAAGTCTGGAGTGTCGACCACAGAGACCCGTCTCCCAGCCACTTCTCCTGTTCTCTTCTTGCACTTCCTCGTTCTTCTAGAGAGGCTGGGACCGGATCTAAACTCTCTGCCCAGGATGGTGTTTCCTGATGAACTCTTCCCAGTCCTGCCTCCCCCAAGCAGCACGATCCTCAGCTCAGAGGAGCTGTGCAGCTCTTGAGAAACAGTTTCTTCAACCTCTTTTTCTGCAGCCATGATTCCCCGCCCTGTTAAAGAGAAAGAACAGTTTGCTCCTCTTAGAAATGAAAGCCATGGCTGCTGCTGACACTGTAACGCGCTCGGGACATGTTTTACTTTCACTTTGTATAATTACAGACATGTGTGGTAATGTATCACACTCGCGGCGAATGGAAATCAGCCGCGGAGAAGCTTTTATACTGCAGATTATCCAACTCAATAAAGTAGGCAACATCGAGATGTATTATAAAGAAAAAATGTGTATTATCATATCAAATTAGACTGTAAAAAAACTATCAACTGTAACAACTGAGTCTTTGCGAGCTCGTTTGCACCTGAAACCGAAAATGTACATTTTTTCTTCTTTCTTTCTGATAACCTAATAAAACTCTTGTTTCAATGCAGTCACGTAATTATTACGTCGCTCTCGACTTTAATAAGACAGTCATGTTTTTAACTCACCTTTTTTTTAAAACCTGCAGCTGCCATCTCTCTACAGTGGTGTTTTGACAACGCTTTTCAAATGAGGATGCGCGAGACAAGCAAGGAAGCAGGGGACGTGTCACTGGGACGTAACGTCAGGATAAACCGCAGCCAGATGTTACAACACCGGCACAGAAGCGGATCAAACCAACCGCTGAGGATCTGTTAATATGAAGGTATTGCTACTGTACCGACATGTGAACGGATTTGCTCAAATGCGCTGGCGAGGCTTCTTCAAATTGTAATGTGCGGATAATATAAGAATGATATTTAAACAACAGGGACTAGAACCAGTAGAAAATCCACTGGCAGCATCTTTTAGAGGCTTCTTATTACCAGTACAAATTGGTTTTAACAGCGTGTTCCCTGGGCCGTGTCTGCTGGCTGTTTGTGAACCAATTCCGCTTCGTGTCGGGCAGCCTTAAAAATGAATGCGCTTTGTAGCATCACTCTTTATAGAAACTTGAGCATTTCAATTTCATTTCATTTCCAAGCATTTATTACAAAATGGGATTAATAAACCTGAATATCAAATCTAATTTTCTCTCAACGAGGTTGTAGATGCTGTATCGTAAACCAATGTGATTTGCAGCTAGAACTGAAGCGCACTAAAACACAAACGCCCACACCAGTACAAAACCAGATTTCTTTACACAACCACTGAAACCACACGTGTGTCTTAGTAAAGCACATTAAAATTAAGTTTCTTAAAATGAAAAAAAAAAAACTGAAACTAAAAATATACAAAAGCATTTGAAACTTTCCACTCGCACAATTCTACCGCTGCCTCACTTCTGAAACCTAACATTTTTAAAAACACACAGGGTTACTATGAATCCAGTTAAGGCAGAATTAAAATAACATGGAAAAATTAACTGGGACAGAATCGTCAAGATTGTGTAAAATATTTATATTATAAATTAAAATACAATTAAAAAATGATGCACTTTTCCCTAAAATTTGTACAAATAATTAATGAAATAACAAAAAAACAGCACTCAAAACGAGAGGAATATTTTACATTTTTCAAATAAACAAAAAAATAAATAAAGAAATATTTAAAACAGTGCTGTGTCAAAGACATCCTCTTTACAACCACAATAATGAGAGCACAGCCCCCCCCCATCCCCCAGTCCCTTAGAGAAAAGGCAGGTCAGAGCACATTCTTAAAGACAGGAAGTTTGTGTGCTCACAATAATAAATAAATGTAACATTAATAAAGATACAATCAATAAAGAATAGGACTCCTACTACGACTACTACTACTACTACTACTACTACTACTAATACTAATAACAAACTCACCTCAGATTGTATTGTTAGGCTATTAGAATGTCTTCATTTCTGGAAATACCTTTGACATGATCCAACCCATATATAGATATCACAAATCATAATATTCAGAAAGCAGAGTGGGGTTTGAGAAGAGAGAGGTTTAGGGTAATGATGAAATTCAGAAAGCAGAGTGGGGTTTGAGAAGGGAGAGGTTTAGGGTAATGATGACATTCAGAAAGCAGAGTGGGGTTTGAGAAGGGAGAGGTTTAGGGTAATGATGACATTCAGAAAGCAGAGTGGGGTTTGAGAAGGAGAGGTTTAGGGTAATGATGACATTCAGAAAGCAGAGCGGGGTTTGAGAAGGGAGAGGTTTAGGGTAATGATGACATTCAGAAAGCAGAGTGGGGTTTGAGAAGGGAGAGGTTTAGGGTAATGCAGAAAGCAGAGCGGGGTTTGAGAAGGGAGAGGTTTAGGGTAATGCAGAAAGCAGAGTGGGGTTTGAGAAGGGAGAGGTTTAGGGTAATGATGACATTCAGAAAGCAGAGCGGGGTTTGAGAAGGGAGAGGTTTAGGGTAATGATGACATTCAGAAAGCAGAGTGGGGTTTGAGAAGGGAGAGGTTTAGGGTAATAATGGCGTTTCTACTGAAAACGAAAGCAAACTTTTAACTCAGCTTTTTAATTGTTAATATTTTGACATATCGTACCGTCCTCATATTTTATTAAAAACACAATCAAAATACACAACTCACCGGCGTCCGGATCTAACCCTGCAGTAGCCATCTCTTTACAATAACGGTAATGTTTGCGTCCTTCTCCAAGATGGTGCGACACGGTTTACAGGAAGACTATGACAAGCACTCAGTGACAGGATGTTTGTTGGTCTCAATAAGCAGATCAAAGCGCCTTCTGAAAAAAAAAAAAAAAAAAAAAAAAAACAGTTGAACACGAACGAGGCTTGTATCATTTCAAATGTTTCTGACACAGAATTAGACCAAAGTCTCTAAACATTCTGGTGTATATTAATTTTTTCTACAGCCTAGAGATCAATAAATAAGCAAGCAAGTACCAGACTGTTAGGTGTGCTCTCAAGAACTCAGAATAATAAATAAATGTAACATTAATAAAGATACAATCAATAAAGAATACTACTACTACTACTACTAATAATAATACTAATAACAAACTCACCTCAGAATATATTGTTAGGGTATTTGAATGCCTTAATTTCTGGAAATGCTTTTGACATGATCCAACCCATATATAGATATCATAAATAAGTCAATTCCTTTCTATATATTGTGTAATATAGATGTATATTATATAATAATACAAACCTGAATGAGGGAGACGCTCGCTGCTGTTGAAGCTCCCGGCTCGCGCTCCTCCTCACTCAGCATTCCAGAGCCGTGCTGTTTCTTTTTTGTTGTCCTACAGTTTTCCCGCCTGAGCAGAGCTGCCTGGTAAAGCCATCAGGCTGGTATTCATGCAAGTGAAAGGCTGCAGTGGCTTCTTCGGGTTTCTTTCTTTTCGCTGAACTCCTGTCTCTGGAATTGCAGTGGAAGTCTGTGGCTGCTCGTCCCGGTTTGAGTTTCAGCACCCGGGACAGAGTGAGCGCGGCTCCACTGTTTGGACGCAGGGTTGGGTGCTGGAGTCGGAGTGGAGCTTGCCAAGTTTCTGAGCTGAGCTCCTGAGCCGGAGCGGAGCTGGAGGTGGGGATGTGGAGCTGAGGTTCCGGAGCAGCTCCACTATTTCCTGCCTTTCACATTTAAAAAAAAAAATCCTTCCTGGATGATTCAGTTTAGAATCAACACAATAAATCAATAAATAAGTAAATAAAATACATACATGTAAATTCAGAAATACTTTACAATGTACATAATATTTATGTTGATGTAAGGGGCTGTCCAGATGGATCAACTAAAATCATGTATTCTGGTATCTGCAGCCATTACCTTTCATAAAACCCAGTGCAGGCTTATAGAGAGGATCCTCATAATCACACAGTAAGAGGAGAGGGAGTGATAGATTATAGTGCTTATAGAGAGAGAGAGTCCTCATAATCACACAGTAAGAGGAGAGGGAGTGAGAGATTATAGTGCTTATAGAGAGAGCGCATCCTCATAATCACACAGTAAGAGGACAGGGAGTGAGAGATTATAGTGCTTATAGAGAGAGTGCATCCTCATAATCACACAGTAAGAGGACAGGGAGTGAGAGATTATAGTGCTTATAGAGAGAGAGTCCTCATAATCACACAGTAAGAGGACAGGGAGTGATAGATTATAGTGCTTATAGAGAGAGAGAGTCCTCATAATCACACAGTAAGAGGAGAGGGAGTGATAGATTATAGTGCTTATAGAGAGAGCGCATCCTCATAATCACACAGTAAGAGGTCAGGGAGTGATAGATTGTAATTAAATGCAATCTGAAACGTACACAGGAGGCTGGGATTGAATAATAAAATAATAAAGCTTGGTGAAGATTGGTAACAAATCAAGGCAATGATGTTCACAATGTCGTGTGTGACAGACAGGCTGTGAAATGAAATGCATCGTGTATATTAGAGTAATACTTAAAATAAGACACACTAGAGGTTCTGGACTTTATACAACACTGATTCTATCCATGTCACATATATTTATTATACTGCTGGAACGAACGTGCTGTTTACATGTTCAGATACTATTGCAGTTACATTGCAGTTACTATGGGCTGTGACATTCAGAAAATAACAACATGGCAGCGACCACATTGCAGAACAAGCTGAATGATAACTGAGTTATAATTAAAAGATTGATCTTGTTTAAATGGAGGGTATAGCAAGCTGCACAAACACAGACACTCTGGGAATGAACAACACTTTGCTTTCAGACACTGCAAAAAACAAGACAGGTCCATTTCCACCTCACACAGCATACACTGTATATATATATATATATATATATATATATATATACATATACAACTCTGGAAAAATTAAAGACCACTGCAAAATTATCAGTTTCTCTGGTTTTACTATTTATAGGTATGTGTTTGGGTAAATGAACATTTTGTTTTATTCTATAAACTACTGACAACATTTCTCCCAAATTCCAAATAAAAATATTGTCATTTAGAACATTTATTTGCAGAAAATGACAACTGGTCAAAATAACAAAAAAAAGATGCAGTGTTGTCAGACCCCTAATAATGCAAAGAAAATAAGTTCATATTCATTTAAACAACACAATACTAATGTTTTAACTTAGAAGAGTTCAGAAATCAGTGTTTGGTGGAATAACCCTGATTTTCAAGCACAGCTTTCATGCGTCTTGGCATGCTCTCCACCAGTCTTTCACATTGATGTTGGGTGACTTTATGCCACTCCTGGCGCAAAATTCAAGCAGCTCGGCTTTGTTTGATGGCTTTGTGACCATCCATCTTCCTCTTGATCACATTCCAGAGGTTTTCAATGGGGTTCAGGTCTGGAGGATTGGTCTGGAGATTGGGCTGGCCGTGACAGGGTCTTGATCTGGTGGTCCTCCATCCACACCTTGATTGACCTGGCTGTGGCATGGAGCATTGTCCTGCTGGAAAAACCAATCCTCAGAGTTGGGGAACATTGTCAGAGCAGAAGGAAGCAAGTTTTCTTCAGGACAACCTTGTACTTGGCTTGATTCATGCGTCCTTCACAAAGATAAATCTGCCCGATTCCAGCCTTGCTGAAGCACCCCAGATGAGTCCAATTTTCAGCTTTGCCTGAACACCTGGTCGTCTAATGGTTAGACGGAGACCTGGAGAGGCCTACAAGCCACAGTGTCTCGCACCCACAGTGAAATGTGGTGGAGGATCGGGTGATGAGCTGGGGTGCTTCCTTGCAAGGCTGAATCAGGCAGTTTTGCATGAATCGTCCAAGTACAAGGTTGTCCTTGAAGAAAACGTGCTCCTTCTGCTCTGACAATGTTCCCCAACTCTGAGGATTGACTTTTTTTCAGCAGGACAATGCTCCATGCCACACAGCCAGGTCAATCAAGGTGTGGTTGAGGACCACCAGATCAAGACCCTGTCATGGCCAGCCCAATCTCCAGACCTGAACCACTGAAAACCTCTGAATGTGATCAAGAGGAAGATGGATGGTCAGCAAGCCATCAAACAAAGCCGAGCTGCTTGAATTTTTAAGCCCAGGAGGGCACAAAGTCAACATCAATGTGAAAGACTGGTGGAGAGCATGCCAAGACGATGAAAGCTGTGCTTGAAAATCAGGGTTATTCCACCAAATATTGATTTCTGAACTCTTCCTAAGTTAAAAACATTAGTATTGTGTTGTTTAAAATGAATATGAACTTTTTTTTCTTTGCATTATTCGAGGTCTGACAACACTGCATCTTTTTTGTTATTTTGACCAGTTGTCATTTTCTGCAAATAAATGTTCTAAATGACAATATTTTATTTGGAATTTGGGAGAAATGTTGTCAGTAGATTATAGAATAAAACAAAATGTTCATTTTACCCAACACATACCTATAAATAGTAAAAAAAACCAGAGAAACTGATAATTTGCAGTGGTCTTTAATTTTTTCCAGAGCTGTATATGTAGATAGATAGATATTGTGAGACAGCAGGGAGGGGGTTAAAACCTATCTGTAGAAAAAACATGTGCGGTATGCATATTTGTCTTGTTTAATTGTTTTGTTAATTGTCTTTTGTTAATTGTTTTATTATTAATCATTACCTGCACCTGGCTACTATTGAAAATTGTAGGGTTTATAAGGAGAGCAGTCAGTCTGCTCTGTGCGGCTGCTGAAGAGGGTAGAAGCCCGACTCTCCTGGTGTGTGGGTACAGCCGTAAAAGTAGGAAATAAAAACAAGGTAGAGTGAAGCCTTTTTTGTGTGTGCTGTTTTGTTTGTTTTGTTACAGGTAAACAGCTTAGCTGTCCTGTCTGTAGTTTATGTTCTAGTTTTGTTTTAGTTATTGCTCAAAGAAGAGCTAGGTGTTTGTTTTGTTTATTTTGTTTTTGTGTTCATTAAAAATTGCGCAACCGCGCTTTCAAAAATCCTTTCTCTGTGTTGGGTCAGTGTTTTTAAAGGGGCAACGAACCGCGGTGAGGGCGATTTTATTACAAGATATAGATGGATAGATAGATAGACATGTAGCAGGGCGATTGCCCTGCATGTGTGTGTTAGTGTTGGTATCATTTGTATGGGGAAATGGGTTTGTGTGTCGTTTTGGAGTTGATTTGTTTAATTACATTTATTGTTTACAGACTGGCGCTCAATTGAGATTTACTGCCTGCTAGGCTTGGTTGAGGGGAAGGGCAGCAAGTGATTGGCTGTGCTGGATCTCAATCAGCAGGTGGGCGGGTCTTGACCGAGTGTCCGTCAGTTCAAAATTATTATTATTATTAGTTTAGTTAGCAGGCACCTTTTATCCAACCATCCACGAGAGATGGTTCGGGGCGACTCCAACGCCATGCCAGAGGGGAGCGGCGTATACTCTGGAGAAGAGGGTCCGCGCTGCAGGAACGACCGCTACGCAACCCTGAGACTGCAGGCGGTGCTTGTGAAGGCAATGCCCAGCCAAGGCCGTATGAAGCAGCACGAGGAGTCGTCTGAATACCGGCTCATGAGTAGGTTAGTTAGGGGATAGTGATCCCATGTGATGTATAGCGAGGGTTACGTAGTGTAGCTGGTTCTTGGAGCGGGACGCCTCGTTTTAAGGCTAGCGCTCGCCCTCTGGGGCACCTTTTATTTGTAGTTTTTGTACTGTTTTATTTTGCCTTTTGTACAGCTTGCTGTATGTGTCCTCTGCATTACAATGGCTGGTAACGTCACATGACCATCTTTATTTAGTTTCTGTTTGTATTAATAAATCCTGCGCGCCTGTGCCGGCGTTTCAGCTCCAACCCCCAATGTCTCTCTGTGTTGTAAACAGCGGCTATCCACACACGTGACGTAACACCCTGTCACAGGAGGGCTTGTGGTTTTCCGTGTTTTCGTCGGGTTTAACTACTTGTTTTTTAAAATGACCCTGAACATTGTTTGTGTTTTGGTTTCTTTATTAAAACGGAGAGATGTGAAATGAATTCGTAGAGGCGATAAGTCGGACAAAAAAATCTGTGGATGTGAAAGCGTTTCTTCATAGGGACACATTTTCACAGAGCAACTTCAATCCATGAAGCAGTACTGTCTACTGTCTGACGATGCTTGAGCCAAATAAAATGCACAAGAACTGGTAATATGTGTGTGTCTTTCGTGCAAATGTTGTCATTACATTCAAATAACAAAATTAAGACAACATAAAATAAATAAAACAATAACACACAGCTTACATATTGTAAGGGTGGGGCAGTCTGGACGAAGCACAGCTCCAGTTTAAAGTTTGTGCTGGACCCTAGGGAGGGATGGAAATACACTTGCAAACTGTAAATCATGCCGCTGTAACTCAAGCGCTACTGGGAAATACTGAAATTGAAGAAGGAATCTATGAAAAAGACCTAGGAGTTTATATTGACTCGGAAGTGTCTTCATCTAGACAATGTGGTGAAGCTATAAAAAAGGCCAACAAGATGCTCGGATATATTGCGAGAAGTGTTGAGTTAAAATCAATGGAAGTAATGTTAAAACTTTACAATGCATTAGTAAGACCTCACCTAGAATATTGTGTTCAGTTCTGGTCACCTCGTTATAAAAAAGGATATTGCTGCTCTAGAAAAAGTGCAAAATAAGAGCGACCAGAATTATCCCGGGTTTAAAAGGCATGTCGTATGCAGACAGGCTAAAAGAATTGAATCATTCAGTCTTGAATAAAGAAGAGTCGCGTGGACCTGATTCAAGCATCTAAAATCCTAAAGGTATTGACAATGTCGACCCAGGGGACTTTTTTTTTGACCTGAAAAAAGAAACAAGGACCAGGGGTCACCAATGGAGATTAGATAAAGGGGCATTCAGAACAGAAAATAGGAGGCACTTTTTTACACAGAAAATTATGAGGGTCTGGAACCAACTCCCCAGTAATGTTGTTGATGCAGACACCCTGGGATCCTTCAAGAAGCTGTTTGATGAGATTCTGGGATCAATAAGCTACTAACAACCAAACGAGCAAGATGGGCCGAATGGCCTCCTCTCGTTTGTAAACTTTCTTATGTTCTTATGTTCTTATGCTTATGTGAATGTGAGGCGCTGTGTATGCAGTAATACAATTGGATGAGTGTGAGCAAATGAGCGATGCACCTGCGCAGAATTGTGGAGTGGGCCAATCAGGAGTGAGTGACGGGTGTGTGTGTGTGTGAGAGAGAGAGCGCAATCCATTTGCTAAAGACCGTCCTCAATAACACTTTGCCATTGACCAATGATCCCGCAGATGAGATGTTAAATCAATGTCCTCTGTAAAGCGCTTTGTGACGGCGGTCCATTATGAAAGGCGCTATATAAAAATATTATTATTATATTATTATTATATTATTATAAGATCCTCTTGTAGAGTCTTCATTACTCCGCCACTCACAACCCTACACACCGCCACTACAATATGTGACAGAAATGCCCAGAGTTCCATAAACTCTTATCTTAAATAACATGTGCAGTGATCGGTGCCACAAACGGGAACCCCGTTATTAAAAAGAAGTAGGGGAGACCGGGGTTGGTTGTCACACTTTTTACTCTTTATTATTTTCCTCAATCTGGTGACATTCCCGATATATTGAAGAATAACTCTTCATGTACAAATTGATTTTTTTTTTCAGCATAACTATTCCAAATATGATATTTAGACGGTTGAAAATGCGCTGGTCACCTGTGACAACCTGCCCCATACAGGAGACAATAAAGCAACATTTTTTGTTTTTTTAAATAACATAAAGATTCTACTGTGTACAATTTCAGAAAAAGTTGTATTTTTACTTTTTATGTGAACATAAAAAATATAGACCTATATATATATTTGAAATGTTGACCCATGCTACAAAATAAAACCACTGCCTCCACAGAACCGGAGGACAAACAGTAAATAACTTAAATAAGCATTATATGGTGACATATCCCACATGTTGTTGTAAAAAAAGTAGAAAGAAAATATAAGACTTCTTCCTATAGGATTTACATGTGACAACCAACCCCAAAAACGATGAGACAACCTGCCCCAACCCGACTTTACATGACAATGTAATTCTCTCAGTACTACTGGGAGAACCTACTGGTTTTGTTTTTACACCAAAAGATAGTAAAGCCAGTATCTGGTTCTATTAACATGACCATCAGTTCAAACAAACTCCAATACTACTAAGAGTTATAACATAAATAACAAGATATACATGCTAACCTTTATGTTAGATGGAATTGACCTCAAATTACAAGATGGTTGAGTTCCAGACAATAGAACACACATTTCAGTGTTAGTATCACCTGCCTGCACTATCTAGTGTCATAGTTATGAGCACTGTGACAACCAACCAGTGTGACGACCAGCCCTTTTCTCCCCTACCTTGCTCAAGGGTACAGCAGCCCACCTGGGATTGTACCCACGACCCTCCGGTCAGAGTCCAGAGCCCTAACCTGTACTCCATGTTTTGAGTATCGCAAATATTCTTTAAATTTGCCTTAAACCTTCCTATTTAGAGGTATATCAGCTCAAAAACAGAAGAGTTTAGCTTTTCGTTGTCCTCTTCGACTCAGTTAACTTCTTAATTAGTTCAAATGGCACTGGCTATTATTTTGCTATTTGCTTAGTTGCTGTGACGTGATAGATGTTATAAGGTATGCACGTTTACTGACAAGTTCCCAGAACACATCTTAAACACTTGAACAGAATTATTAGTAACACGTACCTTCAGCGTTTGTATTTTTTGTAACACAACAGCTATTATCGTTAATTTTTGAATTTCAACAAATTCAAATTATCATAATAACACAGGCAGGCTGTTGCTATGACGTTTTTTTTTAGGCGGAACAATTTTAAAACATAGTACTATTGCAGCTTTTGGCAAGAAAAAAGAGAATGTTTCATCAACAACGTTACATTGTCAGGCTAGTCGCTGCACTTTCGATGTCCCAAAACAGGATCACTTTCCTTAAGCCCTTTAACTCATCACAAAAACTGCTCTGGGGGGACCCACCTGGCGGGCTCGACCGGTGAAGTATCAAATTCAGAGCCCCCTGTTTGCTGTGCGCATGCGTGCCTTGCTCGTTTAATCAAAGCGCGTTCCCGGCGGTTTGAATGTTCCGCGGATACGCGCAGAACTTGTCATTCATCTTAAGCTTCCGAGAACTCCATACACTTTTAATAATTCAGCAAAAATAAACAAATAGCGTAAAAAGTAATGTTTTTTTTTAAGTTGAAATGTGATATCTACGTTTTCTAAATGAACAGCGTCTATAAAAGGTATTACCAAAAACAAACAAACAAACAAAAAATAAAAAATAAAACTGCATGCATAACGAATCCACGTAGTAAGAGAGGAAGTAAAGTTTTCAAAAGGAATAGCAGATAGATAGCGATGGATACCGGAGCCTCAGCGCCGGATCCGTGTAAGTATTTACATTTACAATTTCTGTGTAGAGCTTCTGCTGTAATAAACAGTATGTGTGGCCAAAAAGGGCTTATTCTCAATTAGATTGTGTTTGGTTGTCTAAATACAGGAAATGTGCAGGATAGCCGCGGTTTACTTTCGATTTGTGAACGGATTTTAGGCAAATGTGTTGCATTTTATTATTTCTATTGTTTTAAAAAGGTCGAATTAAGCTAATGAATAGTTCAATTAAGGGTCTAGTTAAGTAATTGAGAGCTGGGTTGGAATGAAAACCAGCAGCCACAGGGGGTCCAGGACTAGAGTTGGGAAACCTGCAGTATGGGCTAAACGGAGTGCCAATTCATAACAAGTTAAAGTGCCTCTGTATGAGATATCCAACTCGAAATACAATCGAACCCTATTCTACATTTATACACGTAAGCGAGTATAAATGCAAGACGTTCCATGTAAAAACAAATAGATCAATTAGATTAAAATGTATCCTTATTTCAAAGCAGCACATGAATGAATGAATGAATGAATACATAAATAAATCAATAATATTCATTTGGTACTGAGGACAGATGTACTTTCCCACAATGTTTTCTTTTTCCAATAATTAAGTGGTTTTGTGTAGCTACCGACATCTCATATATTCAGAAACCAGAATTAATCTACAGTAATGCCTGCAATAGTAATGTTAACCTGATTTAATTTAACATTATTATTATTATTATTATTATTATTATTATTATTATTAGAATGTGCTACTAAGTGTATGTTGTAGTATATTAGTATAGTGCATTATCATACATATCTGATTCGGTCCTGTAATGTGTGTTGTAGATGTGTCTTGTGTGTGTGTGCTTGTATGTGTGTTGCAGATGTGTCTTGTGTGTGTGTGTAGCGGATGTATCTTGTGTGTGTGTGTTGAGGATGTGTCGTGTGTGTGTGTGTGTTGCGGATGTGTCGTGTGTGTGTAGCGGATGTGTCTTGTGTGTGTGTGTGTGTGTTGAGGATGTGTCGTGTGTGTGTAGCGGATGTGTCTTGTGTGTGTGTGTGTGTAGCGGGTGTGTCGTGTGTGTGTGTTGAGGATGTGTCGTGTGTGTGTTGTGTTAGAATAACTCGGACTAATCGTAGTAATTTAGACTAATCGTACGAAGAGTTTTAATTTAATGTGTTTTGATGATTTCTGTGATTTGTATAACCAGAATAATGATATTATATGAAGTTTGATGTTAACAAAGTATTAGATTTACAATGTTGAACTAACACACTGGAATGTGGCCAAGGGTCAGTAGCCCTGTTTTTAAAGAAGTGCATGAGTCAGCAACATGAGAATAGGACACTGTCTCAAATGATAAAGATATAAAGAATATTTTGAGACAGCGACAATTCCTCTTTTCTCCCCAGTCACTTAGCTAATATTACCAAATATGGATTGTTATTCCTGTATTAGGGGAATCAACTTTGTGGGACCTGATAGACACTCTCCCTAGCAACTAAAAAATCAACCAATTAGAAAAGTCAGTAGACAACCGTATCAAGGATATCACAAGGTTGGTTCGAGCTGACTAAGGAAGATAAGAATTACCACAAAGCTGACTAAGGAAGATAAGAATTACCACAAGTCATGAACTCTGTGCAAAAACTGATTATATAAGGAACTGTTTGACTTAGTGTATTTTGAGCTTTCTTTGCGGTTGCTTGCAGAGTCTGTGACACTCTGTTGAATGCTCCAGTTTGCAAACTAATAAAGTGTGAGTTGCTCCAATTTGTCTCTGCTCTATTGTTTTCAGTACAGGACCGGTGCCTGCAGTATTGTATGCAGAAAATTCCACCACAGTGTGTATTATTATTCTTGGCCGATGTGTGCGTGTGTGTGTGTGTAGCGGATGTGTCGTGTGTGTTGAGGATGTGTGCATTGTATTATTGTGAGTGGATGTCGTGTGTGTGTTCTTGAGGATGTGTGTATTATGTGTGTTGAGGATGTCGTGTGTGTGTGTGTTACGGATGTTAATGATGTTATTATTATTAGCGATGTGTAAAATTGTGTGTGTGTATTATTAATTACTTGAGATGTATGTGTTATTTATTATTATTATTGTGTGTTGCGGATGTTATGATATTATTGTGTGTGTTGCTGCGGGGTATGTGTCATTATTGTGTGTGTGTTGAATGATGGTATTGTGTGTGTGCTTATGTGTATGCGTGTGTGTGTTATTTACTTGGATGTGTCGGTGTGTGTGTGTTGCGGATATTAATAATATTGTGTGTGTGTGTGTTGCAGATGTGTGTGTGTGTGTGTGTGTGTGTTGCGGATGTGTCGTGTGTATGCTTGTGTGTGTGTGTGTGTGTGTGTGTGTATGCGTGTGTGTGTGTGTGTTTACGCAGATGTGTAGGTTAATAATGTGTTTGTGTGTGCTTGTATGTGTGTTGTGGATATGTCTTGTTTCGTGATAGGCACTGGTAGTGTGTGTGTAGCGGATGTGTCGTGTGTGTGTGTTGCGGATGTGTCGTGTGTATGCTTGTGTGTGTGTTGCAGATGTGTCGTGTGTGTGTTGCGGATGTGTCGTGTATGCTTGTGTGTATGTGTGTGTGTGTGTGTGTTGCAGATGTGTCGTGTGTGTGTTTGTGTGTGCTTGTATGTGTGTTGTGGATGTGTCTTGTTTCGTGATCGGCACTGGTAGCGAGCTGCTCTATTTATGTTGTGATTTAGTTGAAATCGCCTGGTTTCCAAACGCTGTACTGTTAACACACCTTGAGACATTTAGTGAAGGTACCGCGCTTAAGTGAATATGGTTAGTATAACAAACACATCCTAAAATGTTAAAGTGATCTTTTTATTTTAAAATGAAACTAAATGTTTTGAAATGGAGCTCTGCTTCTATAAATCACTAAACACAGTGGTTGGGCTGATTTTTTAAAGCTCATTTTTACTGTACTGTAGCCCGATTCACACGGGACTGAAAACCACCACATACACAGGTGGTTTGGGAATTTTTACCAGCATCTGTGAAGTTTAGTCCCATGCGAACCGTCCTTTTTCTTTTTATCCCAGATCATTCTCAGAGGTCCTCTGATTTTTTTTTTACAGGACATCGGGACCTTCTGTAAAATTTCAAACTCAGACGTCCTGTCTTTTTACTCCTGTGTGAATCGACCGTCAGTGTTATGTTAGAATTGATACAGCATTTCCAGAGTATTCACCTCAAAACAACACCATCCTTCACAATAATCCATAATATAATATTCAGATTAGTATGATCTGACCTGAGAAAATACAAAACATAATTGTCAACTCTTAAACAATTGATGCTTTTATTAACAGTGCATTTTAAGATATGTATGGAAATGCATATCACTCAAGAGCCGAAATGGTTATTATTGCCTTTGGAAAAGAAGGTACAATGAAATTACTTATTTACACCAGGTTTATTATTTACAAATCATGCACAAAAGTGCCTTCTCTGGCCACAACATCACATTTCATTTAGAATTTACTGACTTTCCTTGATGAAAACGAATCCAGGGAGGTTTCCAGACATCCTCTGATTTTGACCATCTCTGAGGACACCTGGTTTTTAGTCCTGTGTGAATCACACTTTAGAGAGGAGTTGCTGGGGGCTGCTGTGGCCGCACAAAATCACACTGATGCCCCATTTGAGAAACGTTGATCTAAAACATCAAAGTATCGACACGTATACTATACTAATAAAATCAGTGAACATTCCTGCAAAACAAAGCACTGTAATACGGTATTTGACAATTTACAAAATACAATTCCACAAAGCTCCCGTGCTCTCAGTCTATGCCAAAGTAATCAGACAGGTTTTCTGTTTTTTTTTTTTTTTACGGCGTGTGGGTTAACCTGAGACACAAACAACAACATGAAAGCCATCACAAACTGGCTTTTGGGGTGGCAAAAAATCTTGTTTCAGCTTTTAACAGAACTGTAATGATATGAATCTCCTGCTTTCTTGTATTTAACATGGTTACACTGGGCAGTTAAGTGACAGCATGTCTCCTTGTCTCATTGCAGCAAGAATAGCAGAAGCGAATATTCTGGTAGCGCATGACCAGTTTAGTTGTTCAGTGTGTCTGGAGCTATTGAAGGATCCAGTCACTACAGCATGTGGACACAGTTACTGTATGGGGTGTATTAAGAACTACTGGGATCAGACTGATCATACAAGTGTCTACAGCTGCCCCCAGTGCAGAGAGACCTTTACCCCAAGGCCTGTTCTGCGCAGAAACACCATTCTGACTGAAGTTGTGGAGAAATTAAAGAAGACAGGACTCAATCCTCCTCCTGCTCAGAGTTATGCTGGACCTGGAGATGTGCCGTGTGATTTCTGCACTGGGAGAAAGTTCAAAGCTGTGAAATCCTGTTTGACGTGCCTGGCCTCTTACTGTGAAACACACGTCAAGCCACACAGTGAGGTTACTCCATTAAAGAGGCACAAGCTGGTCAATGCAATTGGAAATCTGGAGCAGAAGCTTTGTGCTGAACACCAAAAGCTTTTAGAGGTCTTCTGTAGAACCGATCAGACGTGTATTTGCTTGTTGTGTTCACAAATTGAACACAGGAGCCATCATACAGTCTCAGCTGAGACAGAAAGGAGTGTGAAACAGGTAAGGGTTTGATCTATTTCCTTGTAGCTATCCTAGAAGATAAGAATTCCCAGGGATATTTAACATGTCTGTTTACTAGGTTATACAGTTTCACATCAGATCAGATTTTAATTGTATATTAAGAGCTATTTAAAGAGCCGTAGTATTTTAATTTCTCTACCTAAAGTCAAGGCCGTAGCCAGCTACGAGGCACGGGCCTCGGTTAAAATCATTACACGTTGCTTTATGCATACCTAGTGCTCAGAAATAAAACCAGAAAACATGAAATATCCTTTCTGGTGTATTTACACGCAATGGTTAAAGTGAGGTGGTATGCATACCGGTAAAAAAAAAAAATGTCGGTGTGCCATACTGGCAATAAATAAATAAATAATAATAATAAAAAGGTAGGGGGTGTTCCAGTATTCTTGAGTTCTGTCAGTGGCCTCCCTACCCCAGCATTACGTCCCGTTAACTTGGTTCAAGCTGATATGCTGCAGTGCAAAACCTAGCCTAGTTGTGTGGAGTATGCAGGTGCACATGGAGAGAACAGGACACATCTTCAGCCTTTTAACTGTCGATTCTGCTTAATTATTGTGTCTGGATTTTGCTTGTGGAAATGTCACGTGGTTTGAATCATTTTAAACGCTGTTTAGAAGCATTGACTTTTGCATTTGAAGTGATTAATAATTGAAGCTACTTATTTTCACTGTACAAAACCACACAGGTCCTGCAAATGTAGAACCTCAGATACTAAAAATGCTCTAATAGGATCTTATTCAGAAAAAAAAACTGTTAAATAAAGCTTTGTATTTAAATAAACCACACACACTAATGTCATCATATATTTATAAAATACTTTAGAGTAGGGTGGGGGTGGGGGGGAATTTACAAGACCAGATTAATATGATATCCACTATACAAGATTAATATGATATCCACTATACAAGATTAATATGATATACAATATACAAGATTAATGTGATACACAATATACAAGATTAACATGATATTCAATATACAAGATTAACATGATATACAATATACAAGATTAATATGATATTCAATATACAAGATTAATATGATATACAATATACAAGATTAATATGATATTCAATATACAAGATTAATATGATATGCAATATACAAGATTAATATGATATGCAATATACAAGATTAATATGATATACAATATACAAGATTAATATGATATTCAATATACAAGATTAATATGATACTCAATATACAAGATTAATATGATACTCAATATACAAGATTAATATGATATTCAATATACAAGATTAATATGATATTCAATATACAAGATTAATATGATATACAATATACAAGATTAATATGATATACAATATACAAGATTAATATGATATACAATATACAAGATTAATATGATATGCAATATACAAGATTAATATGATATGCAATATAAAAGATTAATATGATATTCAATATACAAGATTAATATGATATGCAATATACAAGATTAATATGATATACAATATACAAGATTAATATGATATTCAATATAAAAGATTAATATGATACTCAATATACAAGATTAATATGATATACAATATACAAGATTAATATAATATACAATATACAAGATTAATATGATATACAATATACAAGATTAATATGATATTCAATATAAAAGATTAATATGATATTCAATATACAAGATTAATATGATATACAATATACAAGATTAATATGATATACAATATACAAGATTAATATGATATGCAATATACAAGATTAATATGATATACAATATACAAGATTAATATGATATTCAATATAAAAGATTAATATGATACTCAATATACAAGATTAATATGATATTCAATATACAAGATTAATATGATATACAATATACAAGATTAATATGATATACAATATACAAGATTAATATGATATACAATATACAAGATTAATATGATATACAATATACAAGATTAATATGATATTCAATATACAAGATTAATATGATATTCAATATACAAGATTAATATGATATACAATATACAAGATTAATATAATATACAATATACAAGATTAATATGATATGCAATATACAAGATTAATATGATATACAATATACAAGATTAATATGATATTCAATATAAAAGATTAATATGATACTCAATATACAAGATTAATATGATATTCAATATACAAGATTAATATGATATTCAATATACAAGATTAATATGATATACAATATACAAGATTAATATGATATGCAATATACAAGATTAATATGATATACAATATACAAGATTAATATGATATTCAATATAAAAGATTAATATGATACTCAATATACAAGATTAATATGATATTCAATATACAAGATTAATATGATACTCAATATACAAGATTAATATGATATTCAATATACAAGATTAATATGATATACAATATACAAGATTAATATGATATACAATATACAAGATTAATATGATATGCAATATACAAGATTAATATGATATGCAATATACAAGATTAATATGATATACAATATACAAGATTAATATGATATACAATATACAAGATTAATATGATATTCAATATAAAAGATTAATATGATACTCAATATACAAGATTAATATGATATTCAATATACAAGATTAATATGATACTCAATATACAAGATTAATATGATATTCAATATACAAGATTAATATGATATACAATATACAAGATTAATATGATATACAATATACAAGATTAATATAATATACAATATACAAGATTAATTTGATATGCAATATACAAGATTAATATGATATTCAATATAAAAGATTAATATGATACTCAATATACAAGATTAATATGATACTCAATATACAAGATTAATATGATACTCAATATACAAGATTAATATGATATCCAATATACAAGATTAATATGATATGCAATATACAAGATTAATATGATATAAAATATACAAGATTAATATGATATGCAATATACAAGATTAATATGATACTCAATATACACGATTAATATGATATACAATATACAAGGTTAATATCCTAGAAGATAAGAATTCCCAGGGATATTTAATATGTCTGTTTACTAGGTTATACAGTTTCACACTGCTCGAAAACAACTAGAAAATAAAAGTTGACCAAACAAGAAAGGAGGTCCCGCTCCAGGAACAGTCTCCTTGACACCTCCTCTCTAGACTTGGGTGGGATTAAAATCCCAAAACATTCCCTATTCCTTCCAGTGCTAGCTATCCTGGTTAACTCACACAGTGATCCAAGATACATTTTTCCTCTTCTGTTTTTCTCACGCAGTCGTGAGGATCCTACAGCAACACTCTCCTTCCCAGACAGTCTGTATCCCTGATTGTAGAACCGAGAAACTGGTTTTTCAGACCCTTTTTAAAGGCATGTGGCCAGGGCTAAGAGATAATCAATTAATCAATTAACACCTGGCCACATTCCACACCTGGATTTGAATATACCCTGTCATATCTAGCACAAACTTGATTATCAAAAGCATTATTTACAATTAAACAAAAACACACTATTTACACGTGCAGGATTTGTTCAGCTGTTTTGTGGTGCATTGGAATTTCTAGTGTAAAATTAGCATGATTTATATTCCTAGTGTTTTTATATGTATCTTGCAACTTTATAAAATCATATGTAAGTTTTATTGTTTAAGATATTATAGTTTAACTGTTTAAAGATAACATTCCCAGCAAAGTCAAGAACCTCACTTAAAAAAGCAATAAAAAAAGCCTAATTTAAAAAGCAGAAAAGACCAAGATTAATATGATATCCAATATACAAGATTAATATGATATTCAATATACAAGATTAATATGATATTCAATATACAAGATTAATATGATATACAATATACAAGATTAATATGATATTCAATATACAAGATTAATATGATATTCAATATACAAGATTAATATGATATTCAATATACAAGATTAATATGATATACAATATACAAGATTAATATGATATACAATATACAAGATTAATATGATATGCAATATACAAGATTAATATGATATTCAATATACAAGATTAATATCATATACAATATACAAGATTAATATGATATGCAATATACCAGATTAATATGATTGTAACAGGGCAAGCAGCCCTGTATATTGTTTGTTTGTTTATTTTTAGAACGAGGGTTCATCCTCCGCCCCTGTGCAGATTATTGTTTTTGTTTATTATGATTTATCGTATTTATGTCGGCGAGCGCAGTACGTTTTATTGTTTGTATTTTGACGGCGTAGCCGATTGTTTTGTTTAGTGTGGATGGGTAGCCCCATCCACATGGTATATAATTAAAACTCGTGCAGAAGGTGGCCATCTCCCAAATTAATTAGGTGATTTAATTTGTTGCTAATAGGGAGATGGTCACCTGTTATAAAAAGCCTGCAGCTCTCTAGTTCGTGGTGGGGTATTAAAGAGGAGAGAGCGAGTAGAGAGACGGAGAGTGAGAGAAAATTTATTTAAAAACGAAACTAACCAAGGATAGCGTCAGTGAAGGCGATTGCCCAGCCTGACGGGTTGTAGTGTTCGTGATTTGTTTTTGTTTACCCCTTTGTTTTGCTCGGTGAGCACAGTGTTTATTTTTGTTTGAATATTTATTTTATTTCTGTTTGCTTTAAATAAAACGGCGCCCGCGCCACTGCACCGTACCTTTTGTTTTTGTTGTGCCTTCTTCTGGTCTGACGTCACCACTCGTCCATTCCTGTCACAATGATATACAATATACAAGATTAATATGATACTCAATATACAAGATTAATATGATATCCACTATACAAGATTAATATGATATCCAATATACAAGATTAATATGATATACAATATACAAGATTAATATGATACTCAATATACAAGATTAATATGATATACAATATACAAGATTAATATGATATCCAATATACAAGATTAATATGATATCCAATATACAAGATTAATATGATATCCAATATACAAGATTAATATGATATTCAATATACAAGATTAATATGATACGCAATATACAAGATTAATATGATATTCAATATACAAGATTAATATGATATTCAATATACAAGATTAATATGATATACAATATACAAGATTAATATGATACTCAATATACAAGATTAATATGATATGCAATATACAAGATTAATATGATATGCAATATACAAGATTAATATGATATGCAATATACAAGATTAACATGATATACAATATTCAAGAATATGAGGTACAATATACAAGATTAATATAATATGCAATATACAAGATTAACATTGGTTTAATGATATACAATATGAAATACAATATACACAGGGCTTCTGTTTTTCGATGATTATTAATTTCATTAAACCAAGAGCCAGCCATGCTTGTGTTTGTAGTGATGTGGTGGAAATATGACCCTCGCTTGGAAAATTGGTGATGCAGCCGGAGGACGGAGCGAGCTTCACCCAGTGCTGCCTCTATGATGCAAGGCCCCTTTAATATATTGTAACAATGATTGCAGCACAGGGATCATAATATCTTCTTAATAAACTAATACATCACATTGTAAACAAGACTTTAATAATTGTGTTTTGAGATATAGGAAACAAAACCTGTGCCTTTAAAAGTGACACATACGCATCTATCTGCCCTGACAGAGCCGCTGTACCCGTGCCTTTAAAAGTGACACATATGCATCTATCTGCACTGGCAGAGCTGCTGTGCCCGTGCCTTTAAAAGTGACACACACGCATCTATCTGCACTGGCAGAGCTGCTGTGCCCGTGCCATGCCGTTCTTGCCAGTCTGCCCACAGTGAGAGGTGTGTTTTCGCCACAATTTTCAATTCTGTTTTAAATTCCACGAGTGTGTGAATCCTCCCTATTGAACTGTAATATAGCTTTAAATCCCACGAGCAAGAACAACCATCCGTTTCTAATTGTAATCTCGTTTAAGTCTCTGGCGTGTGTAATCCTCAATAGAAATGCAGGAATGTGCTTCCACTCAGTTTAAAGTATTCAGAATGAATCAATGATAGATTCAAGTCAGGAAGGCGGTTCATTGCCTGACTGCGCTGGGAAAGGGATTTTTTTTGTTTTAGGTTATTATATTGTATTTTTCACATGGAAAGGGGTGAAGTCAATGTGAATTGAGTAACCATGTCCAGTGTTTTTTCTGGTGTTTATTCGGTATTCACCAATTTCATTGTTTTGTATCAAGGCTGTTTTATCTGTGTTTATCGATTAAAACCAGAAATCAGAAGCCCTAAATATCCATTAAAGAGAAAGCTGCTTCAGTTTTCTAGGTGCTTAACAAAACAAACATGTAACACATGCTAGATCAGCCATCATTCACTGTTACTAGAATGAAACAGTACCATCTAGTGGACAGCTACTGTGGATCAAGTGTCCTTTTGTATTGCTGGCAGCTGTGCACTAGATCGTGTTGTATCTTACTACTATACACACATGTCTGATCTAGCCTGTGCTACAGATGTCTATGGCGTGCAACTAGAACTGAAGAGCAAATTATATTCGAGAACCACTGAGAATTATTGCAAACATTGTAAAGAGGTAAGGGGACAAAAAAATAGAAAATATATTTGAATTAAAGTTATTCTGTCAGTTTCAATAGCATACCTAAAGAGGCCTGTGTTGGGTGTGACAGGATATCACTCAATGCCCCATCAGAAATGTCACTGTGTTTTACACAGAAGCAGCTGGGAGAGACACAGACAGAAATACAGCAGAGAATCCAGGAGAGACTGAAAGAAATTGAGGAGCTGAAACAGACTGTGGAGTCACTGAAAGTAGGTATTGACAAGAGAGGGTTATTATTATTATTATTATTATTATTATTATTATTAGATGGACTGAAACACATCTACAGAAGTTTACTGTCTATGCCTGATGTGTTTTTGATATCAGTTCTAACCATGTCTCCTCTACTGTGTTCTTTCACTCAGAGATCTGCATGCATAGAAATAAAGGAAAGTGAGAAGCTCTTTACTGAGCTGATCCGATCCATTGAGGAGATCCACACTGAAGTTATTGAGCTGATTGGAGCTAACGAGAAGGCTGCAGTGAATCAGGCTGAAGGACGCATGAAGAAACTGGAGCAGGAGATTGCTGAGCTAAGGAGGAGAAACGCTGAGCTGAAACAGCTTTCAGAGACAGAGGATCACATCCATTTTCTACAGGTAACATCACTGCTTGTTAGAAAATCTCAAGTCCATACCTAGAACGGTTTCAGACAGACCTCTCCAATTGAATGAATCCTTGCTTTTTCCCAGGAATGTTTTGGGCCCCATTCTGTTTCACTGAAAACTAATTTTCTCCACTTTCCTGTTGTAGAATTTCCAGTCTCTCTGTGCCCCTCCTAAAGCTGGAGACTTACCCAGCGTTACTGTCAATACAGGCATCTCTTTTGGGGCTGTGAGGAAAGCTGTATCTGAACTTAAAGACCATATTGAGGACTTCTGCAAGGGGGAATTAGTCAAAATAACCACAACAGGTTGGTGTGAAATAGATTCCTTTGGTAGAGATTTCTCAAATAGACCATGACAGACAACCCAAGATTAACTACTTACAGCACAGCAGACCTTCACGTCTGTATTAATAGAGGGGATCGTATCTTACAGGATCAGATATGACAGGCTCTGTATTAATTGAGGGGATCGTATCTTACAGGATCAGATATGACAGGCTCTGTATTAATAGAGAGGATCGTATCTTACAGGATCAGATATGACAGGCTCTGTATTAACAGAGGGGATCGTATCTTACAGGATCAGATATGACAGGCTCTGTATTAATAGGGGATGCGTATCTTACAGGATAAGATATGACAGGCTCTGTATTAATAGAGGGGATCGTATCTTACAGGATCAGATGTGACAGGCTTACTCCCCGCACACTGGGGAATACATGGCAGCATTAACTTAGGATACTTGATGATAATAACCTGACTAATCAGTACTTCACATCACACAGTACTAAGCAGCTGGGTTATTTTTTGCAAACATGTTAGTAGTTTTGTAGTGCGTTTACTGTGTTAAGTAATAATATGTAATTGAACTAAATGCGTTTTAATTTCAGAGTTTATGTAGAAATGGAAGGACAGAAAGGAGCTGTACAATATCTATAGAATACAGCATGGGGTGGTGTGTGATATGAGAATGTAATGCACACCGAGGGGGTTATCCAGGCATTACATGCACATGTATCACACATACACTGCCCCATGCATTATTTTTATAATCTCTGGTGAACTCCATAAATAATTGTATTTAAAATAGCAACAATTTTGATAACGTGAACACAGTTTAAAATAAGGTTTGCATTGTGTGAGACAGTACAGAGAAAACCGCAATTGCTGTGGTCTGTACTAGGAGTGATACGCGACTGCAACCAAAGAGAACACTTTGAACTTGCAACTTAAAAACAGCATGTTCCCTTTCAAGTACGAAATGGGTATCCACCCCTTTAAAAAAATAAATAAATAAAAAACAATATAGAAAAAAGAAACTCTTCTGATAATAAGCTAACGTTTCCTGGAGTTTTTCAGGTGTTGTGGAGCTGAATTCTTCTTCTGTTCAGAGTGACATTCCTGTTTTGTTTTTGTTTTGTTTTTTTTGTCGTCAGGGTTTCCATGGCAATTGTTAGGGAGCGTGTTAAAATGACGCGCTTTCACATTTCTATTTTGCTATTTCTGTGTTCACCGGTTTGTTCTGAGGGTGGTTGTGTTTGCTCACATTTCTGTGAACCCTTTTTTGTGAGAAGTGGATTACCTTCAGTCAGGATCAGAGTGTATTACAAAGCCCGCTGGTGTGGGTCCGGGTGATTTTTCGGGTGTCCGGTTTCTCCATGTTCGCGGTGACTCCCTCATGGAAATGCATCTCTGTCCTCAGATGGGATGCGGAGCGGTTGTTGCCGAGGTGGTTCGGCGTTGTAAACGCTGGGTTTCTCTTGGATTGATCAGGGAGGGCTGGACGGGTTTCTTTATCAAAGCGCTCGAGAGGATTGTGAGATGTGCTGCTGTTTAATATAACGTTATAACTACATTAATAACATACGCCGTACAGACACCTTACAGTGCGCTGTTAAAGAATAAGAATCACCTGAAGCTGAATAATGTATAAAGAGATATTAAAAAAAAAAAAAAAAACATGTCTATATATATTCGTTGCTGTGGGCAGATTCACATCAAAGCGCTTTTGGTATCTCTGGGTTTGAAATGGGCTCAATAATTGTAACACCAATTAATAATAATAATAATAATAATAATAATAATAATAATAATAATATTATTATTATTATTATTATTATTATTATGTGTGTGTGTTATTATTAGGAGGGAATATTGAGAACTCGCTGCTGCAAAACAGTGTTGATTATATCCTAAAACTTGATTTCAACTTGATATTACAGAAAAAAAAAGATTCAGGAATATTTATTATTATTTAGTTTTATTTATGAGATATATAAAACATATTATTATTTCTATTTTTTGTGTGGGTGTGTAAACATTATTTTTTAAACTATAATAACGTTCCACTGCGGCTCTCAGTGATGAAGTTTCATGATTGCTTCAGCTCACATTCAGCAATTTCCTCAGGCTGTGTGACTGACATATAATCTGACCAATGAAAATGCAGAAAGGGTGGAAACGGTTGTATTATTGGCTGATCACCCCAAAACACCAAAAATAACGTCTGATAACTGGTGGAGCAGGGAGGATGGAGCAGGAAATAGGGAGGATGGAGCAGGGAGGAGGGAGTGATTTAAGGTCAGCGCAGACAATGACTGTTGTATGTTTCAATTCTATTTATCTCTCTTTTTTCTGGCCAGTGAATGAAGTTGCAGTTTACAGTCTGCAGGTTCCAGAGCCAAGGAACAGAGCTGAGTTTTTAAAATGTAAGTCTGTTTTCACTGAAACATTTGATTAAAAGATGTGTCACTCCATTGTGAGAAGAGCTAACACTACAGAACAGGGACGGGTGGAGCTTGAGGGCAGCAGTTATTATTATTTATTAGTAATTGTGAACCCATTAATCTACACTCCTCTCCAACAAGTATTGGTTCAGATGAATACATGCAGAATGACTGGGGGAGGGGCATTTGTTGCCTGTTTTTCCACTCAGACCTTTCTCTCCCTAAATATCTTGGTATCCCTGAATAGATAATCATCCCATCTTTTAATACATGTACAATGCCTGTGAAACCAGTTGTGGGGTAAAATGAACAGCTATCCCTCCCAGTCATCCTGTGCTGGTAGTAAATGTATATTGCAGTATCACTGCACTTGTGGGATGGATTGCTCATTAAGATATTAGACAGATATTAGAAGAGTGGATGATATTCTATTGAAGATATTTAGTAAGCAAGGGGTCTGAGTGGGTAAAATGGCAACACATACCCTGTAGGAACATTAAGTGAACTGTAATTGTATGCAGAGTTGCATTTGATTAGTTCCAATTGAAGAAGTTTGATAAGATCTAGGAATTATAATGAATAAAACAATCAAGAGGGTTTAAAGATAGCGTCACATGTACCCGCATGGACCTCTCAGAACTACATTTCCCATCATCCTCCTACTCACATATGTAATTAAGATGGAATTACCAGTGAGCAGGAGGATGATGGGAAATGTAGTTCTGAGAGGTCCTGCTGGTCTACGGGAAGCCATCTTGAGGCAGAAAATGAAATTTAAAAGTTTAAAAAAGTGGTCAAAATGTATTAAATAATTAAAACAATACACACCCCTTCCATGAACAGGATGTGAGGATGCAGCAGACAATGACTGTTGATTTTCTCAGTGATTTGACTTTTCTAACTGTCTCTCCTCTACCCATACTCTTCTCTTCAATCAGATTCCTGTCAGCTCACACTGGACCCCAACACAGCGCGTGGAAGCCTCTATCTGTCTGAAGGGAACAGAAAGGTGACACGGAGGGGAGAGACACAGAGATATCCTCATCACCCAGAGAGATTTGATTACTGGAATCAAGCGCTCTGCAGAGAGGGTTTGTCTGGGACTTGCTGTTACTGGGAGATTGAGTGGAGTGGTGGAGGTGCTTCTATAGGAGTCACATATAAAGGAATCAGCAGGAAAGGAGGGGATCTTTCCTGTATCCTTGGATTCAATGACAAGTCCTGGAGTTTGTCCTGCTCTGGTTCCAGTTGCACTGCCCTGCACAATAACAATAAAACTGCAATAACTGCCCCCCGCTCCCCCAGAATAGGAGTGTATCTGGACTTTAATACCGGCACTGTGTCATTTTTTGGCATCTCTGACACAATGACCCTCCTGCACAGATTCCAAACCACATTCACTGAGCCGCTCTATCCTGGGTTTTGGCTTTGGGATTATGATTCCTCTGTAACAATCTGCCAGCTGAACTAGACTGTTTTGTGTTGTAAGAAACCCTTTGTATTGAACTCCCTGTCTGTCCTCTCCCACCTCAGGTGAAGGGAATGTTCAATCTGACACAACTTTGGCTGAAAGTTAGGGGTAAAACGCGCCCTGCCTGCGAAAGCGGTGAATTATTTGTTTTTAGCAACAAATGGATTTCATCTGAAATAACTGTATTTAATTTCTTTTTAAAATTGTTATGTTTTATATATATTTTAAAAATGGCATCCAATAGTCAGTGCTGTAACAGTTTTTAAAAAAAGTTTGCTTTATTGTGTGTGTGTTTTTGTTCTTTGATTTCCATAAAATGTTTGTTCTGTTTATTTTTTTCAGATTTTAGCAATGTGATTTAATAAAAGTAATTTGATTAACTGTGACTTTTTCTTATTTATTTATTAAAGCATAGGGAAGTATTGTAAAGCACTGAGGTTTGGAAAAGCATAGGGAAGCATTGTAAAGCACAGAGAGGTGTGGTAAAGCATAGGGAAGCATTGTAAAGCACAGAGAGGTCTGGTAAAGCATAGGGAAGCATTGTAAGGTACAGAGAGGTCTGGTAAACCATAGGGAAGCATTGTAAAGCACAGAGAGGTGTTGTGAAGCATACGGAAGCATTGTAAAGCACAGAGATATGGTAATGCATAGGGAAGCATTGTAAAGCACACAGGTCTGTTAAAGCACAGGGAAGCATTGTAAAGTACAGAGAGTTCTGGTAAAGCATAGGGAAGCATTGTAAAGCACAGAGAGGTGTTGTGAAGCATAGGGAAGCATTGTAAAGCACAGAGATATGGTAATGCATAGGGAAGCATTGGAAAGCACACAGAGGTCTCTTAAAGCACATAGAGGTCTGGTAAAGCATAGGGAAGCATTGTACAACACAGAGAGGTCTGGTAAAGCATAGGGAAGCATTGTAAAGCACAGAGACGTGTGGTAAAGCATAGGGAACCCTGGTAAAGCATATTTAGGCATTGTAAAGCACAGAGAGGTCTGGTAAAAAAATAGGGAAGCATTGTAAAGCACACAGAGAGGTCTGTTAAAGCATAGGGAAGCATTGTAAAGCACAGAGAGGTCTGGTAAAGCATAGGGAAGCATTGTAAAGCACAGAGACGTGTGGTAAAGCATAGGGAACCCTGGTAAAGCACAGAGAGGTCGGGTAAAGCATAGGGAAGCACAGAGAGGTCTGGTAAAGCATAGGGAAGCATTGTAAAGCACAGAGACGTGTGGTAAAGCATAGGGAACCCTGGTAAAGCACAGAGAGGTCTGGTAAAAAATTGGGAAGCATTGTAAAGCAGACAGAGAGGTCTGTTAAAGCATAGGGAAGCATTGTAAAGCACAGAGAGGTGTGGTAAATCACAGGGAAGCATTGTAAAGCACAAAGAGGTGTGGTAAAGCATAGGGAAGCATTGTAAAGCACAGAGTGGTCTGGTAAAGCATAGGAAAGCATTGTAAAGCACAGAGAGGTCTGGACACTAACCCTGGGCTTGAGACTCAGCTCAGTGATTTGGATTCCTGAACAGCTTCTTAGTAAAGGTATTATTCAGCATGCCACCGCACCGTGAAATCATCCCGAGCACTTCTTGTTATCACAGTTCCTCAAATGCTGGGTTCGTTTTTGGAAAAGTCTGTGTTGCTAATTGAGTGCCATGGGGGCATTGTATTTTAAACAATTTTGTATCAATTAAGAATATGTTTCATTTTGAATTATTAATTTTGAACTTTAAATATACAGGTTAATACTAACAGTTACAGCAGCACTTAATAGGAAAAAAAACTATGATCTTTTTGTATGTTTTGTCCAGTTGTTCTGCTTGGATTTTGGTGTCTGACCAAATTTATATTAGAGCTTGAGTTTCTCACACTGTTCATGTCGTTAGGGTTACTCGATTTGCCCTGAAAAACTAAATAAGACGTTCTTTTTCTCCAAGTCACTGATGCAGTACCAAAATAACAGTATTGTGCAGTAAAGAAACAAGGACCAGGGGTCGCAAATGGAGATTAGATAAAGGGGCATTCAGAACAGAAAATAGGAGGCACTTTTTTACACAGAGAATTGTGAGGGTCTGGAACCAACTCCCCAGTAATGTTGTTGAAGCTGACACCCTGGGATCCTTCAAGAAGCTGCTTGATGAGATTCTGGGATCAATAAGCTACTAACAACCAAACGAGCAAGATGGGCCGAATGGCCTCCTCTCGTTTGGAAACTTTCTTATATTCTTATGTATTTAACACAATAATAGTTTTACGAAATTATAGTTGAATAGTTGTATGCTTGTGTCTTAGGAAATATCAGTTTACAAAAGCTCCCTTATTTTGAAGTCTTCATGTTCACAAGTATGCGGAAGCCCCTTTGGCAGTCAGCATACTCTGTCATCATAAGTCACATGACCGGAACCTGCGTGACGTCGAGTTATTTTGCTTAAACATCAATAATAACCGAACAACGAAGAAGAAGAAGCGAAAAGGACGGAAAATACAAAGAAAAAATGATGCAGCCTATCATTGTGATAAGTTGAAATATTGAAGTATCTTGACAAGATGTTTTGCCGGTACGCAGTTCCGGGCCGTACCGGCTGAGTTTCACCTCTGATTATTAGTATTATATTGATGTGTGTTGTTGTTATTATTATTATTATTATTATTATTATTATTATTATTATTATTATTATTATTATTATTATTATTATGATATAGTTTTATTAATCAATATCCTCAACAACACAAAGTATAAAATCGACTCAAAGCGCTCCTCTTCACTGGCTTTGTTTCCATTAAGATATCGAAGCGAATAACGTCTTACGCGCATTTGAAATTCAGTAAAAGTAATGCGCATAATCAACCTAAAACTGGGTTTCCATTCAAATCCATTTCTAGCAGACAAACTGGCCGACGTGATGACGTTGTGGGCGGAGCTAGTTATTCGCATCGAAAACTGAAATACGCTTGAAAAATAGCGCGACAGACCGTTTCCACTCTTCAACCTGATTTTCCTTTACAAATGCATGCGAATACGATGACGTATCACATCTAGCGAATAACCCCAGATTACTAAACAGCAGTCTACTGTCCATCACTTCCCACCAGTTTATTATTCACAAAAAAATGATTATTCTGAAGGTATTGTAGCGTGCACGGGGGAAGGCTGCAGTAGGACTGGTAGGTGACGTCATCACACACAAGAACATAAGCCCGATATATATGGCGTGAAATAGCTATCAAAAATCCGTGAGCGCAGAAACGCAGTTTGTAACTGTAAAATGGAAAAAAAATACAATTACGGTCCTAATTTACACTTATGCAACTCAGTATACGCTTGGATCACAGAGCACCCCGATATACTCACAGCAGAACAGCCTCCATTCACAAAACCTATAGCAACGTGATCATTAACGAGGGGAGCACAGAGCACCGTGATATACTCACAGCAGAACAGCCTCCATTCACAAAACCTATACAACGCGATCATTAACGAGGGGAGCACAGAGCACCCCGATACACTCACAGCAGAACAGCCTCCATTCACAAAACCTATAGCAACGCGATCATTAACAAGGGGAGCACAGAGCACCCCGATATACTCACAGCAGAACAGCCTCCATTCACAAAACCTATAGCAACGCGATCATTAACGAGGGGAGCACAGAGCACCCCGATATACTCACAGAACAGCCTCCATTCACAAAACCTATAACAAGATCATTAACGAGGGGAGCACAGAGCACCCCGATATACTCACAGCAGAACAGCCTCCATTCACAAAACCTATAGCAATGCGATCATTAACGAGGGGAGCACAGAGCACCCCAATATACTCACAGCAGAACAGCCTCCATTCACAAAACCTATAGTAACGCGATCATTATGAGGGAGCACAGAGCACCCCGATATACTCTAGAACAGCCTCCATTCACAAAACCTATAACAAGATCATTAACGAGGGGAGCACAGAGCACCCCGATATACTCACAGCAGAACAGCCTCCATTCACAAAACTTATAGCAACAAGATCATTAACGAGGGGAGCACAGAGCACCCCAATATACTCACAGAAGAACAGCCTCCATTCACAAAACCTATAGCAACAAGATCATTAACGTATAGCTTTGTGACGTCATCATTCTTCGGAAGGGCGTGTGAATCTCCACGGACTCGGTCAGGTTCACGTTCAGAAAGACATCATGGCGGATTCCAGTAACTCACATGCAATCATCGAGCGCGCAGCTGCTGCTGGTGTAAGAGCCGCTCTACAGACTGGAACAGCCAGCACTGCTCAACCACCACAAACTGAGGGACGTGGAAGGATGTCATCCGTGGACCTGCCACATCATCTTTAACATCATTTCAGAATAGGCCTTACAATTCCCTTGTATCTATGCTGTAGTCTGTGGCTCTAACACTGCTCCGAAGTTATTTCAGATTGAATGAGTGTCGTGATTTAATAAATGCAGTGTTAAAGACGGGCACGATATGTAATGAAAGTGTACCATACAGTCCCATGACATTTCCCGCGTCTTCCTCGGAGACACCACTATAAAATTGCAGTCCAGCTACAGTATATATATCCAGTGCTTAATGTGTAAAGAAAGAGGAGCCGGGGCGCAAACAATGACAATAATACCGTCCTGAAGAAGCGCGCATTCAAAATCATAACACGTGTATTTGAAAGAGTATTGCACGTGCTAGTGTTAGATGTTTACAATCATATGTTCTGCATCCTATACCAAGTAGGAGTGCTGCAGACAAATTAAGCAAAGGCAACCGCTGGACAAATAATAAATACAAAAAAGCATGTGTACACGTTTTGTTATGGTTTTGTATTTGAATGGTTTAAAAAAACAAACACATTAAAAGGCATTCCGAGGACTCCAGAAGGACGACATTGATTTAAAAATAAAAAATCCACCCCCCCACACGCGCATTGGTTTGCCCCGCGGTCTGCACTATTATCAGTGATGTGTCTGCAACAGAAGCCGCTGGTAGATTACAAAAACGATAGGTTGCGGATGGAACCCCGGTTCCCTGAAAGAGAAAATAACCATCAAGGTATGGGACATTGCCGTCAGGCGGGGGGATTGGCTGAGCTTTATGTCAAAGCTGCTGATAGGCCTCCACGCAAAGCTGCCGTGTAAGCCGCCCCCTGGGGAGCTTACTATCGCAAACGCAGCGGAGAGCCACTTCTCTTTTGCCCTTCAGGCCGTGAAGGCCTCCAGAGCGACCTCGCGATGGTTATTTTTCTCTTTCAGGGAACCGGTTTGCATCCGCAACCCATCGTTCCTTCAAGTCGAAAATAACCAACAAGGTATGGAAACAGTGTACCCAAGCCGTCGGAGGGAGGATTCTCGACAGTAGGACAGACTTACGTCATAAACGCAACTGCGTGGGCAGTACATCTACGCATATGCGGGCTGCCTCAGCGTCTATGCTTGCAATGACACCTGTCCTAAGGTGGAATAGTCACACTATATTGTCAACCACTCTACACGTCCGCAACCTGAGGCGTCATAGAGTGTAACACAGATGCTCCAAATGACGACAGAGGATTCCAGTACATTTAACGGTAGAACCTCGTAAATGTATGCGGTGTAACCCAACTGGCTGCAGCGCAAATGTCAGACATCGGCACCCCCTCTAAAGAGGGCCCAGGATGTTGCCATACCCCTAGTGGAATGTGCCTTCAACTGCCCTGGTGGCGGAAGGCCAATAGAATCATATGCTAACTGAATAGCATCCACTATCCAATGAGAAAGGCGTTGCTTAGACAAAGGCTGATCCAAAGTTAGAACCATGGCATATGAACAGCTGTTCTGTTTGCCTCACAGTCCTTGTGCGGTCAATATAACACCTCAATGCCCGCACAGGGCAGAGCATGTGTAACCGCTCTTCCTCTGGGGAAGAAAAAGGAGGAGGATGGAACGCCATCAACTCGACTGGTTGGTTCATGTGAAACGGGATATGACCTTGGGTAAAAGGCGGATTTGGACGCATGGAAACCTTAGAACCGTCTCCTGCGAAACGAGTACATGATGAATGCACCGTGCATGTAACTTCAATGCGTTTTGCTGACACCACTGACAGCAAAAAACGCAGTCTTTATGAACACGAACTTCATATCCACACTGTGGAGAGGCTCGAACGGTGCCTTGGTAAGGGCTTCTAGCACCACATCAAGGCTCCATGACGGTAAACTGGTCGTCCTTGGAGGCCGCAAGTGTTTTGCGCCCTTTAGGAACTGAGATGCCAGAAAATGGCAACCAGGTGATAACCCGTCAATGCAGATATGCGCGTGGGCCAAGGCCAACGCAACATGCGTCCGAACAAAAAATATATACACACACAATATCTATATAACAATATATATACACACACACACAATAGTATACAAAAAACCCAAAAACAATAATAATAGTAAGAAAGAGAGGAAAGACGGAGAGACCACGAAGAAACGCGATGCAAAAGCAAAGCGAGAAGGAATATATAAAGTAAACAATATATATCCTAACAATAATAATAATAATAACAATAATCACTGAAATAAACTCAGAGAAGGGGATAAACTAGCTTCTCAAGCCTAAGCTTATGGAGTACAATCAGTGTACAGCTCTAAGTCCTACCGCTACTGAGGCTGAAGGCAAAAGAGGAAGTGACTCGCGCGGAGGCCTATCGGCAGCTTTGACATAAAGCTCAGCCAATCCCTACTGCCTGACGGCAATGTCCCATACCTTGATGGTTATTTTCGACTTGAAAGGGAACCTTGAGTTTTGCATTCTGTTTAGTTAATCAATTTTGCAAAACAACATAGTTGGCTCCAAATCAGAATTTATTAATGAAATACCATCACATCATTAGTTTAGTCATTGAAACAACAAAATCAAAAGAAAATAACAGCATTATTGCTTAGTCATTTGAACAAACAGTGAACTCAAGAACAATAAACTCATGATGTATTTTGACAAATGTATTTTCATCATTGAATAGAAGGACAAAATCTGCAAACAGAAATGAATACAAATGAATTTTTTAAACATAAATCAGACCAGGTCACTCAGGTACATCTTGCCTCTCATGTACATTTGGCCAGACATCACAAAAAATGTTTGTTTGCCATGCACCTGGGAAAAAACCTTCTTGTATGCCGAATCCACGCCTGACATTGTTCTTGGGTAATGTCATTGCATGCAGCATCCATGGCTTGCAGAAGGGTGGCGTGCTGATAAGTTTGACGATTGTAAACCCTCCACCTCCAAGCAGAGAAGTACTCCTCAATAGGATTGAGGAAAGGCTAGTATGGTGGCAGGTACATTACAATGAATTGCTGCTGTGCTGCAAACCATTCCCGCACCACCGCTGCGTGATGGAAGCTAACATTGTCCCACAATGACATATGTGACCTCCTGATCAACTTGAACAAGGTTATTGTGCAGCTCATCTAGAAAATTCACCAGATGTGTGGAATTGTACAACCCAAGTAACGACCTCGGCCCACACATCATCGCCTGAAATTGCAGCACACATGGTGATGTTGCTCCACCACATCGTCTGAAATGACAGCACACATGGTGATGTTGCTCCACCACATCGCCTGAAATGGCAGCACATGGTGATGTTGCTCCACCCATCGCCTGAAATGGCAGCACACATGGTGATGTTGCTCCACGACATCGCCTGAAATGGCAGCACACATGGTTTTGTTGCTACCACGCCCCCTGGGACTTGAGTTGTCGCACACTGGCCAATGATATTCCTGCCACGCGTTTTTGTGTTCTGGCCAAGTTGAAGCCAGCCTCATCAACAAAAAAATGTATTTGTGCCGATTGACGTTCGCATCCAGCTCCATTTCCTTCTGAAAATAGAGATGCACTGTTGGGTTTACTTATCCATATCAACTCACAGTACTACCACAGTATTACAGTATCTGTACCAAACTCACATGCTAACAGTATCATAAGAACATTACTGTCCCTGTGTATGCACTTCTATTGCAGTATACTGAGGCATGAATATAGTGTTGAATATAGCGTCCGGATGATAGAGGCTACTGTTGACCTTTTCATATTAGGTTGAACAATCAGCCCAGCTGCTCTCATTGACAAGCCTCTGTTGATGATGTGGTCAGCAACTGTTGTTCAGATTTCATTCAACATGGTAGCTCTTTTTGATCATACTTCATCTCGTCTTCCTTGATGTTGTCCCTGTACCTGCCATCGCTATCGCCCTAACCCTCGCCCTCACCTAGCCTCTTGTTCTGCAGCCTGCTCCATGTTGTCACAACCTGCATGCAGTCTACACAGCCTTTTATGTGGTGTTGAGATGATTGTCAATTAATTCTACTTGCATTTTCACAATGTGAACGCGATTATCAATAATGAGACGTCGTTCTTGGTAATAGCAATTAGAGTGAAGCATTTAAAAAAACAGATACAAACATTTGAAATATGTATTTCTGACTGAGCAAGTAATGTAGATCATTGTGAAAGTCATGTTAGATTTTGTAATTTGTATGTAATCAAAAGCAAAAGCGTTTGGGGTTCCGAAACAATTCGATTTCTGCAACTCAGTTTGGAGTTTTGTGTTGAGTTTTGAAAATTGTGCCAATGGTTTCATAGATTTGATTTTATCAACTGAATAAAACTGTAAAGAAAGGTAGTCAATTTGTGTTTTTTTCTCAATTAAAATGTGTTTAATACTTTAGTTACCTTGTGAAGATTAACTAGTCTGCTGTGAAGAGTAAGTTGTTATGGATATGTTATTAAAACGCACACGGTTGTAAAGTGAAGTGAAATGCAACTGTCTAAAAATCATGGGACATAATGATTAAGCATGTTGATCTGTTAAACAATTTAACTGCGCTTCAGTGCTGTGGTTATTTTTAATCCTTTATTCATAAAGCATGTATATCTGTCTGCACCCGCTGAAGTCTGTTCTACATTTTAGATGTGGCTAACCAAAATAAGAGTCCAGATTATCTTTGTTTTATAAAATAAGTTTATTTGTGAGCTTTATTTGTGCCACGGTGTATTGTCTGTAGCCAGATTCATGTTCCCCTAACTAAAATTAATTTAAAACAATCACAATGTTTTCTTTTTTCTTTCAGTTTAATATATTGAGGTGTGTACCTACAGACACACAGCTTTCTACACTGGCACTTACCTACAGACACCCAGCTTTCTACACTGGCACTTACCTACAGACACACAGCTTTCTACACTGGCACTTACCTACAGACATACAGCTTTCTACACTGGCATTTACCTTATTAAAAGGAAAACCAATCAGTTAAGTAAACTTCTATTTGATTTCCACAAAATGTTGCCTTGGATAAAGGCGTCTGCTAAACAATAACCACAAAACTAAAAAGAACATGGATGACCTCCTCTCTACAGGAGATTTAAAATGAATATATGAAAGATGATGCTTTTACCTATCAGATGTAGTACTACATGATATTTATAATGTATGTCGATGCTCTGTTATTATTTTTTTCACATGCTTTTTCATATTTTACTACCTAACCCACAACTATTACCAACATAAACTACCACAGCCATAAAGACACTGCGATCCTTCATACAAGACCCATACTGGACCTTTGAGCTCACCCGAAGATACCCTGGAACTCTTATGTCTGACAGAAGAAGGCCCAGACGAACAGGGATACCTCAGGGCTCAGAACATGATCCCAGGTAAGTGGAATATTGAACTGGCAAGTTTAGTGGCATCCTTCAGATGAGAAGTAAACCGAGGTCCTATTGTAAGTGACTCTGCAGCAGCAGCATTCATGATGCATAGTTCAGCCACTAGGCTAGGGAAGTCGCTTTGGATAAAAGCGTCTGCTAAAAGACTAATTAATCATAATAATAATAATAATAATAATAATAATAATAATAATAATAAATGAACTGGACTCTCTATTGAACTTTTCACATAACTGAATGTGGCTGACAATACCACAAAGGAAAGTGTGAGATGTGAGGAGTATGAAAATATGGTTTTCTGAGAAAGAGACAAACAGACAATCTTGCACGTTTCTACATACATGCGAGAACAGAAACCACAAGCATCTGATAGGTAAAAGCAGAACAAGCGGTAGTGTCGGGTTAAGCACAGCAAAAGTGAAACCACAGCCAAAGCTCTGCAACAAAGGAGGGTTATAAAGAGTGCATGTGAAACTAGGGAGGACTGAGTAATGAAGCTAGTGGAAGACTGACAACAGACCAGAGCTGTACAATAAACACCTGAGCCACTTCTTCCAGAGATAGAAATCCTATACTTTGTCTCACACAGGATCGCCATGCTATATTATTGAAATGTTTGTGTTCATGGAACTGTGTATATATGGGGTCTCATAATCAAACATTAAATTACTTTAGATTTAAAACTATTTTATTTATATATATATATATATATATATATATATATATATATATTATACAGTAAGTTTGATATATGAATAAATTATACAGATTTACTGTATGCGACAGATTGTATTTTCTAATGTCTACTTGAGGTCTGAAGGAAGGTTAAATATATAAGAACATAAGAAAGTTTACAAACGAGAGGAGGCCATTCAGCCCATCTTGCTCATTTGGTTGTTAGTAGCTCATTGATCCCAGAATCTCATCAAGCAGCTTCTTGAATGACCCAGGGTGTCAGCTTCAACAACATTACTGGGGAGTTGGTTCTAGACCCTCACAATTCTCTGTGTAAAAAAAAGTGCCTCCTTTTTTTCTGTTCTGAATGCCTCTTTATCTAATCTCCATTTGTGACCCCTGGTCCTTGTTTCTTTTTTCAGGTCAAAGAAGTCCCTGGGTTGACATTGTCTATACCTTTTAGGATTTTGAATGTTTGAATCAGATCGCCGATAGTCTTCTTTTTATTCAAGACTGACTAGATTCATTTCTTTTAGCCTGTCTGCATATGACATGCCTTTTAAACCCGGGATAATTCTGGTTGCTCTTCTTTGCACTCTTTCTAGAGCAGCAATATCCTTTTTTAACGAGGTGACCAGAACTGAACACAATATTCTATGTGAGGTCTTACTAATGCATTGTAAAGTTTTAACATTACTTTTTGATTTAAATTCAACACTTCTCACAATATATCCAAGCTTCTTGTTGGCCTTTTTTTATCTCTTCCCCACATTGTCTAGATGAAGACATTTCTGAGTCAACATAAACTCCTAGGTCTTTTCATAGTCCCCTTCATCAATTTCAGTATCTCCCATATGATATTTATAATGCACATTTTTTATTGCCTGCATGCAATACTTTACACTTCTCTATTAAATGTCATTTTGCCATGTGTCTGCCCAGTTCTGAATGCTGTCTAGATCATTTTGAATGACCTTTGCTGCTGCAACAGTGTTTGCCACTCCTCCTATTTTTGTGTTGTTTGCAAATTTAACAAGTTTGCTTACTATACCAGGATCTAAATCATTAATGTAGATTAGGAATAGCAGAGGACCTAACACTGATCCCTGTGGTACACCACTGGTTACCTCGCCCCATTTTGAGGTTTCTCCTCCGATCAGTACTTTCTGTTTTCTACATGTTTACCACTCCCTAATCCATGTGCATGCATTTCCTTGAATCCCTACTGTGTTCAGTCTGAGAATTAATCTTTTATGCAGGACTTTGTCAAAAGCTTTCTGAAATCTAAATAAACCATGTGTGAATGAACATTAGAACGTCATTTTTCTAACAATCCTTTTGATTCCCACTTTGCTTGTTTCCTTAGACATGCGTCATCTCTGCAGTCTATTGTGGAATTGTAGTCCTGGGCAAAATGCTGTGGCAGCAGAGATCATATTTAAAATAAATACAAAAATATATGATTTAAAACAAGTACACCCCCGGTTTAAGAAGAAATCATGTCATTTATTTCATATGAACAACTGTTTTGATTGATCATATTTTATGACAAGAATTAAGGCTAAAAAATAGGAGGGATTATATTTAAGAATGGTGGCTAATTTGTTTTTTTCCTCCAAATTAAGATATGTTTAATGTTTAAGCCCCGCGCTGTGGCGCAGACTCTTTTTGAGCTGCATGCTGCTTTCACAGGCACGGCCCCCAGCCAACCAGGACCCCCCAATCAGGACAGCACTGGCCAAGCCTACATACTCAATTAGTTGCCTAGCAACGCATCTCCTGTTGCGCGTCCCAGCTACTTCCATGAAGGCACACATCCAGTTAAGAACCAGAGACAGGGTAATCCCTGTCACCGTACATAACAACATTCTCACTACTGTGGTGCATGTGGGGCTATATATAGATAGAACACAATGTGTTCCCTTATGATAAGCTAGCCAATATGGCTTATGCTTATGTAAAGTTCTAGATTGTGTATTGAAAACCTGGCGTTTGAAGTTTTCAATGGTGCCTCTCTGCCTCTTTTAAAAAGATGCTCCCCTTCCCTCAGGAACCTCTACACTGGCACTTACCTACAGACACACAGCTTTCTTCGCTGGCACTTACCTACAGACACACAGCTTTCTACACTGGCACTTACCTACAGACACACAGCTTTCTACACTGGCACTCACCTACAGACACACAGCTTTCTACACTGGCACTCACCTACAGACACACAGCTTTCTACACTGGCACTCACCTACAGACACACAGCTTTCTACACTGGCACTTACCTACAGACACACAGCTTTCTACACTGGCACTTACCTACAGACACACAGCTTTCTACACTGGCACTCACCTACAGACACACAGCTTTCTACACTGGCACTTACCTACAGACACACTTTCTACACTGGCACCTTACCTACAGACACACAGCTTTCTACACTGGCACTTACCTACAGACACACAGCTTTCTACACTGGCACTCACCTACAGACACACAGCTTTCTACACTGGCACTTACCTACAGACACACAGCTTTCTACACTGGCACTCACCTACAGACACACAGCTTTCTCTGGTAATAAAATATGTATAAACCCCCCCCCCCCTCTTTTTTTTTTTTTTTTTTTTTGCAAAGAGCCTCCAAAATTGCTTGAGCCTCCCTTTTTCCTATTACTAGTAATGGCAATATGATAGCTGATCCAGCCATAGATTTCAATAAATATGAACTAAGGGGTTTACAGTTGTATGAAGAATCAATAAAAAAATTATTAAAAGGAAGACCAATCAGTTAAGTAAACTTCTATTTCATTACCACAAAACTAAAAAGAACATGGATGACCTCCTCTCTACAGGAGATTTAAAATGAATATATGAAAGATGATGCTTTTACCTATCAGATGTAATACTACATGATATTTATAATGCATGTCGGGGGCTCCCGAGTGGCGCATCCAGTAAAGGCGCTCCTCGCAGGATGTGCCCTATAGCCTGGAGATCGCTGGTTCGAATCCAGGCTATGTCACAGCTGACCGTGACCGAGAGTTCCTAGGGGGCGGCGCACAATTGGCTGAGCGCTGCCCGGGTAGGGAGGGCTTAGGTCGGCAGGGGAATCCACGGCTCACCGCGCATCAGCAACCCCTGTGGCCGATAGGGCGCCTGTGGCTCTGCAGCGGAGCCGCCAGATCTGTGTTGTCCTCCGGCACTATAGGTCTGGTAGCATTGCTGTGGATCTGCAGTGCGAAAAATGACGGCTTGGAAGGAGCACGTTTCGGAGGACGCGTGTTTCAGCCTCCGTTTCCTGAGTCGGTGGGGGGGTTGCGAGCGGTGAGCCGGGGATACAGATAATAATTGGGCATGCTAAATTGGGGTGAAAACTGGGGTAAAAATAATTGGCGACGACTAAATTTAAAAAAAAAAAAAAATAATAATAATGCATGTCGATGCTCTGCTATAAACACATTGCGATCCTTCATACAAAACCAATACTGGACCTTTGAGCTCACCCTAAGATTGCCTGGAACTCTTATGTCTGACAGAAGGCGGCCCAGATGAACAGGGATACCTCAGGGCTCTGAACATGATCCCAGGTAAGTGGAATATTGAACTGGTAAGTTTAGTGGCGTCCTTCGGATAAGAAGTAAACCGAGGTCCTATTGTAATAATAATAATAATAATAATAATAATAATAATAATGAACTGGGCTCTCTATTGAACTTTTCACATAACTGAAAGTGGCTGACAGTACCACAAAGGAACGTATGATATTTGAGGAGTATGAAAATATGGTTTTCTGAGAAAGAGACAAACAGACAATCTTGCATGTATCTACATACATGTGAGAACAGAAACCACGTGCATCTGATATGTAAAAGCAGAACAAGCGGTCATGTCGGGTTAAGCATAGCAAAAATGAAAAACCACAGCCTAAGTTCTGCAACTACAGGCAGTTGGGGGTTACAAAGAGTACATGTGAAACTAGGTAAGGACTGAGTAATGAAGCTAGTGGAAGACTGACAACAGACCAGACCTGCACAATAAACAGCTGATCCACTTCTTCCAGAGATAGAAATCCTATACTTTGTCTCACACAGGATCACCACGCTATATTATTGAAATGTATGTGTTCATGGAACTGTATATATATGGGGTCTCATAATCAAACATTAAATGACCTTTAGATTTAAAACCTATTGATTTAGATACTTTAATATATATATAAGTTTTTTTTATAAATACATTATACAGATTTACTGTATGCGACACCCCCGGTTTAAGTAGAAATCATATGTAATTTATTTCATATAAATGTTATTTTTTTATACTTTAGTTGCCTTGATGAACTAGTCTGCTGTGAAGATGAAGTTGTTAAAAAAACACGCAAGCTTGTAAAACGAAGTGAAATGCAGCTGTTTAAAAATCATGAGCTGTATTCATCCTCTTAGACCCATGTAAACAATGTAACTGTGCTTCAATCCTCTGGCTATTTTTCAGTCCCGTATTCATACAGCATGTATATCTCTGTCTGCACGCTGAAGTCTGTTCTACATTTTAGATGTGGCTAACCAACATACTGAGTCAGACTGTTTTTTTGTTTTAAAAAATTTGTTTATTTTTTAGCTTTATTTGTGTCACGGTGTCTGTAACCAGATTCATATTCCCCAAACTAAAATTCAATAAAAAAAATTAATGAGTTACATTTTCTTACAGTTTAATATATTGAGGTGTGTACCACAGACAATGTGAAGGAGGAAGTCAGGATGAGTCAGAAAGGCAGCACACTGAAGCAAGCCTGTGTGAAGCAGAAAGCAGCCAGGGCCAAAATATTTTGCATTCAACCACACCCTGTGAGGGTTAATTGATTTTTCTTTAATGTTTTTCTTTTCCATGTAAAACCTGCCGTCAAAAAGGGACTTACCTGGATAATGTCACCTGCTGTACAACATGAGCTGAAAGGACATTGTGTTTGATTTCACTGTGGTCTGAGGAGCTGAGTCCTTGATTGGACCCGACAGGACTGCATGTTTAACAAAACTTACATTTCAGGGAAATGGTAGATTTTAAAACAAATCCAAACAAAGTGCACAGAAATAATACAACTCAAGGAAGAAACATTTCTTGATAATAGTTTAAATAAAAGATCACAAATGAAACCTGAAGGGCCTGCACTGCACATGTAGAGTTAACCATCATTTTCCCAATGCGCTCTTCATCTGAAACTTGAGTTTATGTTTGCCACACAGGAAGTCCCCTCCCCAATCCTCCTTCTCCTTTACAACTGATGACTTTGCCTCCTTTTTCTGCTCCAAAGTAGAGGACATTTAGAAGCTGTTCTCCAGCCCATCCTCTCCTTCCCTCTCCCCATCTAAGCATCCTCCTCCCTCCCTCTCATTCTCAGCTTTCACTCCTCTATCTGGCTCAGATGGGTATGGAAACCAGGGTGTGTGTGCAGTGAAACTCAGCCGTCGGGATTGATAGTTTTGTTAAAATTTAGTTCAGACATTTGTTTAAACTGTTTATTTAGATTTCTCTGTTTTGTTTGTTTTTGAATAAAAAACATACTTAAAAGCAGCTTGATGACTAGACTTGTTATTGACACACTGTGGCAATGTGCCCCGTCCTGTGTGCATTTGTGTGTTTGCGTGTGTTAATGTTGGTGTATAGATTGGTACACGGGATATAAACGGTCTGTGTTTCGTGTATTTAAAAAGGTAGATTTGTATTTAGGCACGGGGGCACAAATCACTTCACGTGCTGGTTAAATGTAATATGTTAGCAACGGGTTGCACAGAATTAATTCACGTGCTGGGATTCAAGTGAATAATTAATTAGTAATTGAATCCCAGCACAACAGTATATAGATGCACATTTTCATTCAGTCGGGGTTGGGTGTTCGTGAGTGGAGAACGAGTGTGGAGACGAGGTAATTGTGTATCGTAAAAGCGTAAATAGTTCAATCTGCTCACCGTGTTTTGTTAGTCTGTCTGTGCACTGTTTAGTTCGTTTTGTTTGTCTTTTTATTTTTGGCGTATAGTGCCGTGTCCTGTTTTGTGTTCCAACCTTTTATTTTCTGTTGTGTTTATTAAATGCTGAGCCCGAAAGCATTCTCAGCTTCACCAAACCACACATCTCTGTCTGTTTATTTCCTGCTTCTGGTCTGGCGCCACCCTCCGGCCGTCTTTGTGACACACACTCACAAAACACAAACAGTGGTAGAGTCCTGGACCCTAACCTGACACAAAGGGCTTTACCACAATATTATATATAGGGCAGTTAATGAGAAAACACAAAGTGATTTCTATAATTTCTAATGTTCTATTAAAATATCAATTAAAGTAGAGAATCAGCTTTATAATAAAACATATTATTAGAAAAATAACATGCAAAAATTAATTTCATACCCTGCAGAATCGCTACCTGCCCGTCCAAACAGTGCCGTGCTGGCTGTCCATGGAGGCCCTACACCATATTGACACTGCTATGGCAGGTGTTTTTTTAATGAAAACCTTATTCAATAAGCAGATTAATTTGAAATACAAAAATAAATGACCCAGACAATGAAGTGTAAATCATTTGTGTTTAATGTGAGTTGTCCTGATTTGTTTACAGCTAATATACAGTTTTATATTTTCATTCATTGCAAAAGTCTTGTATCGTCTATTCAGTATTTATACCACATTATAAATGCTGTTACTAACATGTTTAATTATAATTAAAATTACTGTTTGTGCTTTTTTAATTACTTTTGGGAGAAGGTTTTCTGTCCACCACCTTTGCTTCAAGACATACAGCTCAGTAATGTTCCAGCTCCAGAACTGAAGTCTGCCTGAATTGCTTCTTTTATATTAATCAGATCCGTTTCGTATGTACAGAACGGTGTCTAATGATTCTGTTGTTCATTTATTAAGTTGAACAGATGAAGTGGATAGGGTGTGCTTGATTTGTGTCTGCCTTTCTCCTACTTTAACAACTTTGCTTAGAAAATATTTTATGCAAAGTATGTTAAAGTGAATGAGGGTCTTGAAATCTAAATGCTGTATTAATGTTGTATTTTAAACATACGCTGGCAGCGTGTAACAGTCACGTTTATTAGAATCAATTACGATGGGCTACAGTTCTCTTTGTTCTGCTGGCTGTGTTTAACAGCTTTGAATTGGGGTAAAACGTTCAGAAGAGATGAAAAAGTGTTGTCAGTCAGAATAGAATAATATGATTCTTCTGCTGCTGGGGGGCTGAATGGGGACCCCAAGACCTCTGCTTTTCTTCTGCCTCCCATTTATTTTGACCACCAGCCACCTGTGTGAAATCACTAGGAGCAGTAGTTGAGGATCAGTGGGTTTCCTACCTGGGAGCAGTGTGTTCATGAGCAGTGAGATATACACCCCTTCCCTTTAGACCTCTCTCCCTCTCTCTTTCTCAAGCACTTAGCCTGGGTAGACTGGCTGCACGGTGCTTTCATGTGATTTATTTAATTTTCAATAAATGTTTTCATTATAATTAAAATGACTGTTTGTGTTTTTTTAATTACTTTCAGGAGGAGGTTCCCATCAGCCACCTTTGCTTCAAGACATGCAGCTCAGTAATGTTCCTGCTCCAGAACTGAAGTCTGTCTGAATTGCTTCTTTTATATTAAACAGATTATATATATATAACTTGTTTTTAATGGTTTAAGCAAATTAAATAATTCCATGAAAAAATGGCCTGACCTGCCATGCACTTCAATACACTGTGTAGATCTCACATATAATATGCAGTTGTGAAAGAAGTGCAGGATATCGTACACTCTAGCTAGATGAAATGACAGAGGAGGTGCAGGTGAAGAGCTTTCTTTAACCCAGGATGTTTTCAGATAGAAGGGGCTGTGACAGAAAGAATGATTCTTGGTGGTAAATCTCCTCCAGACCAGTGAGGGCGTAAATAACGGGGAACAGAGTACCCTGGACTGTTTGGCCTGACACTTCATTCCCAGGGTTAAAAGGAAGTCGGTCATTTAGAAAGGGGCGGAGCTTCAGTGCACTAACTCATTGACCCGGAAGGGAAATGATGTGGCAGCAGCATTGGATTGGAGGAGCCACTGCAATCTGTTACCAAATGGTCAGGGGTGGCGGTATAAATAGGGGACGGATGACGTAATCTGTTCCTTTGTTTTGGTTAGAGAACAACCTGGAAGGACCTGTGATTTGTGTAAGAAAATGTATTGTGTTTGTTTGTTTGTTTGTCTCTAATTGTGTCTTGTTATTAGTAGATTTGTGTTTACTGTTTGTTGTTTTGCTGTGAGCTACACTTTCAGGAGGATTATAATTGCCAGAGGCCAGCACCACCCGAACAGCACTGCACTTGTATCACAAATAAACTGTAATTGCAAAATGAGCACTAATGGACTTGTGTATGTGTTTTGTGTTTCGTGTGGGTGTCTCAAGAACGGGACCATTATTTGGGACAAACCCGGGATTATAAATTAAATAACACTCCCTGTATTACTTAGCTTCATTTATTGTTTACTGTTTGTTTTGCTGTCAGGCACTGGACATACAAACTCATTAAACAAATTTGCACCTGGATTATAATTGTCTGTCTGTTCATTGATCACCTGCACATGATTTCCATTACACGAGAGTAGATGTTAAAACTTCATGCTGATTTGATCTCGGCTCTCGCCAAGATAAGCACCAACTAAGACGTAGCTTTACAGTAAACTAATGTGATCCATATGTGTCTCCATCCATTTACGTTTCCTTCCATATGATGATGTAGATATCCTTCAGTCTGGTGTTAATGGCTGAAGTGTAATGCTGGCTCCAGGGATCAGCTTATTTTGCCTCCCTGGCGCATCAGCACACATCAACGGCCTTCATGCTGGCTCAGGGATCAACCAAGTGCGGCCTCCCAGCGCATCAGCATGACAACCCGTCTGGATTGAGCTAAGTAGGGTACATCTCTGGGGTTTTCAAGTGGGCACCTTCCATCCTCAGTGTTTTAACGACTAGCCCACGACACCTCAAGAGGGCTCGACGGTGATTCTTGATTCTGGCATCAAAATCACCCCCTCCCCACCCAACTCAGCCCAGCTTACTTACCTGTACATCAGCGTTTCTTTCTTTCTATTGTATTGAGATCCCCAGCCAAAATCTTTCCGTCTCAACCACAGCCAGTTGCTGCTCCTCTCTGCTGCTTCAGATAAGTTCTTCACTGTGCGACCACTGTTAACCACTTTGCCACACAGCATTTCTCCTTTCTAAAAAAAAAACAGATCACGCCTTCAGAAGCACATCACTTTACAAAAGAGACAGCCTCTCTCTTGCAAGAGCTGTGAGACACGTGGGATAGTTGGAGTACATTACCTCATGTACATCTCGGGGACAGTCTTGTGCCTCATTTTTTTAATATTGCAAATTTTGCACTGCTTTCAAGCAAATAAAATCCAATGAAATGAAAATAAAATAATAATAAAACACTGTGGCAGCAGACTCTGCCCTGCAGTTTATCGAACTGGAACAGACTGTTGTTCTTTGTTCCAGTTCTGTAACATCTTTCTATTCCATTTATTATACAGCTGTCATAAAACAACAGAACCACTGTGAAAAAAAAAAAACCTCAACCTTAGAATTTATGAATTGCATTGTTATTGAACTTGTTACTGAAACTGTGTGTGTGTCGTGTGTGTCATGTCAGTGTGTGTGTGGTGTGTGTGTGTGTGTGTGTGTGTGTCAAATGTGTTTCAGTGTGTGTGTGTGTGTGTGTGTTTTAGTATGTGTGTGTGTGTGTGTGTGTCAGTGTGTGTGTGTGTGTGTGTGTGTCAGTGGGTGTGTGTGTGTGTGTGTGTGTGTGTGTGGGTGTGTGTGTGTGTCAGTGTGTGTGTGTCAGTGTGTGTGTGTGTGTGTGTGTGTGTGTGAGAGTGTATGTGTCAGTGTGTGTGTCTGTGTGTGTCGGCTAATGTCAGTGTGTGTCAGTGTGTGTGTGTGTGTGTGTGTCAGTGTGTGTGTGTTTCATGTGTGTGTGTGTGTGTTTCAGTGTGTGTGTGTGTGTGTGTGTGTGTGTCAGTGTGTGTCAGTGTGTGTGTGTGTGTCCAGTGTGTGTGTATGTGTGTGTGTGTGTGTGTTTCAGTGTGTGTGTGTGTGTGTGTGTGTGTGTCAGTGTGTGTGTGTGTGTGTGTCAGTAATGTGTGTGTGTGTGTGTGTGTGTCAGTGGTGTGTGTGTGTCAGTGGGTGTGTGTGTGTGTGTGTCAGTGTGTGTGTGTGTGTCAGTGTGTGTGTGTGTGTGTGTGTGTGTGTGTGTGTGTCAGTGTGTGTGTGTGTGTCAGTGTGTGTGTGTCAGTGTGTGTGTGTGTGTGTCAGTGTGTGTGTGTCAGTGTGTGTGTCAGTGTGTCAGTGTGTGTGTGTCAGTGTGTCAGTGTGTGTGTGTGTGTGTGTGTGTGTGTGTGTGTGTGTGTGTCAGTGTGTCAGTGTGTGTGTGTGTGTGTGCGTGTGTGTGTGTGTGTGTGTGTGTGTGTGTGTGTGAGTCACCTGTGCCAGTGTGCTTGTGTGTTTGTGAAAATGTATGAAAGGCTAAGTTTAAAAAATGAAATGTCTCAAATCCTCTTTGAACTTTGATTATGGATTTTAGTGCACCAGACCTCCAGAGGAAGGTGAAAGGCAGCAATGGGAGGCTGGTGAATTAGCCCACTATCTGTCTGTCTGTATGTGCCCCCTAGCCCCCCAGATTGGAGCCCAAGCCTCCAGAGGAAGGTGAAAGGCAGCAGAGAGGCTGGTGAATTAACCCAGTGTAGGACTAGGAGCACTAACAGGAGCCATGATCGAGACAAAATAAACACGTTCACGTGTATGTTCTAATAGGAGCAACAGAAGGGAAAGGACGCTCCACAGATATGCAAGTATTTTATGCATGAGATTCTCTGTGTGGCAAAAATAAACTCAAGTTTCAGATGAAGAGAGCTGGTAATCTGATGGGTAACTTTACATGTGCAATGCAGGCTCTTCAGGCTGTATTTGTGATTTTTTATTTAAACTCCACCATTATCAAGAAATGTATTTTCCTTCAGTTTTATTATTACACTTCCCAGAAATGTACGTTTTGTTATTACGCAGTCCTGTCGGGCCGCAATCAAATTGAACACAGTCACTATTTGTTTACAGTGGGGAACAACAGGTGATTGCGATGTCACAACTTATGCTGCTGAATGGGCGGGTTCTGGGTGGGTTTTCAGGAAGAAGTGGGCGGGTTTTCAGGAAGAAGTGGGTGGGTTTTTTTTGGAAAGTCGTTGGCAGCTGGTTGGCTGCCTTGGTTAAGGAAAAACTACAAGAAAGTCACCTCAGAATTTGCAGCTGTGAAGAATACTTTTCTTATTATTTTCTATATATCTTCAAAAGAAAATAAGTTAGCAGATATTTTATCTTAAATAACCAAGAGCTTTGCTGAACCTGAATCCTGTATTCAATCATTCAGAAGTCTGGTGGTGACATTTTAATATGCATTGTTTAATTTTTTTTATATATATATATATATATAATTTTATATAGTAAAATACACTCAAACCAGACAGAATTACTTATGGATTCATATTTGTAGTTTTTATGCTGCAAAGTAGAGTTTGAGCTGTAAAATGGAGAGTTGAGAATTAAACAGAGAATGCTCTTGAAATTAAAACAAATCCTCCTGGATACATATTAAAACTATAGTTTATCTTTTTCTTACATATCTGTTTTGTTAAATTGGCTTCTGCATTGACAGATTCTTATTAAGTATTTTAGTAGGAAATATTTTATTTTGGATTTATTTAGAAAGAAACGTGACTGAAGACAGTAACATTAATCTGAGTTCAGTCTAATTATAATAGAAGGAACCCAAACTTGGGTACCATTGAAATTAGAAGGCTAATTTAACTTCCTGATGAATATAAAGACATACTAAATGCTAAGCAGAACAACACAGCGGCTAATAAGGAAAAGCAAGATACTTGGAAAGTCTTTTTTTTAAAAAGTCTGGACTGCAGTTCAATGTAAAACATGTGCTGTGGGCTTTCTCATTGAATGGTGGAGGAACGTCAACATTTGCCCTGACCATTAAAAGTACAGCCAGGTGTGTTCTTTGTTTTGGGTTATTGAATTAACAAAGTAACTTGACTTGATTCATCTGAGGTCAATATTTGATGGCTAGTTGTAATTGGTAGTAATGTATTGTAATGTATTTTCTATTGTTTTGGCCAGGTTACAATATTTGCACTATTCAGATTATTTTATGAAGGGTATTATTTGTTATAATTAAACAGATGTAGAAAATGCAGGTTGCTATATGAGGTGTTATTTTATTCTGAATACAGAAAAATGTATTATTTGGGACTCTGCTTTGTACTGCACAACATTATGCACTGTAGTGAGTAATTAGAAGAGATACGTGCTGTGGCGTTGCTGATCAACTTCATCTTGGTACAAGTTGCATTGAGTTCTATATTCTGTATCGTCAATGCTCCCTCGAGGAAGTTCTTCCTGCGGTTGCCGTGTGTTTCTGGTCTGTGTTCTATGATTATGGGGGGGGGGGGGTTGATTTCCCATGGCATCGTCACTGCTCCCTCGAGGAAGCTCTTCACTGCGGTTGCCCGTGTGTTCTGGTCTGTGTTCTATGATTATGGGGGGGTTGATTTCCCATGGCATCGTCACTGCTCCCTCGAGGAAGCTCTTCACTGCGGTTGCCCGTGTGTTCTGGTCTGTGTTCTATGATTATGGGGGGGTTGATTTCCCATGGCATCGTCACTGCTCCCTCGAGGAAGCTCTTCACTGCGGTTGCCCGTGTGTTCTGGTCTGTGTTCTATGATTATGGGGGGGTTGATTTCCCATGGCATCGTCACTGCTCCCTCGAGGAAGTTCTTCACTGCGGTTGCCCGTGTGTTCTGGTCTGTGTTCTATGATTATGGGGGGTGTGACAGGATGGCTCGCAGTGGTGAGGTGTGGTGATGTCACGGACCAGGAAGTAACTGAAACCAAAACAATGGATGGGCGGGTGAAGCTGAATGCTACTGCACTCAGCTTATTTATTAACAAACAAAACAAAACAAAAGATTTAAACAAACAACAAAACACAAAACAAAAAGGTGCGATGGCCAAACAAATAGAAAC
>CM072692.1:5166038-5176038 GCA_036884735.1 Huso huso
ACTGATAATGAGAACAACAACACTGCTGGATATATAGGGATGTTCAATAACTCTGCTCTATAGATTTCACAAAGTCCAGCCTTTATTTTTACATCAGAGTTGCCGGAGGTCAGGGTGGTAAACTTTATCAAAGCAAGCTCTGTTTTGTAATGGGACCGCCCATCTCTAGTGTGTCCAATAGGAATGCGTGGGCGGGGTCTTGTATTTATTTCCAGTCTTTGGGATCGTTTCCAGGTCGCGTCGGGTGTGGATGCAGCTTCAAGGTACATGTTTACTATAGCAGGTGTTTCTTTCAACACTGCACACTTGAGACCAATATCCACTAGATGGTGCTATGCTGCTTGTTAGTGATAAGGCTAAGACCAGGCATTCTAGTTTTTCGCAATAAAAAAACAAAATTCTCCAATAAAAATAAATAAAAATCCTCTTTATTCCACAATTAAAACAAGAATCTAAAATGGAGTCGTGTGTCCCCCCCCCCCGCGTTATAAGACACACAAACCGCGCGATTGAATAATAACAGTTAACATATTTATCTACGTCTGTCTAGTTACAATAATAAAAAATAAAAAAAACAAAACAGTATTCATATTAGCTCATCACCGAGTTAGTCTTTGTCATCTGGACGGCTATTGCCAAACTCCCTCCCCCGATCTTTAGGGGTGATGTTTATCGTTGTGGGCATCTTTAAACAGCTTGTTCGGTGCTAACAATGCACTGGATACTGAAGTGAACTGCAGCTACGTTTCAACATGAATGAGATCCACAGCGCCTCGCTCAAACTTGATTAAGTATGCAAAGCTACATTGCATGTGTTGATGATTATATATGATAAGTGTACTAACTTAATTATCAAACGAACAAAAAAGCATTGCATGTCTTTTGCCCTGCCCTAAGTGTAAAAAGAAACGAAAAGTTCTCAGACAGCACAGAAAATCTGTGTTTTCCCGCTTAATTCCGCCGCAAACACGCGGGCGCACACACACTAAAATATTTCTTAACCATCTTATTCCTCTGTTTGGCGTTTAGGTACCAAACGCAATGTGAATGCTGCATTAAGCGCTACAGCATTATTTTAAGATATGCGCATGAGTGTCAGAAGGTCATTGCATTTTGTCCGTGATTACTTCCGCTGTTAATGTACTTTTAAAATATGATCTTTCGATATTATAAATGCCATGTACTTTTAAAACATCAAAACACATCTCAGACTAATGCAGAATCCAGCATTCTGCATGGAAACCAAGCCATTGTCAATCATGGTTGAAGGTCACCAGTTATATATTCCGCTATTATTAATTTATTTTTTAAATGTGAACTTTCGGTATTATAAATGACATGTACATTTAAAACATCAAAACACATCTCAAAACAACGCCTAATCCATCATGACACCATTATTAATAGTTTTAGAGGTGTCGTGAGCAGAGCAGCAAGATTAAATTACTTCCGGGTTGGTTAGCAAGTCTGTGCGCAGTGACGTATTGAATTTAATATTTCGGTGTTGAGGTGGCTGATGATGGAATAATAGTAAACAATATAACAAGACCTTTTTTCTCCATGGATATTGTGAAGCAAGGCACCGCTAAGTTAAAGTGTTACCGCTTTTCATGTGTAAATATCTGTTAGCGTCTGTATCCTATATGTTTGATATTGTAATTGCGTTATTATATTTTTCTGTGTTTTGTAAGACTTCAGTATTATCGATACTGAAGTACGTGCATGATATCGATATGCAATTTTCATATCGTTGCCCACCCCTAGAAATAAGCATCTGTTTGAACTATCTTCCAGTCTGACACCGGATTGATCTCACAGTAGGGGGCACTGTGACGTAATGAAATAGGCGTGTCTTCTGCAATTACGCACCTAGCATTCGAGAGAGGAGGAAGCAGAAACAACAACAGCGCCGTGTTTACCTGGTTAGGTAAGAAATGCCACTTTGTGTATTTCTATTATACTCGATATAAACGTGTTATTAATGCAACGGGGGACTAGAGAAACCAGTACGGGTAATATTTCAGCGTGTAAATAATGTGTTCTTATTATTTGAATCGTATAGGCTAGTAGTACAGAGACGCACGTGGCGAAGTAAATGAATCTTTAAACGCTAGCTTAGTTAAATTGAAATGATATGCGGTTTGCTATATTTGCACAATATTGATTAGAGAGTGCATTAGTTAACGGTAAAGATGTAAGATAATACCGTTGGAAAGGACCACTATTTCCACACACTTTCATTCTTCTAAGAGTGCGGTTTAAGATGGAGTTATTTCATAAACACACAGTAGCTCACTGAATGCAAACACGTGTGTTTGAGTAACAGAGTGTATTGTACGAAGGGAAGCCCCGAGCCCGCCTTCCATTCAAGATCTGTTGTATTTAATCCCAGTTATTGCTGTTTTTATTGTAACACACGTTTCGTTTTTGACGCGCAGGCTCTGCAAATTCAAGTGAATGAATTTAACTCACACACTCAGAAATAGAAAATGCTGCCCAATGTTTGCTCGTTGAGCTTTAATACCTCAATTTAATACAAATGCATTATAGAAAATACAGAAATTATGGTTTGTCTTAATGAAATATAGGTTCTGGGCGGAGAGAGTCGGATGTAGTAGCCACTAGAGGCCGCTAGGGGGTGCAAAAGAAACGATGTTGTAATAATATTTGCAGAACTAGTGTTAAAATAATAGTAACATAGTTTGATAGTGACGTTTAGGGGTAGAGGTTAGGGGTGATTTTTAGTTGTAGGGGTTCATTTTAGGGGTTAGGTGTAAGTTGCATATGCTGTGGCATGGCGTGTAGTTGCAGCTGTATTTTACTGTGTTTTTTTTAAATAACTTTAGATTTGTTTTCTGTATGTTTTGCTTTAATATAATAAAGGTCAAGGATGAGAAACTTGGTAGAATGGTGTGTTTTCAGTGTGTGAGTTAAGTGTTTCGTTTTTATTTGCACCCTCTTGCTCCCTCTAGTGCAGGGTGGGCAATCCTGGTCCTGGAGGCTGGTCCCTCCTGGCTTTTTAGTTCCAACTGTGCTCTAAATTACTTAATTGTACTGATTATTACCAATTATTGGTCTAATTAAGTAATTTAGAGCACAGTTGAACAGGCTGCCAGGAGGGCACCGCCCTCCCAGGACCAGGATTGCCCACCCCCTGCTCTAGTGGCTACTACATCCGGCGCTCACCGCTCTGAACTGAAAGGTAACATGCAGTGAGGTTTCAACCTGTATTTCATAAATTAATTCATCATTTCTATACTTTATTGCTGTTAATTACCATTTGAAGCTTAACGAGCAGTAAATTGGCAGTGTTCTGTTTGAGTGTGTGAGTTCAGTGTACCGTACCTCCGCGTTTATGTTTTGGAAGCACTTTGGTTTACCTTCTAAAAATAACTTTTAATTAACTTAATAAAAAAAAATAATTTCAGAGAAATGTTAGTTAAAAATGTTGGCGTAATTACTATTAACAATGTGATAAATGCATTGACAGTATGCCCTAATACAATAATTGATGACACTGTATAATAAACTTTTCTTCCTCTTTTTGTGGCTCCATTTCTCTCCAGTAGAAAAGAACAGATCTCTTCTAACTTGCTCCAGTATTGACACAACTCTTCCATGACTGGAGTTCCATCCTTCTTATAAACCTGTGCAGAACTCGATTATAACAGCATTGTGTTTGTATTCTAACAGTGCCATTCTCAAACTCCAGTCCCATTCCCAACTCTCGCCTCCACTGTCCCTCTCACACTTTCAGCTCCTTCTGCTTGTCTAAACCTGGCCTCAGTCCAAAACCTCACCTCTTAGAGCTTTATATATCTCCTGGAATTCAGACACACAGTTAAGTTTCGTTTGTTGTGAAATCATCACTCTGTCTCGCTGCAGCAAGAATGGCTTCAAACTTGTGGTCAGAGAATCAGTTTAGTTGTTCACTGTGTCTGGAGCTATTGAAGGACCCAGTCACTATTCCATGTGGACACAGTTACTGTATGGGGTGTATTAAGAACTGCTGGGATCAGACTGATAATACAGGCGTCTACAGCTGCCCCAGTGCAGAAGACCTTTACCCCAAGGCCTGTTCTGGGCAGAAACATCATGCTGGCTGAAGTTGCTGGAGAATTCAAGAGGAGAAGACTCAATCCTCCTCCTGCTCAAAGTTATGCAGGACCTGGAGATGTGCCGTGTGATTTCTGCACTGGGAGAAAGTTCAAAGCTGTGAAATCCTGTTTGACGTGCCTGGCCTCTTACTGTGAAACACACGTCAAGCCACACAGTGAGGTTACTCCATTAAAGAGGCACAAGCTGATCAATGCAATTGGAGATCTGGAGCAGAAGCTTTGTGCTGAACACCAGAAGGTTTTGGATATCTTCTGCAGAACCGATCAGACGTGTGTTTGTGTGTTGTGTACAGACAAGGATCACAAGAACCATGATACAGTCTCAGCTGAAGCAGAAAGGAGTGTGAAACAGGTAAGGGTTTGAACCATTTCTGTGATATTTAACATGTCCATGTCCAAAGCACTTCACACACACAAAAAATTAAACCTTTCAATGAAATGCTGTCTACTACAAAATGTTATAAAAAGGAAATAAATACACATTAGGTATTAATTATGAAATTTGAAAAACAGTAAGATAAAAAGCTAATTATAAAAATAGAACAATTAAAGTAAAATACAAAAATGTACAATTGGAATAAATAAATAAAATATCCAGTTTAATTGTAAAATTTGAAAAACTAAAATAAAAATCAGTTTATAAAAATAGAACAATTAAAAACAGTCTAATAAAAAAAAAATCTATTGGAATTAGAAAGTCAAATACCAAATGTGAAGTATTTTTTTAGTTTTTTCGGTAAACTTGTAACCTTTTGCAGGATAAACAGAGGTGATATTTTGCAATTGAGATTGATAAGGTCGCAAAGTTCTCAGTATGTCCATTATTTTAGTATTTGTATTATTCAAACCTTATAGGACATAACACCTTTACTGGGACAGGTGTGAATAATACAGCCTGCTTTGAAATATCCTGTGTTGCATGTGACAGGATATCACTCAGTGCCCCATCAGAAATGTCACCGTGTCACTGTGTTTCTACACAGAAGCAGCTGGGAGAGACACAGACAGAAATACAACAGAGAATCCAGGAGAGACTGAAAGAAACTGAGGAGCTGAAACAGGCTGTAGAGTCACTGAAAGTGGGTATTAACAAGAGGGGGGTATTATTATTATTATTATTATTATTATTATTATTATTATTATTAACAGATGGACTGGAACACATCTACAGAAGTTTACTGTATATGCCTGTTGTGTTTTTGATATCAATTCTAACCATGTCTCCTCTACTGTGTTCTTTCACTCAGAGATCTGCATGCATAGAAATAAAGGAAAGTGAGAAGATCTTTACTGAGCTGATCCGATCCATTAAGAAGATCCACACTGAGGTTATTGAGCTGATTGGAGCTAACGAGAAGGCTGCAGTGAATCAGGCTGAAGGACACATGAAGAAACTGGAGCAGGAGATTGCTAAGTTAAGGAGGAGAAAAAGCTGAGCTGAAACAGCTTTCAGAGACAGAGGATCACATCCATTTCTACAGGTAACATCACTGCTTGTTAGAAAATCTCAAGTCCATAACTGGGATGGTTTTCAGACAGACCTCTCCAATTGAATGAATCCTTGCTTTTCCCAGGAATGTTTTGGACCCCATTCTGTTTCACTGAAAACTCCTTTTCTCCACTTTCCTGTTGTAGAATTTCCAGTCTCTCTGTGCCCCCCTGAAGCTGGAGACTTACCCAGCGTTACTGTCAATACAGACATCTCTTTTTGGGGCTGTGAGAAAGCTGTATCTGAACTTAAAGACCATATTGAGGACTTCTGCAAGGGGGAATTAGTCAAAATAACCAAAACAGGTTGGTGTGAAATAGATTCCTTTTGTAGGGATTTCTCAAATAGACCATGGCTTGCAGATAGTTGGCTACATGAATACTGCAGATGTTTTATTTCAAATAATTTCCCAGGTTGAAAAAGTCCCACCTCATTTACAGTGACATCCTGAGTGATGAGAGCAGGAAGGAAGAGAGTTTCTAAAGACATTACATGAGAAAACAATAGAATAGCATTCAAACAGAAACAGAGGGATTCAAACATTAAACAACACATTCATGCCATATAGGATGCTAACTTATAGTCCTGCACTTTCTCATCAAAGATTTATAGGAATTGGAGGTCATGTTTGTATTCCAAATCCTCTACAGTAAAGTCTTTGGTTTAAAACAGTTTTCTCTATTTTATTTAGTGAATGAAACAGCAGTTTATACCCTGGGGTCTAGGAGAAGTGACAGACGTTTCAAAGGTAAGGCTTTTCTTCCAGTAAAACATTTTATCTCCAGAGACATTCTCCCTTTTTGGAAGGACCTAGCGCCTCAGTGAAAGAGTGGCTGGAGATGTATTAGATTAGTTCTTGTGTGAAAGATTCCTGATGAGGGTGCAGTTAGCTGGGTCCTTTGCTACACTAATAAACTGAACAGATGCACTTTGTGTTTAAAGATTAAGAGCATGGCAGATTGCTGTTTGGAGTCTTGTGTGTGTTGTGTATTAATCCACATGTTTCAATTCTATTTCTCTCTCTTTTTTTTTGCCCAGTGAATGAAGTTGCAGTTTACAGTCTGCAGGCTCCAGAGCCAAGGAACAGAGCTGAGTTTTTAAAATGTAAGTCTGTTTCACTGAAACATTTCATTGAAAGATGTGTCACTCCATTGTGAGAAAAGCTAACACTACAGAACAGGGAGGGGTGGAGCTTGAGGGCAGCAATTATTATTATTTATTAGTAATTGTGAAGCCGTTAATCTACACTCCTCTCCAACAAGTATTGGTTCAGATGAATACATGCAGAATGACTGGGGGAGGGGCATTTGTTGCCTGTTTTTCCACTCAGACCTTTCTCTCCCTAAATATCTTGGTATCCCTGAATTAGATAATCATCCCATCTTTTAATACATGTACAATGCATGTGAAACCAGTTGTGGGGTAAAATGAACAGCTATCCCTCCCAGTCATCCTGTGCTGGTAGTAAATGTATATTGCAGTACCACTGCACTTGTGGGATGGATTGCTCATTAAAATATTAGACAGATATTTGAAGAGTGGATGATATTCTATTGAAGATATTTAGTAAGCAAGGGGTCTGAGTGGGTAAAATGCAACACATACTCTGTAGGAACATTAAGTGAACTGTAATTGTATGCAGAGCTGCATTTGATTGGTTCCAACTGAAGTTTGATAAGATCGAGGAATTATAAACAAAACAATCAAACAGTAAGAGGGTTTAAAGGGTTCATAAGGTCCTTTGTATTTTATTGTGTTGCATGTTCCCATGTGTTGCTACAACTGTTTTACGTGAGGTGTGTATTGTTTTAATTAATTTATTTTTTACATTTTGACCACTTTTTATACTTATAGATAGCTTCACATGTAACTGCATGGGCCTCTCAGAACTACATTTCCCATCATCCTGCTCACATATGTAATTGAGATGGAATTACCAGTGAGCAGGAGGATGATGGGAAATGTATTCTGAGGGGTCCATGCCGATCCTGTGAAGCCATCTTGAGGCAGGAATGCAATTTAAAAGTTTAAAAAGTGGTCCAAAATGTATTAAAAAAAAATAATTAAAACAACACACACACCTTCCATAAACAGGATGTGAGGATGCAGCAGACAATGACTGTTGATTTTCTCAGTGATTTGACTTTTCTAACCGTCTCTCCTCTACCCGTCCTCTTCTCTTCAATCAGATTCCTGTCAGCTCACACTAGACCCCAACACAGCGCATAGAAACCTCTGTCTGTCTGAAGGGAACAGAAAGGTCACATGGAGGAGAGAGACCCAGAGATATCCTGATCACCCGGAGAGATTTGACAGCCGGTACCAAGTGCTTTGCAGAGAGGGTTTGTCTGGGACTCGCTGTTACTGGGAGATTGAGTGGAGTGGGAGAGAGGCTTCTATAGGAGTCACATATAAAGGAATCAGCAGGAAAGGAGGGATCATTCCTGTATCCTTGGATACAATGACAAGTCCTGGAGTTTGCGCTGCTCTGATTCCAGTTACTCTGCAACGGCACAATAACAATCAAACTGCAATAACTTTACCCACTCCCCAGAATAGGAGTGTATCTGGACTTTAATGCCGGCACGCTGTCCTTTTATGGCATCTCTGACAAAATGACCCTCCTGCACAGATTCCAAACCACATTCACTGAGCCGCTCTATCCTGGGTTTTGGCTTCGTTTTGGTTCCCCTGTAACAATCTGCCAGCTGAACTAGACTGTTTTGTGTTGTAAAAACCCTTTGTATTGAACTCCCTGTCTGTCCTCTCCACTCCTCGGGTGAAGGGAATGTTCAATCTGACACAACTTTGGATGAAAGTTAGGGGTAAACGCCACCTGCAGAGCGAAACAAGGTGAATTATTGTTTTTTAGAAATTAATGGATTTCATGCAGAAATAACTGTATTTAATTTCTTTTTAAGAATTGTTATGTTTTATATATATTTTAAAAATGTCATCCAATAGTCAGTGCTGTAACAGTTTTAAAAAGTGAACTTAAGTTTGTGTGTTGTATGTGTTTTTTGTTCATTTGATTTCCATAAAATGTTTATTATTTCAGATTTTAGTAATGTGATTTAATTAAAAAAATGATTAACTGACTTTTTCTTATTTATTAATACTATAACACGGTTTTCAAATGATAATGAGCAAGAAAGAGGGCATGAGAGGAAGAGGTCTGGTAAAGCATAAAGAAGCATTGTAAAAGCACAGAGGTCTGGTAAAGCATAGGGAAGCATTGTAAAAGCACAGAGGTCTGGTAAAGCATAGGGAAGCATTGTAAAGCACAGAGAGGTCTGGTAAAGCATAGGAAGCATTGTAAAAGCACAGAGAGGTCTGGTAAAGCATAGGGAAGCATTGTAAAACAGAGAGGTCTGGTAAAGCACAGGAAGCATTGTAAAAACACAGAGAGGTCTGGTAAAGCATAGGGAAGCATTACAAAAGCACAGAGGTCTGGTAAAGCATATGGAAGCATTGTAAGAACAGAGGTCTGGTAAAGCATAGGAAGCATTGTAAAGAACAGAGAGGTCTGGTAAAGCATAGGAAGCATTGTAAAGCACAGAGAGGTCTGGTAAAGCATAGAGAAGCATTGTAAAGCACAGAGAGGTGTGGTAAAGCATAGGGAAGCATTGTAAAGCACAGAGGTCTGGTAAAAAGCACAGGAAGCATTGTAAAAGCACAGAGGTCTGGTAAAAGCATAGGGAAGCATTGTAAAGCACAGAGAGGTCTGGTAAAGCATAGAAATTGTGTAAAGCACAGAGAGGTGTGGTAAAAGCACAGGGAAGCATTAAAACACAGAGGTCTGGTAAAGCACAGGAAGCATTGTAAAAACAGAGAGGTCTGGTAAAGCATAGGAAGCATTGTAAAAGCACAGAGAGGTCTGGTAAAAGCACAGGAAGCATTGTAAAACACAGAGGTCTGGTAAAGCATAGGGAAGCATTGTAAAAGCACAGAGAGGTCTGGTAAAAACATAGGGAAGCATTGTAAAGCACAAGTGGTCTGGACTCTAACCCTGGGCTTGAGACTCAGCTCAGTGATTTGGATTCTGAACAACTTCTTAGTAAAGGTATTATTCAGCATGCCGCTGCACCGTGAACTAATAAGAAAAGACTTTCAGTACCTGGCAGGCTCTTGTGACATATCAGGCTCTTGTGACATATCCTTATATAGTCCTAGCTCCGCCCGTTCCCGTAAAGCCGACAGCTATTGGCTGATCTCGACACACATTATACAAAAGAGTTCCGTCAGACTTTCAAACAAGCAAGACTTTCATTTTGGCGCGGGTTTTTATGGAGCCTCGTTATCATAACGTCTTATTATCATTAACGCCCGAATTATAATTATACGATTTTTAAACCATCAAAACGAAACCTGCCGAACCTCTGGAACCAGACCG
>CM072692.1:5181038-5203983 GCA_036884735.1 Huso huso
TTGCAGGGGCATGGGTATAAAGCTAGCACTGTTGCAGGACGGGAAAAAAAAGACGTTGTGCGCGAGGTGTGTTGCGGGAGATATGGTTGAGCAAGAGAGAGAGACAGAGAAAGTTTTGAAAATATGGCGGCACGCTATTGAAGACCACAAGTTTAGCTGTGTTTTGTTTGTTTTCGCAAGTATAGTTGTTGGATGTTTTACAGAATAAAGAAAAATAACGAACTATTCGAGTGAGCTGTGTTGCAGTGTTGCGGTGAGAGCTGTGGCTGGAGTGCGTGTGGAACCTGTGGAGACGTGTGCTGCCGAATTTACATCGGGTTTGAGAAAATAAACTTTTGTTATAGTTTTTCCTGATCTGGACAATTGCATTTTCATCGAACTGTCTTGACTATTTTATGCTGATTTTTTTTTATTACGGTGGAAAAGGAGAGCGTACTAGTTGTTCTATTGCTCTTAAACTAATGGACGTTTACTGCGATTTGTTCGTATACACAGATGCACTTTATTTCTGTTTCTTTCATTTTTCCTGCTTCTTTGAATAAACGTGCTGGAACTCTTGTGCAACATTTCATTAATATATTGTTTGTTGGATTACATGCTATATGATTGTAAATTGTTTTCCTGTATTGCAATGCATTGCAACCTTATTAGTTATGCTATATAGTTTTATTATTTCTATATTTGCATATTATTTCATTATTTCTATATTCTAGAGGAAGTAGAGCCAGTCTTCTAGTGCAGGAGGAGCGGAGAGGTCGAGTGGAGGTGTAGGGAGAGATGAGGGTCTGGAGGTAGCTGGGTGCAGTCTGGTCAATATTAGACTTGCATTGTTATGTCTACATGGTAACACAGACATACTGGTCTCGTATGGGAACTTCCTTCTTCTTATTGTCGTTTCTGCCAAGTTACAAGTGCTGCTACATTTGTAAGCAATCGATGTAAAGTTTCCAGTTGGGTAGCTCTACTTGGTGAGTGTGCTTTTAAGGATCTGGCGGGGATTTCCTCACTGGGACACTGGGGAGCTCATATTATTTATTTTCTTAGCAGATGTCCTTACCCAGGGTGACTTAGAGTTGTGATTGTATTTTGTAATTTGTGTTTTGTGACTGTATTTTTATTAATATTGTGTTTAAAATACAGGGATAATCACAAAATATAGTTTTCTATATGCTTTCACATAAAATATATAATATATATCATCATGATGGGATTATGATCTTAATGTCATCAACAACATATAATGTTGTGTCAATCATTTATTTCCTCATTAATAACACAGTTTTGTGGGAGGTTGATTAATGCATTTAAACACAATGGCGTTAATTCAGCACTCTCCATATTGAAAGGCGCTGTGATGCATTTCCTAATGCAGCCCGGTATTTCAGTAAGTCAAAAAATAACTACAAAGGGGGGGTATACTTGAGACTAGTTTACAAAAATGTTTTCACAGCTGTGCAGCGGCGTGTGTCTTGACTGATAGAAGATTTTGGGGTCGTTCCGCAGGGATCATTCAGAGCAGATTCTGTGCAGACTCTGACCGATTTGTAGTAATGGGGTGCGTTCACAGAGCTCATTCTTAAAAGATCATTGGTTAAACTGGTCAGAGTCTGCACAGAATCTGCGTTTAACCTGTTAAAACCCCAGCCCCTCACAGGCAATTTCCGCCTGGGGGGCTGTGCCTATAAATAAATCACAATATCTTCTAAAAGTGTAGACAGCACATGCATGGTTCAAGGCTTGAATTTTGTAATCCTCTTTTTTTTTTTTTTTTTTTCCAATATTTCATTCAAAAGGTGGCCTTTTTGGAGAGCTTTGGGGTGCCCGAAATGTATCCATGATGAGTATTCATGACAAATCCTCTCAATCCATATGCCACAACTGTCAGGCACATTGCTCTCACATAACTGTGTGTTTGTGCAGGAGAATGTTGCTACTGAGACTTTTCTGAAGCTCTGAATTTTCAGTACTTGATTCTGTATTTTTGTTACTCGCTTGAAAGTATGTAAATGTCAAGAAGCAAAATAATGAAGAGATTTTTTTTTTCAAAAAAAGTGTTTACTTCAAATCAAATTTTCTTTTTCAAACAATGAATACAACTGAACAAAAACCTAATAACACCACGAACTGTACAAAATGAACTACTTACATCCACAAAGTGCTAAAACCTGAAAAAAACAAACATGAACTGTACAAAATGAACAAATAAATTACTTGCATCCCTAAGCTGCTATAAAGTCTTTTTTTTTCCTAACGCATGTGCCATTTCTTGAAGCAGTTTCTGTCCACAATGACACATAATGGCACATCACAGGCTTCGCATTTCCCTTCCCTTTGAGTTTCCCTTCATTGCACAAAGCACAGTGTCTACGCCCGAAGGAGGACTTCATGGAGGGGCCGAGTTCCTGCCCTCTGTAATGGCTACAGGGACACAGAGTTTACCTGTACTCACACTGGCCTCCTGCTCCACAAGCCCGATGTCCACCAGCTGCTTGCATAGCTCCTCTCTAAACGTTTTCTGTGAAAGTGCCTTTGTAGTTTGAGCCTGTGCCAATTCCTTATGGAGCAGAAAACTGTTGACAACAGCAATGTCAATGAAATGATAAAAAATTTTCTTGTACCACTTTTGGGTTTTCTGTGCCATGTTGTAGTATTTTATGAGGGCATCTGACAAATCCACCCCTCCCATGTGCTGATTGTAGGCCTTTAAAGGAGTAGGAACAGGAACATTCCGCATTCCCCAAGTCCCATCTTCATTCCTTACCCGTCTCTGGACTTTGTCTCCTGTGTACACTTTATGAATGGAACTGCACATCGTCACTTCACGTGTATCCATCCACTTGGTGTACAGCAGTTTGTCACTTCGTATCCAGCGAATTGTCCCCCTATCAGCTTTTTTAGGAAGGGCGTTTACTATTGTCCGTGGGAAGCCCTGAAGATTTTCTCTAATGGTCCCACATGCTCCAAATTTGAGCTTGTAAAGGTCCCGAAACAGTGTTGTGCTGGTGTAGAAATTGTCAACATACACATGGTACCCCTGTGCCTAAGTATGACACCTTTATGAGGTTCATAACAGAGTGTAACTCAGTCCTTTCCCAGAATCTGATTTGGATTTTCCTGTGTAGATGTTGAAATCACAAGTGTACCCCGTTGTGGGCATCAGCCAGTACGAACAGCTTGAAGCCCCATTTATCGGCTTTGCTTTCATGTACTGCTTGAACCCGATCCTGGCTTTTGAGGCCACCATCGTTCATCAATTGAAAGGTTCTGTCGGGGTGGTAGTATGCCTTGCAGGACAGGAGGAGGAATCCAAGAGGGGTCTGAGGCGGAAGAAGCGATCGTGTTGTGGAGTTCCTTTCTTCTGATCATTCTCTTTATCTTCCTCTGGGTCACTTATTGCAGAGTCCAGCGATGGCTTCATATCTCTTCCTGGACATCACAGTGTGACAGAATGGGATTCCATAAGGCCTACGTGGACTCCAGTAATCCCTCACGGTGTGAGTTGTCAGTAGCCCCATGAAAATTAGGATTCCTAAAAACTGGTAGAGCTCCTTGATTGAAACTGGATCCCACTGGTATTTTTTCCCTGGGCCTGCTGCTTTTTCCATTTTATTTGTGTTTGTACACAAAGACTGAACAACGCTCATGCTGAAGTAAAGCTGAAGAGGTCTAGCGGGGAATACTTTTTGAAGTATCAGTTGTGCTCCAGGTGCTCGTGCAGGACAGCGGTGCTGCTGCGGGTTCGACGTGCGTCCTCAGTTACAGATTTCACCTCTCCTCAGGGTCTGAGGTTGTGGGGGTGGGTGCTTGCCGCCTGCTCTCAACTGGTGTTGCAGGCATGCTTGAGGTGATATAAGGGAGAGGGGTGGGAATGGATCTCGTCTGCTTTTCTGCTGAGAAACATCAAAACTCTCACTTGTTGAGGGGGGAGGGTTTTCTTCAGTGTCCTCACTGAAAATAAAAAGTGAAATGAATTGAAAATTAGAATAACATTTCCATTATCAATATCAATGAGCAACAGATTCAAGCACAGTATTTGCCCTGCTGAGAGATGAACACTGATTATTGGATAAAGGTGTCTGCTAAATGTCTACAATAATAATACTAATAATAATGAGACTGCAGAGAACTTGGCTGCTCTCAAATCAAGCTGCCAGACTAAAAACACCTCAGTTCCTTTCATCTTTACTTTGATTTGCAAACAATGGAACTGAGTGAGTGATTGTTGAGGCAGGCAGACAGCTTATCTTGAAAGGCTAAGAAAACCTACACTGTCTCTAGGTGAGTAACATCACTCCTTATAATCATGGAATTATAAAGAAAAGTTTGCTAAACACTCCCATGCAATAAATCAGTGAACATCAATGAGAAAATAATAAAGGATGTCAGGAAGCAACAATTATTTCTTGCAACTTTTATTGCATGTAAAGATCAGAGACTGTATAGAGCAGCACAGCACAGATGAGACATGGTGTTGCTAAAAAAATGTTAAAAAAAACGTTATTTCAACGTTATGTGTCCCTTGAGAGTCAAATGGTTGCATTTTCTAATATGATACAGTAAAAAATACATATTGAAAATTATGCATAATAATAATAATAATAATAATAATATAAAATGTAGTGTGGATCCATTATACTTACAAATCCTGAAGAGGATCAATCCATCTTCAAATGCTGCTTCAGACATTGAATCAGCTCTCAGCCCAGAAAGTTGATCACTTTCGCCGTCACTTTCACTACTATCCATCTCCTCCAAATCTTCAGAAACACTGAATCGACTTCGTTCAGGATGCTTTGAACACTGCTCCACATTTTATTCGATTTTACAAATTTTACAAATTGAAAAATGATCAGAAAATGTTATGAAACCGTGATCCGTTGTGCGTAATGCTGCGCGCTTGCTTGCAATAGATGTGGCTATGTTTGCTTTGCAGATCGATTACTCTGTAATGGATTGGGCTACAAACAAAGTCAAGGTATGATTGGACAGCTTGTGACCTCCCCTACAACGTGATCATGGAGACTTTACCGTCATCAGATAGTTGTAAGACCAGAGCAGCAAAAACGCCCAGCTAGTCGATCGCAGTTGTTTTGAAGCATAGGAATTCTAGACACATTGCCAGGATATCTCAGCGGTGAAATGAAGGATTCGAAAATTCTTCGCTGTTTGACGGTGGAAAACAACGATTTTGATATTAGTCAGCTTTTTTTCTCTTTTGCTTTTGTAATAATATTACAAATGATTTATGAAATATAATGTGTAATTGCAGTACCATGTTGTATGAATACATTCATTTTAATACACTTAGTGTGTGTGTGAGTTAATTCAAAACTAAATTTAATGTACAAATGAATGAAATCTCTAACTTGTGTATTTTGTGTTGAATGTGCTGCCCTTCTCTCTTTTAGTATTGGCCCTTCATTTCCTAAAAAATGAAAAATAAATACAACATCTTTATTAAATTCATTTAGTTTGATGTATTATGTGCCTGTGAATATGTTATAAGGGATTCTAAAATGGGTATGATTGGCTGGCATATATTATAATCAGCTTAAAAGTTTACAATTTTCCACCTACATTCTCACAAAGGAAAATATGGTAATATATACATTTTATTTTCAATACTTCAAATGCCATTTGCACAGCTAAACATTAAAAAGTACTTCCTACAATTATACCAGCAAAAAAAAAATATTGTGTAATTCAACTTAAAAGGGATACCTGGGAGGTTTGGGGAAATAAGTAAATATTACTACTACAAATCAATTTCCTCATTTGAGTTAAAGGGGTTAAGACTTTTTTGTCACATGTTCCCATGTGTTGCAACAACTACTATAGTAAAGTGTGTGTGTGTTGTGTTCTATTATTTTTTTTAAATCTTGACCGTTTCACTTTTAAATTACGGTATTCCTGGCTGTTTCCAGGATAGCTCAACGATGTCTTCTCATGCAATTTTCGGAACTACATTTCCCATCATCCTATTGGTCACTGGTAAATCTACCTGTTACGATGTGAGCAGGAGGATCATGGAAATGTGATTTGAGCAGGCACATGTGCGCTCCCCATGTGAAGCCATCTTGGAAACAGAATGCAATTTAAAAAAAAAAGTGATCAATTAAAAAAAAACAAACAATAGACTCACCATACTTTAGCAGCTGCAGCAACACGAGGACATGTGACACAAAAAACATCCTTTGTTTACCCTTTAAGATCATTGGCTGTTTCTGTCAATTTTCCCTTTCTGGAGCTTCATTTTGAATTATTTAAAACAGGCTTCTAGTCCAGTTTCAGAATGTCTGGAATTATCAGCGGTTTTTTTTTTTTGGGAACTTGCCAATTTGAGGAAAATAAAAACAATAGTATATAGTTTTAAAAAGTAAATTAAATGTATAAAATAATATTAATTTGATTAAAAAATTTTTTTAACTCAAATGAGGAAACTGATTTGTAAGTAGTGTTTACATATGTTCCCAAAATTTCAAAGTATACCTTTAACCTTCAATGTAATGCTTGTGGTATGAGAACACACACTGTTTATTATAAAACATACTTTTCAATTCAATGAAACAAGTTAAGATATATTTCAATTCTGAATTTGTAGATGAGACAAGCCTGACCTATGCAGGTGGAAAGGAAGCAACACTGCAGCTCCATTTGCACGCTCAGCCAGTCCAGGCACTTGTCTGTCCCAAATCATGATCATTTATTGCTGCAGTCTACAGCGAGAACTATGACCCCTTGTTTCCCAATTCTTGTAGGATTGACACCTATTTAAGATAGAACATCTCATCAGGTGACAGTAACATTTGTTTTTAATTCTGAGTTTTCGATTGTTTGTTTGGTGCAAATAAAGAACTGGCTCTTTTCAGTCTTTTGAGGGCTGGAATCTTTGTTTTATTTTCTGATTAGCAACTGATAGAAACATAAGTACAAAAAAGACATCGAGCATTTACGAGCTTGATAACTGAGGTAGAACATGAACGAAAGCTGCAAATTTGAGGACTAGAGTTGCCCATCTCTTGTATAAGCTGACCACACAGATGACCTGTTGTGCAATATTCTTTAAGGTGTCCTTGTAGAGGCTCTTCTTTTGATCAGGACTGTGGTCTGCAGGTCGCTGTGGAGGGGTCATTTTCTCGTTGTTTCGAAACTACCGCTCCTGTTCCTCGGCTGTGCTGCTCCTCCAGGTCCTGTGTAAAGCCTGCACCTTCTCTTTGTTAGTGTTGCCCTCTGTAAAGAGCACAATATTGTATTTTATTATATCCAGTCACATCATCTATGTTTTGTATTTTGCTTTTTTTTTAAAATGCCTTTAATACATTAAAAAATGTGTTCTGTAAGGAATAAAACCCTGTCTGGGACCTTTGTTTTGATAAGTTCTCACTGTCGAACACATCGATGCCTCTCTTAGCCCTTTTTCAAGTTTAACTCTGGGTTCACTGGAATGCTCTCCCCTCTTCCCCTTCTTTTTATAATTGTCGATCCACCTCTATGAAAATAATGCATTTTTACTTTACAGTGTTATCAAGGGCATTATTGAATTAACTGCAAGGCAACTCTCAAATTGCACACGATATAAATTAACAACTAGCCAGGACAATTCCCTTCAGAAAAATTAAAATGAAGCAAAAATAAAGTTTTACAGTATTGCAAATGACTTGTGTGTGTGTGTCAGTACCTGTGTGTGTGTGTGTGTGTGTGTGTGGGCGGAGTTAGTAAACAGCGGCGCATTTCTGGAGCCCGTAGAGCTCTTTCACAGCGCGCTCGCAATGCTTTTAAAGTGTTCACTCTCGCCCTGGCAAAATGTTTCTTCACATAATCAAGCATTAATTCACATAAATAACAGGCAATTTATATTAACGATATTTTGTATTGTTATTAAAAAATACCGGTATATCCTGGCGCTGCAGCACAGCATCTCCGCAATGTATTCAGTACTGAGTGGGCTCCACAAATGGCGCCTGTAATTGAGTACCGAACTGCATCACGGGATTGACTGTCCTGTCCTGCTTTATACAGTCCTAGGTGAGGACACAGAAAGTCTGACAGAGTGTTTATTGCAGTTTAACGAAGTTACGTAAAACACAGTCCCTGTGCAGCTCCCACTCAGCACAGGTAGAAATATTATGTTCATGTGAGTCCGCATTACAGTGTAAATGAAACGCATCTGTCGCGGGACAGACCCGGACTAGGCTTTACATTCATAATACACGGGTTTTAAAAGTGACGTTTGGCACAGATTGGAATATAGAAACATTACATTTTACTGGAAATTACAAATCTGTGCTCCTGTCGTTAATGATCGCGTTGCTATAGGTTTTGTGAATGGAGGCTGTTCTGCTGCGAGATATCGGGGTGCTCTGTGCTCCCTCGTTAATGATCGCGTTGCTATAGGTTTTGTGAATGGGGCTGTTCTGCTGTGAGTATCGGGGTGCTCTGTGCTCCCCTCGTTAATGATCGATTTGCTATAGGTTTTGTGAATGGAGCTGTTCTGCTGTGAGTATATCGGGTGCTCTGTGCTCCCCTCGTTAATGATCGTGTTGCTATAGGTTTTGTGAATGGAGGCTGTTCTGTTGTGAGTATATCGTGCTCTGTGCTCCCTCGTTAATGATCGCGTTGCTATAGGTTTTGTGAATGGAGGCTGTTCTGCTGTGAGTATATCAGGGTGCTCTGTGCTCCCCTCGTTAATAATCGCGTTGCTATAGGTTTTGTGAATGGAGGCTGTTCTGCTGGCCAGTATATCAAATTGCTCTGTGCCCCTCGTTAATAATCGCGTTGCTATAGGTTTTGAATGGAGGCTGTTCTGCTGTGAGTATATCAGGGTGCTCTGTGCTCCCCTCGTTAATGACCGCGTTGCTATAGGTTTTGTGAATGGAGGCTGTTCTGCTGTGGAGTATATCAGGGTGCTCTGTGCTCCCCTCGTTAATACCGCGTTGCTATAGGTTTTGTGAATGGAGGCTGTTCTGCTTGTGAGTATATCGGGTGCTCTGTGCTCCCTCGTTAATGATCGCGTTGCTATAGGTTTTTGTGAATGGAGGCTGTTCTGCTGTGAGTATATCGGGGTTATCTGTGCTCCCTCGTTAATGATCGCGTTGCTATAGGTTTTGTGAATGGAGGCTGTTCTGCTGTGAGTATATCGGGGTGCTCTGTGCTCCTCGTTAATGATCGCGTTGCTATAGGTTTTGTGAATGGAGGCTGTTCTGCTGTGAGTATATCGGGGTGCTCTGTGCTCCCCTCGTTAATGATCGCGTTGCTATAGGTTTTGTGAATGGAGGCTGTTCTGCTCTGATTATATCGGGGTGCTCTGTGCTCCCCTCGTTAATGACTTCAGTTGTGTTGCACAGTCGAAACACAGCTGTCTGCGGAACGAGTGATTTCGGAGATACAGACACGGAGATGACTTCAAGGAGGAGGAAACAAAGATGTCTCCACTGCATGGGAACCTCAGCATTTCCCCCGTTCATTATTAATAGCGGGCTGTCAAGACTTGTCAGCGGGTCGAGCGAGGTGAGATAAAGACACACACAGGATTATTTAAAGTCGTTCGTGACTCGCATGACTCTGAACAGGTCTGTGTTTCTCTCGTCATGAACCAGCTGCCCAACCCAAGGAACTGCTTTGAAGACATTTACTTCCTGTGTCATGTGACCCGCAGCTCAGTTTCAGCTACAGTGAAGAGGAGCTTGTGCGAGTCGATTTTATACTTCGTATTGTTGAGATGGTGGATAATAAAACTATATCCATAATCATAATAATAATAATAATAATAACACACATACATATAATACTAATAATCAGAGTTGAAAGTCAGCTGGTATGGCCCGGAACTGCGTACCGCAAACATCCTGTCAAGGTACTTCAATATTTCATCTTATCACAATGATAGGCTGCATCATTTTTCTTTTATATTTTCCTTTTCGCTTCTTCTTCTTCGTTGTTCGGTTATTAATGATGTTTTAAGCAAAATAACTCGGCGTCACGCAGGTTCGGTCATGTGACTTATGATGTCAGAGCATGCTGACTGCCAAAGGGCTTCCGATACTCTAGGAAATATGGAGTCTGCCAAAATAAGGGAGCTTTTGTAAACTGGTATTTTCTAAAGACATACATACAACTATTCCACTATAATTTTGTGAACTATTATTGTGTGTGCAATAAGAACATAAGAAAGTTTCCAAACGAGGAGGCCCCATTCAGCCCATCTTGCTCGTTTGGTTTGTTGGTAGTTTATTGATCCCAGAATCTCATCAAGCAGCTTCTTGAAGGATCCCAGGTGTCAGCTTCAACATTACTGGGAGTTGGTCTCCAGACCCTCACAATTTCTGTGTAAAAGTGCCTCCCTATTTTCTGTTCTGAATGCCCCTTTATTCAATATCCATTTGCGACCCCTGGTCCTTGTTTCTTTACCGACAATACTGTTATTTTGGTTCTCGTCAGTGACTTGGAGAAAAGAACGCCTTATTTAGTTTTTCAGGGTAAATCGGGTAACCCTTAACGACATGAACAGTGCAAGAAACTCAAGCTCTAATATAAATTTGGTCAGACACCAAATCCAAGCAGAAATAACTGGGACAAAACACACAAAAGATCATCGTTTTTTTTCCTATTAAGTGCTGTTGTAACTGTTAGTATTAACCTTTATATTTAAAGTTCAAAATGAACTATTCAAAATAAAACATAATCTTAATTGATACAATTTTTTTTTAAAATACAATGCTCCCATGGCACTCAATTAGCAACACAGACGCTTTCCAAAAACGAACACAGCATTTGAGTAACTGTGATAACAAGAAGCGGTCGATGATTTCAAACAGCATGAAAAGATAAAGGGCCAGTCTAAAGAAAAGAGAAAGAAAAATGACATTTTGAAGCACTGTACTCTTTAATAACGGACTTGTTTCAATTGTGTTGCAGAGGAGAAACACAGCTAAATGAGGGAACAGTGATTCAGTAGAGAGAGGCATGGACCCGACTCCAAGGAGAAGAAGAAGGAGTAAGAGAATGACCATACATATGTCACAAGAGCCTGCCAGGTACTGGAAAGTCTTTTCTTATTAGTTCACGGTCTTGCGATGCTGAATAATACCTTTACTAAGAAGCTGTTCAGAATCAAAATCACTGAAAGGAGTCTCAAGCCCAGGTTAGAGTCCACCTCTCTGTGCTTTACAATGCTTCCCTATGCTTTACCACACCTCTCTGTGCTTTACAATGCTTCCCTATTTTACCACACCTTTATCTGTGTTTTACAATGCTTCCCTATGCTTTACCAGACCTCTGTGTTTTTTAATGCTTCCTTATGCTCTACCAGACCTCTCTGTGCTTTTACAATGCTTCCCTATGCTTACCACCTCCTCTCTGTGCTTTTTACAATGCTTCCCTATGCTTTACCAGACCTCTCTGTGCTTTACAATGCTTCCTGATGTTTTACCAGACCTCTCTGTGCTTTACAATGCTTCCCTATGCTTTACCAGACCTATCTATGCTTTACAATGTTTCCTAATGCTTTACCAGACCATCTGTGCTTTACAATGCTTCCCTATGCTTTGCCAGACCTCTCATGCTTCCTATGCTTTACAATGCTTCCCTATGCTTTTACCACACCTCTCTGTTCTTTATAATGCTTATGCTTTTACCACACCTCTGTGCTTTACAATGCTTCCCCTTTAATATACCTCTTTCTCCACCCACCTCTCTATTTCTTTCTTTCTCATTCTCATTTGAGTGTTTAATACCAAAGCAGAAAAATTCAGTTAATCACTTTTTTATTATTTAATCACATTACTAAAATCTGAAAAAAAAAACAGAACAAAAATTGTTGAAATCAAAGAACAAAACACACACAATAAAGCAAACTTAAGTTCACTTTTTAAAACTGTTACAGCACTGACTATTGGATGCCATTTTTAAAATATATATAAAACATAACAATTCTCAAAAAAAAATTAAATACAGTTACCAGATGAAATCCATTCTAAAAAAACAACACCTCATTTACGCCTGCAGGTGGCGCCTGTTTTACCCTAACTTTCATCCAAAGTTGTGTCAGATTGAACATTCCCTTCACCCAGGAGTGGAGAGGACAGACAGGAGTTCAACACAAAGGGTTTCTTTTACAACACAAAAACAGTCTTAGTTCAGCTGGCAGATTGTTACAGAGGAGTCAGAACCCCAAAGCCAAAACCCAGGATAGAGCGGCTCAGTGAATGTGGTTTGGAATCTGTGCAGGAGGGCATTGTGTCAGAGACGCCATAAAAGGACAGCGTGTCAGGCATTAAAGTCCAGATACACCCTATTCTGGGGAGTGGGAGCAGTTATTGCAGTTTGATTGTTATTGTGCCGGGCGAGTAACTGGAATCAGAGCAGAACAAACTCAGGACTTGTTATTGAATCCAAGGAGACAGGAACATCCCCCTTTCCTGCTGATTCCTTTATATGTGACTCCTATAAAGCACATCCCCACTCCACTCAATCTCCCAGTAATAGCCAAAACCTAGACAAACCCTCTCTGCAAAGCACTTGGGCACAGCTATCTCTCTGAGTGATCAGGATATCTCTGGTTCTCTCCACCATGTCACCTTTCTGTTCTCTTTCAGACAGACAGAACTCTCTATTAACATGTTGGGGTCCAGTGTGAGCTGACAGGAATCTGATTGAAGAGAAGAGGACGGGTAGAGAGAGAGTTAGAAAAGTCAAATCACTGAGAAAATCAACAAATTGTCTGCTGCATCCTCACATCCTGTTTATGGAAGGTGTGTGTTGTTTTAATTATTTTTTTAATACATTTTGACCACTTTTTTAAACTTTTAAATTGCATTCCCTGCCTCAAGATGGCTTCCAGCAGACGGATGGACCTCCTCAGAACTCATCCATCATCCTCCTGCTCACTGGTAATTCCATCTCACCATATGTGAGCAGGAGGATGATGGGAAATGTAGTTCTGAGAGGCCCATGCAGTTGCATGTGAAGCCATCTATATATAAAAAAGTGGTCAAAATGTAAAAAAATAAAAATAATTAAAACAATACACACACCTCTCACGAACAGTTGTAGCAACACATGGGAACATGCAACACAATAAAAATACAAAGGACCTTATGAACCCTTTAAACCCTCTTGTTGTTTGATTGTTTTGTTCATTATAATTCTATCTTATCAAACTTCTTCAATTGGAAACCAATCAAATGCAGCTCTGCATACAATTACAGTTCATAATTTTCCTACAGGGTATGTGTTGCCATTTTCCCCCACTCAGACCCCCTTGCTTACTAAATATCTTCAATAGAATATCATCCACTCTTCAAATATCTGTCTAATTTTAATGAGCAATCCATCCCACAAGTGCAGTGATACTGCAATATACATTTACTAATAGCACAGGATGACTGGGAGGGATAGCTGTTCATTTTACCCCACAACTGGTTTCACATGCATTGTACATGTATTAAAAAAGATGGGATGATTATCTATTCAGGGATACCAAGATATTTAGGAGAAAGAATCTGAGGGAAAACAGGCAAACAAATGCCCCTCCCCAGTCATTCATTCTGTATTCATCTGAACTAATTCTGTTGGAGAGGAGGTGATTAATGGCTTCACAATTACTAATAAATAATAATAATTGCTGCCTCAAGCTCCACCCCTCCTGTTCTGTAGTGTTAGCTCTTCTCAAATGGAGGACACATCTTCAATCAAATGTTTCGGTGAAAAACAGGACTTACATTTTTAAAAACTCAGTTTGTTCTGGCTCTGAGCCTGTAGACTGTAAACTGTAACTTCATTCACTGGGCAGAAAAAAAGAGAGAAATAGAATTGAAACATACAACAGTCACTGTCTGCGCCCATCCCTCAAATCACCCTCCCCCTGCTTCATCAGTCCCTGTCCCCTGGCCCTCCTCCCTGCTCCTTCCTATGTCCCTTCTCCCTCTTGAATGCTCCCTCCACCCCTCCTGCCTCCTCCCAGCATCCTCCCTGCCCCTTCTTTCCCACAACATCCAATTCTGCCCCTCCACCCTCCCCTCCACCCTGCTCCCACCTGCATCCCTCCCTGCTCTCTATTCCCTGCTCCATCCTCCATCCCCCCTGCCTGCCCTCCCCTTGTTCCCTCCTCCCTCCCATCCTGTGCCCCTCCTCCCTCCTCCATTCCATCCTCCCTGCCCCTCCATTCTCCCTGCATTCCTGCCCCTCCCCATCCTCCCTGCTCCTTCATCCCTCCTCCCTGCTCCATCCTGCCTGCTCCTCCCCATCCTCCCTGCTCCCCTCCATTCTTCCTGCTCCTCCTGCCTGCTCCCTCCTCCCTGTTTGCACCCTCCCTCCTCTATCCTCCCTGCTCCTTCCTCCCTGCTCCCCTCCATTCTGCCCCCCTTCTCCATCCTCCCTGCCCCCCCTGCTGCCCCCTCCATCCTGCCTGCCCCCTCCTCCATCCTCCCTGCCCCCTTCCATTCTCCCTGCTCCTGCTTCCCCTCCTCCTCCTCCCTGCCCTTCCTCCCTGCCCCTCCTCCCATCCTGCCTGCCTCCCTCCTCCATTCTGCCTCCCTCCTTCATCCTCCCTGCTCCCCCCTCCATTCTCCCTGCCCCTCCTGCCTGCCCCCTCCTCCCTGTTTCCCTCCTCCCTCCTCCCATCTCCCTCCTTCTTCCCTGCTCCCTCCTCCATCCTGCCTGCCCCTCCTCCATCCCACCTGCCCCTCCTCCATCCCTCCTGCTCTCTCCTCCATCTCCCTGCTCCCTCCTGCCTGCCCTCCTCCCGTTCCTCCTCCCTCCTCTATCCTCCCTGCTCCCTCCTCCATCCTGCCTGTTTTGGGGCGATCAGCCAATAATACAACCGTTCCACCCTTTTCTGCGCTTTCATTGGTCAGATTATATGTCAGTCACACAGCCTGACGAACCTGCTGAATGTGAGCTGAAGTAATCAGAAATCGTCATCACTGAGAGCCGCGGTGGACCGTTATTATAGTTTAAAAAAATAATGTTTACACACACACACAAACACACACTGACACACACAATAATACAATAGAAATAATAATATGTTTTTATATTTCTGATAAATAAAACTAAATAATAATACACACCAGGTTACACTTATGGCGCCCTTTCAAACCCAGAGATACCAAAGCTGGGATGAATCTGTCCTCCACAGCACCTAACATATATAGACATGTTTTTTTTTTTAATATCTCTTTATACATTATTCAGCTTCGTGATTCTTATTCTTTAGCAGCGTACTGTAAGGTGTCTATACGTGTATGTTATTAATGTAGTTATAACGTTATATTAAATAACAGCACATCCCACAATCCTCCTCGAGCGCTTGATAAAGAAACCGTCCAGCCTCCTGATCAATCCAAGAGAAACCCGTTTCCAACATCGGAACCACTGCAACCGCCTCCGCATCCCATCTGAGGACGAGAGCTGCATTTCCATGAAGTCACCTAACATGGAGAGAAACCGGACGCGAAAATCACCCGGACCCACACCAACGGGCTTTTGAAATACACTCTGATTCGACTGAAGGGAATCCTTCACAAAAAAGGGTTCTGAAATGTGAGCAAACTGTTCACCCTCAAAACAAACCCGAAACACAGAAATGGAAAAATAGAAATGTGAAAGCGCGTCATTTTAACGCCCAACAATTGCCACGGAACCCTGACGACAAAAAACAAACAAAAAAAAACAGGAATGTCAATCTGCAGAGAAGAAGAATTCAGCTCCACAACACCCGAAAAACTACAGGAAAGCCAGCTTATTATCAGAAGAGTTTCTTTTTATTTTTATTTTTTAAAGGGGTTGATACCCATTTCGTGCTTGAAAGGAACGTGCTGTTTTTAAGTTAGAAGTTCAAAGTGTTCTCTTTGGTTTGCAGTCACAGATCACTCCTAGTACAGACCACAGCAATCGCGGTTTTCTCTGTACTGTCTCACACAATGCAAACCTTATTTTAAACTGTGTTCACCTTATCAAAGTTGTTGCTATTTTAAGTAAATTCTTCATGGAGTTCAGCCCAGAGATTATAAAAATGCATGAGGGCAGCGTGTGTAGTGAGTGTGTCTGTGTCTGTGTGTGTGTATGTGTAGTGTGTGTGTGTGGTGAGAGTGTGTCAGTGTGTGTGTGTTTTAATATATACTGTTCCCAACTTTTATTCATCAATGTATGCATTTTTTATAATAATGAATGTAATATTTTTGTGTTATCTTCTTTTATAACATTGTTTTTGTACATTACCTCTCTGTTTTTATTCTGTGTTCAATTGCCTTGAACTGTGGTATAGAAAACTCTATAAATGAATATTATGATAATGTGGCTATTAATTGGAACAGTTTGTATGCTGGATTTTAGCCACCATAAATTTGAAGCAAAACCAGATGGAGAACTGCATTGCTAATGTTACATTTCTTATATATTATTATGATGCCAGTTAAATGTTACTTTAAATATAAATATATGCTATTTAAACTAAATAATGAATACATTTCCAAAACTAACAACTTAACCACAGTGTAATTTAGACTTAAATGAAATGTGTGTAAATTGTGTTTAGCTGCTGGATATATGTCTTTAATGAGCAGCAATCTGTACCCTCCCTCCCAGTTGGAGTGCCTATAGCCAGTTTTCAGTGAGCATTTGTCAGTAAATTAATCATGTCATGGGCCGTGTGCATTCGTATGTGATGTCATACCTATGCTGCAGCACGAGTTAAGGTTATTATTATCAGGCGGCGTAACTAGCCGGTTTACTCACTTTTGAGTTTTTGTTTGAACAACCTTAGCGATGTTTATATATATATATATATAAATAATTTGTCTCTAGGCATTTCAACATGGACAGTGAAGAAACTAAAAATAAAATTTTAAAAAGAGATTGCCTGAGTTGTGGGAGTAGATTTAAAGACTTTCCTCCAGAATTTATGTTGGAGGCGGAGATGAGGAGGCGTCCCAGACTTTACAGATATTGCAGTTTTCCAGGATCTTCATAAAGGACTGTGGCATGCACATGCCTTCGCTGAATCACATACTCATGGCAAGGTCCTGTCTTAAAATTTGTCCAAGGTTATGCTGAACACATATATAGGAAGACATATGGCACTCTATGAAAAAATGAAATTGCCGTGACCTCTGACTTCTCTCACAGAAGGTCAAATGTAAAACAGTTTCTAACTCCTTAGAGAGTGCAGGTAGGGTCATGGTTATTCCCATAGAAGACATTTAGGAACATATGCTCATCAAAAAATGTCATTGCCTGTGACCTCTGACCTCTCCTAAAGGCCAAATGTAGAACTGGCTCATTACTCCATAGAGTGCAGGTAGGATCATGGTTACTATGGAAAACTCTTCCAAACTTCAGAGCTGTATAACCTTACAGAGTAATGTCGGGTGAAGCTGATTGGTCCGTGGATGGCTGACCGATGAATACTGGCTTAAACATCACGATAGAGACTAGGAAGCTGTAAAGAGTTGCTTGCAGCTCCAGTTAATATTGAACAGGAAACCATATATAATTGATCAAAAATAGCCCTGACTTTTGACCTTTGACTCTCCTGAAGGTCAGACTATTGTTTATAGCTTCGACGATATTTTTTTTTATTTTATTTGTTTTAAAGAAATGTCCATTCCTAGTTTAAATTTTGTATTTTTGTGCTTTTGATTTATTTTCATTATTAGTAAATAAAGGTTTTGTTTAATTTTACTGGAGTGTTCCTCTCTCATTTCCGTCACTTATCAAGCTACAGAAACTCCTACATGACAATATATAGCCACGGTTGTATGTACCTGTTTGGTTTGCTTGAGACAGGAAGAAAGGGACCAGAACAGTGTGGGATTAGTTCTGTGTAGATTATCTACTGTTGAATTTGTCTGGATACCACAGACATACAAAATAAATATCTTATTAACAAGTTCCTTGAGAAGTTTATCAATGTCGAGGAAACATAAGAGAATCTTTACATGTCATAATTTATTATAAATTATAAACCCACCACTCTCGATTGGGTATGTCACAAACAGTAGCTGTGTCTTTATATCCTTAAACCCATTGTTCTATGACAGTTTTTACATCCGAGAAACAACAAAGCCTGTTCTGCTAGGTACCTCTTATTCCTTCTAAATCCAAACCATCTCCCCAACTAGTTCTGTTCATTGGTTTACTTGGAGTAGATATTTGTGCTGGAGCAGGGTGAGTCCAGATTGGGGTTGGGTTCACCTTCAATTCAGCTGTTAGCTGGAAGCAATAACTTCAACTGTACAACTACCCTAACCCAACCAACCTGTTCAAACTGGCCAGGTCTCCTGTTGGACAATGGGGAGACAAGGACACACACTGACCTTTTTTTTATTGTGTTGCATGTTCCCGTAATGTTGCTTTACAACTGTTTCTTTAGGTGTGTGAATTGTACACATATATAACGAGATGGTTACCAGTGAGCGGGGGAGGACTGGAAATGGAAATGTAGTTCTAGAAGGGTCATGCGGGTATGTGAAACCACAAAATACTTGGGGAGCAGAAAATGCAATTAAAAGTTTAAAGTGGTCAAAGTATAAAAAAATAATAATTAAAACAACACACACCCTTACCTTAAACAGTTGTATGTGGCAGGGTATGCTGCATCACTCTAAGGACCTTATGTACTCTTTAACTCGTAGGGACCCTTTTGTTTTTGAATTTGACTTTTCTATAAACAAACCAAATAAATTGCTGAATTTTCCAATGCATCCTATAGCTACCATATAATAGAACCTTTAAATGAAGACAGTAATACACTGTTTTATTGTGTGTGTTTCACATGGACTTTAACAGTAAATATGCCAACACATTTTTTTTCCTTCATAATTAACATTATTATTTAGCAGATTATTTAGCAGATACTTGTATCCCAGTGACTTACAGATATTGGGGGTGGTGAACTGGAGGGTGGAAATTGTGGCTTTCTCAGGGGTCACACAATGAGTCCAGTGGCTGAGGGTGGGATTTGAGCAGGGACCTCCTGGTTACAAGCCCTTTTCTTTAACCATGGACCACACAGCCTCCTCTATTAAGCAAATGGAGGGACATGTGCGGAGAATAATATAAACAACGTCTCAACCCAGTAAGAACAAAACTACACATTGCAACTGTACTTTCAGTTTATATATTCTGAAGGAAAATAAACTGAAAAAGCAACAATCAAAATACATACATTTATTAATACAAAATGAAAACTGGCGCTGCACTACAGTGGAAGTTACTGCTGACTACAGTTGAACTGAACATAACCCAACCCGTTAGGGTAAAGCACTCAATGCTGCAATGGAGATATGAAGCACAATGTCTGTGCTGCAGCACAACCACTCTCCCTGAGCGCTGGGTCAGCAATGCCTATTGCCCTGTTCTGCCGATTATTGTGGGAAGACAATCTCAGATAAGAGGCTATTTCCCTACATGGAATGTCCAGAACTTTCCTGGGACTATCACCTCCTGACTGTTCATGGTTCATTGTTTGGTCAAGCATTCTTAGTCGAAGTTCCTCCTTCAACAGTTTTCTTGTTCTGCTTAGAAAGGTTGCCTCTTGAAGTTATAGTGAAAAGGCTCAATTGTCATCTAATTTTGTTGTTAGAATTATATATATATATATATATATATATATATATATATACACATTAAAATAATTCATACCAATACTCATGTTTTACATCCCACAATGCCCTTCATTTAGGATTGTGTGCGAAATAAATTGGCCCAAGGTTGTATCCCTTTCTAGCCTGGGACTGTGAATGCAATACACAAATCTGTGAATGATGTATTACACCTACACTTTCACCTTGGATCTGTGTTCACGGTTACTTTAGCAGAAATCTACAGTATGAAAATAAAGAATTGTAAATATTATTTCAGCCACAGTTAAATAAACATGACACCTGTTGAGGGGATGCCCTCGATCTGAACAAAAAAGGATTAGCCATTTATGTGATTTCAAACAATCAATGAATCTATCTTTGTTTATTTTTTAATCGTTACCCAGTAGATGTAGGGGTGGAGATAGTGTGCATGAAAGCTTGGTTATGAGACACATACCAGGCTGCAATATACACTGTTGCTTCACTCTGTCCCTCTACTTCCATTATTAATGAGCTGCTTTTACTCCCAGCCAATGACAAAAGACTAGGCAGTCCAATGTGACACTGACTCGGTGCTTCTTCTGAAACTCAGACCTCAGTTAAATCAGTGTTTTCATTTTTACTATTTAACAATAGAAATATGAAATCTAGATTTGCATTGAATGCACAGAACACCACATCTGCTTCCATAAGAGGCTTCAGCACTTCGTTACAGACATTGTTGTGGTTAATGTAATATTATTACAGTGTACAGAACATGAATCACACATTATATGGTGATATACTAAGCACCTCAAACTGGTTGAAAAGGTTTCCATTGTATTCAGTTTGATGCCGCCCTCCCTGAGATTTCTAAACCTGATTTTTCCACTGACCTCCTGATCTCACAAGTTTTTGCGTTTCTGAATACATTTTATCCACTGCTTCTAATTCCAGACTCTACCCTGTCTCCACTCCTCCCAATCCCAGACTTTGAATCGTTCTCATACAAGAATAGCATCCAGAATGGCATTTAGCCGGACTAGAGAAAGAAGAATCCCCTCAGTGCATGGTACCTGCATGAGCTGAGCTTTGAACATCTTCCATCCTCATCAGTCCTGGATTACTCTCAATAGCACCGTGGACTTTCTTAAGGTGGGCTCTGTCCAACGCACTGATCTGCCAGAATTTTTGCTTATCTTTGAAACCCGGCTTTAATGGCAGCGGACGGCACACAAACTGTATCTGCCAGATCTGTTTTGAATCTGTTCACCTAGCCTCTGAATTGTGTTGTTAATGTAAACCATGAAAGCTTCCATTCACCAACAGCAGCGAAAATTACCAGACACTATGGATCTACGCATTGGGGCTCCCCAATGGCAACAGGTGACAAAGCTGCCAAACCCCACGAATACAGCTACCTTGTGTGACGCGGTTTACTGGAATGATACTATCCGCTTCAATCTTTCCTAAGCTGTGATAATCTTATCTAGTTCACTCTTCATTCCTGGGTATTCCTGAACAAACTTCTCAATATTTATTTCCTCCTCCTCCCTCCTCAGTCTCTCCTCCCTCCTCCCTCCTCAGTCTCTTCTACATTCCTTCCTGGACGTTCCTCTGTTAGAGAGTATGTAATCATGATCAAAATCAACTCAAAACCACGGCCTGAAACCAGGACTGTGCTTTCGAGACCAGTGATAATAATAATGTAAATAATAATAATAATAATAATAATAATAATAGTAGCCGCCGTTTTAAAAGCGAATCCCCATGGATTTAAGCACAGAAGGGTGTAACAAAGCACGAGTGAGAAAGCACATTTATTTCTTCCAACGATTCTGTCTGCTGTTTGTTGGTGTTTTTTCTCTTCAATACCAGTTGGAGTACTTACAGTACACATTTTGTTTTAGAGGTGTGGCAGCGGTTGAATGAGATGGAACACTGCAAAAATTACCAGGGTTGCATAAAATTCTCTGATTATGTAAAAACACACAATTATGAGGATCCTGGTAAAGCAGCAGGGAAGCATTGTAAAAAGCAGAGAGGGTCTGAGGTGAAACATATGAAACAAAGCACAGAGGGTCTGGTGCTTATAGGAAACATTGTAAAAGCACAGAGGGTCCTGAGTGCAAAAGCATAGGAAGCATTAGCAAAAGCACAGAGGTGTGAATAAAGCATGGGGAAGCATTGTAAAGCACAGAGGTGTGTTAAAACACAGGGGAAGCATTGTAAAACAAAATAAGGTTAAGGTATATAGGAAATGCTTAAAGCACAGAGGGTCTAGTGAAGCATAGGGAAGCATTAAAGCACAAGGGGACCTGTGCAAAACATGAGGAAGCATTATAAAGCACACAGAGAGGTGTGGTCAAAACATGGAAAAGCATTGTAAAAGCAAGAAGAGAGGGTCTGGTAATGCATAGAGGGAAACATTGTAAAGAAACACAGAGGTCTGTGGTAAAACATAGGGGAAACATTAATAAAAAACAGAGGGAGGTCTGGTGGGAAATCATGGAGGTAGCATTGTCAAACCACAGAGAGGTGTAGGCTGGCTCTCAGGAGAACACTGTAAAAACACAGAGATGTCTGAGTAAAGCATAGGGGAGGCTTGAACAAAGCACAGAGAGGTCCTGGGTAGCATGGGGAGCATTGTAAAGCACAGAGGACTGGTGAAAACATGAGAAATGCAAAGCACAGAGGTCTGAGTGCAAAGCATGGGAAACACAAAGCACAGAGAGGTCTGAGGTAAAACATGGGAAGCATTGTAAAAGCACAGGGGAGGTCTGGTGGAAATCATAGGTGAAGCGACAAACAGAGGTGTGTGAGGTAAAGCATGAGGGAAACACTGAAGCACAGGATGTCTGAGGTGAAGAAGCATGAGGGAGCGTGGCATGAAAACACAGAAGTTAATTAAGCATAGGGAAAGTACCTGTAAAAGCCTGAGAGGGTCCTGGTAAAAGCATAGGAGAAAGCATTAGCAAAACACAGAGTCCTGGTAAAATCATGGGGCAAGCATTGTAAACCAGGAGGGTGTGGTAAAAGCATAGGGAAAAACACTGTAAAGCACAGAGATGGTAAAAGCATAGGAAGCATTATAAAGCACAGAGTGTGGTCTAAGTGCAAACACAGGGGAAGCATTGTAAAGCACAGAGGTCTGGTGGTAAAGCCTTAGGGAAGCACAGCAAAAGCACAGAGATGTCTGAGTAAAACATAGGAAGCTGCCTAGAGGTCTGAGTAAAACATAAGAGTATTGTAAAGCACAGAGAGGTTAATGGTGGAAACATTAATACAAAAAGCACAGGGGGTCTGAGTAAAGCATAGGGAAAGCACTGTAAAGCACAGAGATGTCTGGTAGAAACATAGAGCAAACATGCATACAACTTGCA
>CM072692.1:5204483-5252662 GCA_036884735.1 Huso huso
ATATGATATCCAATGTACAAGATTAATATGATATACAATATACAAGATTAATATGATATTCAATATGCAAGATTAATATGATATACAATATACAAGATTAATATGATATTCAATATACACGATTAATATGATATTCAATATACAAGATTAATATGATATTCAATATACAAGATTAATATGATATTCAATATACAAGATTAATATGATATACAATATACAAGATTAATATGATACTTAATATACAAGATTAATATGATATCCAATATACAAGATTAATATGATATTCAATATACAAGATTAATATGATACACAATATACAAGATTAATATGATATACAATATACAAGATTAATATGATATTCAATATACAAGAATAATATGATATACAATATACAAGATTAATATGATATACAATATACAAGATTAATATGATATTCAATATTCACAGGGCTTTGTTTTTCGGTGTTTATTAATTTCATTAAACCAAGAGCCAGCCATGCTTGTGTTTGTAGTGATGTGGTGGAAATATGATCCTCGCTTGAAAATTGGTGATGCAGCCGGAGGACGGAGCGAAGCTTCACCCAGTGCTGCCTCTATAATGCAGGGCCTCTTTAATATATTGTAACAATGATTGCAGCACAGGGATCATAATATCTTCTTAATAAACTAATACATCACATTTTAAACAAGACTTTAATAATTGTGTTTTGATATATAGTAAACAAAACCCATGCCTTTAAAAGTGACACATACGCATCTATCTGCACTGGCAGAGCTGCTGTGCCCGTGCCTTTAAAAAGTGACACATACGCATCTATCTGCACTGGCAGAGCTGCTGTGCCTGTCCCAGGCCGTTCTTGCCAGTCTGCCCACAGTGAGAGGTGTGCTTTTCGCCACAATTTGCAATTCTGTTTTAAATTCCACGAGTGTGTGAATCCTCCATATTGAACTGTAATATAGCTTTAAATCCCACGAGCAAGAACAACCATCCGTTTCTAATTGTAATCTCGTTTTAAATCCACAAGCGTGTGCAATCCTCCAATAGAAATGCAGGAATGTGCTGCCACTCAGTTTAAAGTATTCAAAATGAATCAATGATAGATACCAGTCAGGAAAGAGGTTCATTGCCCGACTGTGCTGAGAAAGGTTGTTTTTTGGTTTTAAGTTATTTTATTGCATTTTTTTCACTGGGAAAGTGTGAAGTCAATGTGAATTGAATATCCATGTCCAGTGTTTTTTCCGATGTTTATTGGGTATACAGTGATTTCATTGTTTTGTATCAGGGGTGTTTTATCTGTGTTTATCAATTAAAACGGAAATCAGAAGCCCCTAAATATCCATTAAAGAGAAAGCTGCTTCATGTACCTAGGTGCTTAACAAAACAAACATAAACACATGCTAGATCAGCCATCATTCACTGTTACTAGTATGAAACAGTACCATCTAGTGGACAGCTACTGTGGATCAATTGCCATTTTGTGTTACTGTAAGCTGTGCACTAGATGGTGTTGTATCTTACTACTATACACACATGTTGTCTGATCTAGCCTGTGCTACAGATGTCTATGGCGCATAACCAGAACTGAAGAATTATTGCACACATTGTAAAGAGAGTAAGGGACAAGAAAACATAAAATATATTTGAACTAAAATGATTCTGTCGGTTTCAATAGCATACTTAAACAGGCCTGTGTTGGGTGTTACAGGATATCACCAATGCCCCATCAGAAATGTCACTGTGTCACTGTATTTCAACACAGAAGCAGCTGGGAGAGACACAGACAGAAATACAACAGAGAATCCAGTAGAGACTGAAAGAAATTGAGGAGCTGAAACAGGCTGTGGAGTCACTGAAAGTGGGTATTGACAAGAGGGGGTTATTATTATTATTATTATTATTATTATTATTATTATTATTATTATTATTATTATTAACAGATGGACTGGAAGACATCTACAGAAGTTTACTGTCTATGCCTGATGTGTTTTTGATATCAATTCTAACCATGTCTCCTATACTGTGTTCTTTCACTCAGATATCTGCATGCATAGAAATAAAGGAAAGTGAGAAGATCTTTACTGAGCTGATCCGATCCATTGAGAAGATCCAAACTGAGGTTATTGAGCTGATTGGAGCTAACGAGAAGGCTGCAGTGAATCAGGCTGAAGGACTCATGAAAGAACTGGAGCAGGAGATTGCTGAGCTAAGGAGGAGAAACACTGAGCTGAAACAGCTTTAGAGACAGAGGATCACATCCATTTTCTACAGGTAACATCACTGATTGATAGCAAATCTCAAGTCCATAACTGGGATGGTTTCAGACAGACCTCTCCAATTGAATGAATCCTTGCTTTTCCCCAGCAATGTTTTCGACCCCATTCTGTTTCACTGAAAACTCATTTTCTCCACTTTCTTGTTGTAGAATTTCCAGTCTCTCTGTGCCCCTCCTGAAGCTGGAGACTTACCCAGTGTTACTGTCAATACAGACATCTCTTTTGGGGCTGTGAGGAAAGCTGTATCTGAACTTAAAGACCACATTGAGGACTTCTGCAAGGGGGAATTAGTCAAAATAACCAAAACAGGTTGGAGTGAAATAGATTCCTTTGGTAGAGATTTCTCAAATAGACCATGGCTTGAGGAGGTACAGGACTTGCAATTGCTGGCTATATAAATAATTTAATATTGAGAAGGGAGAAGGCAGCAGGTAGCATGGAGGAGGGAGCAGGGAGGGCAGAGCAGGGAGCATGGAGTAGAGCATGGAAGAGGGAGAAGGAAGAATGAAGGTTGGAGCTGGAAGGAGAGAGCAGGAGGGAGGCAGCAGGGAGGAGGTAGCAGAGAGAATGGAGCATGAAGGATGGAAGAGACAACAGGGAGAAGGGAGCATGAAAGAGGGAGCAAGAAGGCAACATGGAGGAGGGAGCAGGGAGCATGGAGGAGGGAGAAGAGAGCAGGGAGAACGGAGCAGGGAGTGATGAAGCAGACTGGCGAGAGCAGGGTGCATGCAGGAGGAGCAGGGAGGTAGTAAGAGGGGGCAGGGAGGAGGGGAGCAGGGAGAAGGAAGCATGGAGGACGGAGCAGGGACTGATGAAGCAGGGAGGACGGAGGATGTGAGGATGGAGCAGACAATGACTGTTGTATTTTTGATGCACAAGGGTGTCCTAATATGGACACCGTACTGTTGGGCAAAGATATGTGTGGAGAGGAAGGAACACAAGACTCCAGTGCAGTGGCAGACGTGTTCACATTGACTTTGGCTGCTGCACCGATACGGAAGGAATACATATTTATTGTAATCGTGAACATCTTGAAGTACGGATTTTTACATCCTGAAATGCCATGAATAAGCCTTGTTTCTTTTCAGATTGCTGTTTGGAGTCTTGTGTGTGTTGTGTATTAATCCAATTGTTTCAATTCTATTTCTCTCTCTTTTTTTCTACCCAGTGAATGAAGTTCCAGTATACAGTCTGCAGCCAAAGAACAGAGCTGAGTTTTTAAAATGTAAGTCTGTTTTGAAACATTTGATTGAAAGATGTGTCACTAAATTGTGAGAAGAGCTAACACTACAGAACAGGGAGGAGTAGAGCTTGAGGGCAGCAATTATTATTATTTATTAGTAATTGTGAAGCCATTAATCTAGACTCCTCTCCAACAAGTATTGGTTCAGATGAATACATGCAGAATGACTGGGGGAGGGCATTTGTTGCCTGTTTTTCCACTCAGACCTTTCTCTCCCTAAATATCTTGGTATCCCTGAATAGATAATCATCCCATCTTTTAATACATGTACAATGCATGTGAAACCAGTTGTGGGGTAAAATGAACAGCTATCCCTCCCAGTCATCCTGTGCTGGTAGTAAATGTATATTGCAGTATCACTGCACTTGTGGGATGGATTGCTCATTAAAATATTAGACAGATATTTGAAGAGTAGACAATATTCTATTGAAGATATTTAGTAAGCAAGGGGCCTGAGTGGGAAAATGGCAACACATACCCTTTAGGAACATTAAGTGAACTGTAATTGTATGCAGAGCTGCATTTGATTAGTTCCAATTGAAGAAGTTTGATGAGATTGAGGAATTATAATGAACAAAATAATCAAACAGCAAGAGGGTTTAATTAGTAGTAGCAGTTTATTGAAGACAGAAAAATAAAAAGAGAGAACTTATCCAAAGTCAGAAATAAATCTCAAGTAAGAATTATAGATCAAATCTATTGATTAATAACCTTAATTATCACAGTGTAAAATTCTTGTCTATAAAAAAGCAGGGAGGAGGGAGCATGCAGGTGAGAGGAGGGAGGAGGGAGCATAAGGAGGGAGCTTGAAGGAGGGAGCAGGGAGGAGGGAGCATAGAGAATGGAGCAGGGAAAAGGGAGGAGAGAGAATGCAGCAGGGTGCATGCAGGAGAGAGGAGGAAGCATAAAGAAGGAACAGGGAGGAGGGAGCATGGAGTACGAAGGAGTGAACATACAGGAGGGAGCAAAGAGTAGGGAGCATACAGGAGGGAGGAGGGAACAGGGAACATACAGGAGGAAGGAGGGACCAGGGAGTAGGGAGCATACAGGAGGGAGCAGGGTGGAGGGAGCATACAGGAGGAGGCAGGAAGGATAGAGGAGAGAGCAGGGAGGAGGGAGTAGGGAGCTACAGGACAGGGAAAAGTAGGAGGGAAAAGTAAGGAGGGAGCATAGAGGAGGGAAGAGGGAGCATAGAGGAGGGAGTAGAGACTGATGAAGCAGGGAGGAGGGAGTGATTTGAGGATGTAGCAGACAATGACTGTTGATTTTCTCAGTGATTTGACTTTTCTAACAGTCTCTCCTCTACCCATCCTCATCTCTTCAATCAGATTCCTGTCAGCTCACACTGGACCCCAACACAGCGCATAGAAACCTCTGTCTGTCTGAAGGGAACAGAAAGGTGACACTGAGGAGAGAGACCCAGAGATATCCCGATCACCCAGAGAGATTTGATGGCTGTCTCCAAGTGCTTTGCAGAGAGGGTTTGTCTGGGACTCGCTGTTACTGGGAGATTGAGTGCAGTGGGGGAGGGGCTTCTATAGGAGTCACATATAAAGGAATCAGCAGGAAAGGAGAGGATCATTCCTGTCTCCTTGATTCAATGACAAGTCCTGGAGATTGACTGTTCTGGTTCCAGTTACACTGCCTGGCACAATAACAATCATACTGCAATAACTGCCCCCCGCTCCCCCAGAATAGGAGTGTATCTGGACTTTAATGTCGGCACTCTGTCCTTTTATGGTGTCTCTGACACAATGACCCTCCTGCACAGATTCCAAATCACATTCACTGAGCCGCTCTATCCTGGGTTTGGGTTTGCTTCTGGGATGTTTGTTGTTTATAATGTTCCTGTAACAATCTGCCAGCTGAACTAGACTGTTTTGTGTTGTAAGAAAACCTTTGTATTGAACTCCCTGTCTGTCCTCTCCACTCCTCGGGTGAAGGGAATGTTCAATCTGACACAACTTTGGATGAAAGTTAGGGGGTAAAATGGCGCCACCTGCAGAGCGAAACGAGGTGAATTATTTGATTTTAGCAACAAATGGGTTTCATATGAAATATGTTGATTGCCCATATATGTGAGGCAAAGTAATACTGTTGATTAGAAAGAAGTACATATCAGCCTAATAACAAGGAATAATACATTCCCTTGGCAGCCCGCAGTTTAGTGAATCCAGCTTATTAATATTGCAATGCGCACGGGCAATCGCCCCGTCATTTTTCATGGCTGGCTGCGACCCTGTATATGAGAGAGAGAGAGAGAGAGAGAGAGAGAGAGAGAGAGAGAGAGAGAGAGAGAGAGAGAGAGACTTAGTATTTCAATATTTAGCAAAAAAAACGAAAAATCTAAAGTTTGCTTTATTGTATGTGTTTTTTTTTCTTCTTTGATTTCCATAAAATATGGCAAACATGTATGTTCAGTTTTTTTTTTTCAGATTTTAGTAATGTGATTTAATAAAAAAATGAATTTAACTAACTGACTTTTTCTCATTTATTAAATTCTGTAGATTAAATTTATTAATACTCATTAACGCTGTTTTTCATTAAGTTCTTTGCAGAAAACGCACTTTTTTTTTTGCAGATTTTACTGTAGACTTCATTGGGGACCTACCCAAAACAATGGGTTTATACTGCCATCTAGTGGCTGAAAATAAAAACCGGCTTCACTGTTTTGCTATGATGCTGGATTCAAAATGTGCTTCTCTTTTCAGAAGCGCCAAAATTACATCACACGAAAACACGACTGCCCGCCTCCTCCTTTCTCATGAATATTAAGCAAGCCCTCGTACTGAATATTAAAAGGGGAATTAAATAGGCGTACATTAAAATGAACGTGTTTATTTATAATATGTATCTTAACTTTGAAGAATTTGAATGGATGTATTAGTAATCGAATTGATGTAATCATAGTCTGATATATTATTGCCTAACTGAATGATTACTATTCATGAGAAATCTACATTAATTTTTATGCAGTATACAAGATTAATATGATATACAATATACAAGATTAATATGATATTCAATATACAAGAATAATATGATATTCAATATACAAGATTAATTTGATATACAATATACAAGATTAATATGATATCCAATATACAAGATTAATATGATATACAATATACAAGATTAATATGATATTCAATATACAAGATTAATATGATACTCAATATACAAGATTAATATGATACCACTATGTAACACAATTTTTGTTCCTGGGTAGTAAGTGTTATTTCCTAATTGCTTATGCCTCAAAAGTATAGAAAATGGCTATTATTCCCCACAAACTTTGCTTTTGTGACCAGGACAGTGATATTTTGAAATTTACCTATTTCCAATGAGAAAGGGCGAATTTTGTCTTTTTTGTTCACATAAAGTCAGAAAAAAACAACATATGAATCCAAATTAACATGTATTTATACTAAAGTAATACAAAAATGACTACAAAAGATTTAGAAGTGAGTAGTTTTTCGAGATTTACGATTAAACTGTAAATCACTTTCACGAATCAGCCCCCAAATGTAGTCTCCCATCATGTTCTCCTTATACTGTCCTTGGTAGCGGCGTTCAAAGTCCATTATATCCTGGTGGAAGCGCTCGCCTTGCTCCTCCGAGTACACTCCCATGTTCTCTTTGAATTTATCAAGATGAGCATCAAGGATATGGACTTTGAGTGACATCCTACAGCCCATTGTGCCGTAGTTCTTCACCAGAGTCTCAACTAGCTCCACATAGTTTTTGGCCTTGTGATTGCCCAGCAAGCCCCGAACCACTGCGACAAAGCTGTTCCAAGCTGCTTTCTCCTTACTAGTGAGCTTCTTGGGGAATTCATTGCACTCCAGGATCTTCTTTATCTGTGGTCTGACAAAGACACCGGCTTTCACCTTTGCTCAGACAGCTTAGGGAAGAAGTCTTGAAGGTATTTGAAGGCTGCCGACTCCTTATCTAGAGCTCTGACAAATTGTTTCATAAGGCCCAGTTTGATGTGCAGTGGTGGCATCAGCACCTTCCGGGGGTCCACCCGTGGCTCCCACTTGACGTTGTTCCTCCCCACAGAGAACTCGGTCCGCTGTGGCCAGTCCCGCCTGTGGTAGTAAGGGCTTTGAGTCCCTGCTGTCCCAAAGGCAAAGATAGCAGGAAACTTGATAAAACCGCCTTGGAGACCCATCAGGAATGCCACCATTTTGTAGGCTCCTATGACCTTGATGCCATCTCAGAAAAATGCAGATATGTATCCACTTAGGCAGCTGGAACTAAACTGATCTGGTGGGCTTAAGGCCCCTGTATTTATACTACTATTTATATTACTGGAAAGTTCTAGAAAGTTCACTCAGCAAGTTTACTCAGCACTGAATCTATCTGGAATGTTCTGGAAAATAGGTAAATTTCAAAATATCACTGTCCTGGTCACAAAAGCAAAGTTTGTGAGGAATAATAGCCATTTTTTTATACTTTTGAGGCATAAGCAATTAGGAAATAACACTTACTACCCAGGAACAAAAAAAAAAAAAAATTGTTACACGGTGTACTCAATATACAAGATTAATATGATATCCAATGTACAAGATTAATATGATATACAATATACAAGATTAATATGATATTCAATATACAAGATTAATATGATATACAATATACAAGATTAATATGATATTCAATATACACGATTAATATGATATTCAATATACAAGATTAATATGATATTCAATATACAAGATTAATATGATATTCAATATACAAGATTAATATGATATACAATATACAAGATTAATATGATACTTAATATACAAGATTAATATGATATCCAATATACAAGATTAATATGATATTCAATATACAAGATTAATATGATACACAATATACAAGATTAATATGATATACAATATACAAGATTAATATGATATTCAATATACAAGAATAATATGATATACAATATACAAGATTAATATGATATACAATATACAAGATTAATATGATATTCAATATTCACAGGGCTTCTGTTTTTCGGTGTTTATTAATTTCATTAAACCAAGAGCCAGCCATGCTTGTGTTTGTAGTGATGTGGTGGAAATATGACCCTCGCTTGGAAAATTGGTGATGCAGCCGGAGGACGGATCGAGCTTCACCCAGTGCTGCCTCTATAATGCAGGGCCTCTTTAATATATTGTAACAATGATTGCAGCACAGGGATCATAATATCTTCTTAATAAACTAATACATCACATTTTAAACAAGACTTTAATAATTGTGTTTTGATATATAGTAAACAAAACCCATGCCTTTAAAAGTGACACATACGCATCTATCTGCACTGGCAGAGCTGCTGTGCCTGTGCCTTTAAAAGTGACACATACGCATCTATCTGCACTGGCAGAGCTGCTGTGCCCGTGCCTTTAAAAGTGACACATACGCATCTATCTGCACTGGCAGAGCTGCTGTGCCTGTCCCAGGCCGTTCTTGCCAGTCTGCCCACAGTGAGAGGTGTGCTTTCGCCACAATTTGCAATTCTGTTTTAAATTCCACGAGTGTGTGAATCCTCCATATTGAACTGTAATATAGCTTTAAATCCCACGAGCAAGAACAACCATCCGTTTCTAATTGTAATCTCGTTTTAAATCTCACAAGCGTGTGCAATCCTCCAATAGAAATGCAGGAATGTGCTGCCACTCAGTTTAAAGTATTCAAAATGAATCAATGATAGATACCAGTCAGGAAAGAGGTTCATTGCCCGACTGTGCTGAGAAAGGTTGTTTTTTGGTTTTAAGTTATTTTATTGCATTTTTTCACTGGGAAAGTGTGAAGTCAATGTGAATTGAATATCCATGTCCAGTGTTTTTTTCCGATGTTTATTGGGTATACAGTGATTTCATTGTTTTGTATCAGGGGTGTTTTATCTGTGTTTATCAATTAAAAACGGAAATCAGAAGCCCTAAATATCCATTAAAGAGAAAGCTGCTTCATGTACCTAGGTGCTTAACAAAACAAACATGTAACACATGCTAGATCAGCCATCATTCACTGTTACTAGTATGAAACAGTACCATCTAGTGGACAGCTACTGTGGATCAATTGCCATTTTGTGTTACTGTAAGCTGTGCACTAGATGGTGTTGTATCTTACTACTATACACACATGTTGTCTGATCTAGCCTGTGCTACAGATGTCTATGGCGTACAACTAGAACTGAAGAATTATTGCACACATTGTAAAGAGAGTAAGGGACAAGAAAACATAAAATATATTTGAACTAAAATGATTCTGTCAGTTTCAATAGCATACTTAAACAGGCCTGTGTTGGGTGTTACAGGATATCACTCAATGCCCCATCAGAAATGTCACTGTGTCACTGTATTTCAACACAGAAGCAGCTGGGAGAGACACAGACAGAAATACAACAGAGAATCCAGTAGAGACTGAAAGAAATTGAGGAGCTGAAACAGGCTGTGGAGTCACTGAAAGTGGGTATTGACAAGAGGGGGTTATTATTATTATTATTATTATTATTATTATTATTATTATTATTATTATTATTATTATTATTATTAACAGATGGACTGGAAGACATCTACAGAAGTTTACTGTCTATGCCTGATGTGTTTTTGATATCAATTCTAACCATGTCTCCTATACTGTGTTCTTTTCACCAGATATCTGCATGCATAGAAATAAAGGAAAGTGAGAAGATCTTTACTGAGCTGATCCGATCCATTGAGAAGATCCAAACTGAGGTTATTGAGCTGATTGAGCTAACGAGAAGGCTGCAGTGAATCAGGCTGAAGGACTCATGAAAGAACTGGAGCAGGAGATTGCTGAGCTAAGGAGGAGAAACACTGAGCTGAAACAGCTTTCAGAGACAGAGGATCACATCCATTTTCTACAGGTAACATCACTGATTGATAGCAAATCTCAAGTCCATAACTGGGATGGTTTCAGACAGACCTCTCCAATTGAATGAATCCTTGCTTTTCCCCAGCAATGTTTTCGACCCCATTCTGTTTCACTGAAAACTCATTTTCTCCACTTTCTTGTTGTAGAATTTCCAGTCTCTCTGTGCCCCTCCTGAAGCTGGAGACTTACCCAGTGTTACTGTCAATACAGACATCTCTTTTGGGGCTGTGAGGAAAGCTGTATCTGAACTTAAAGACCACATTGAGGACTTCTGCAAGGGGGAATTAGTCAAAATAACCAAAACAGGTTGGAGTGAAATAGATTCCTTTGGTAGAGATTTCTCAAATAGACCATGGCTTGAGGAGGTACAGGACTTGCAATTGCTGGCTATATAAATAATTTAATATTGAGAAGGGAGAAGAGTAGCATGGAGGAGGGGGCAGGGAGGGCAGAGCAGGGAGCATGGAGTAGAGCATGGAAGAGGGAGAAGGAAGAATGAAGGTTGGAGCTGGAAGGAGAGAGCAGGAGGGAGGCAGCAGGGAGGAGGTAGCAGAGAGAATGGAGCATGAAGGATGGAAGAGACAACAGGGAGAAGGGAGCATGAAAGAGGGAGCAAGAAGGCAACATGGAGGAGGGAGCAGGGAGCATGGAGGAGGGAGAAGAGAGCAGGGAGAACGGAGCAGGGAGTGATGAAGCAGACTGGCGAGAGCAGGGTGCATGCAGGAGGGAGCAGGGAGGTAGTAAGAGGGGGCAGGGAGGAGGGAGCAGGGAGAAGGAAGCATGGAGGACGGAGCAGGGACTGATGAAGCAGGGAGGACGGAGTGATGTGAGGATGGAGCAGACAATGACTGTTGTATTTTTGATGCACAAGGGTGTCCTAATATGGACACCGTACTGTTGGGCAAAGATATGTGTGGAGAGGAAGGAACACAAGACTCCAGTGCAGTGGCAGACGTGTTCACATTGACTTTGGCTGCTGCACCGATACGGAAGGAATACATATTTATTGTAATCGTGAACATCTTGAAGTACGGATTTTTACATCCTGAAATGCCATGAATAAGCCTTGTTTCTTTTCAGATTGCTGTTTGGAGTCTTGTGTGTGTTGTGTATTAATCCAATTGTTTCAATTCTATTTCTCTCTCTTTTTTTCTACCCAGTGAATGAAGTTCCAGTATACAGTCTGCAGCCAAAGAACAGAGCTGAGTTTTAAAATGTAAGTCTGTTTTGAAACATTTGATTGAAAGATGTGTCACTAAATTGTGAGAAGAGCTAACACTACAGAACAGGGAGGAGTAGAGCTTGAGGGCAGCAATTATTATTATTTATTAGTAATTGTGAAGCCATTAATCTAGACTCCTCTCCAACAAGTATTGGTTCAGATGAATACATGCAGAATGACTGGGGAGGGCATTTGTTGCCTGTTTTTCCACTCAGACCTTTTCTCCCTAAATATCTTGGTATCCCTGAATAGATAATCATCCCATCTTTTTAATACATGTACAATGCATGTGAAACCAGTTGTGGGTAAAATGAACAGCTATCCCTCCCAGTCATCCTGTGCTGGTAGTAAATGTATATTGCAGTATCACTGCACTTGTGGGATGGATTGCTCATTAAAATATTAGACAGATATTTGAAGAGTAGACAATATTCTATTGAAGATATTTAGTAAGCAAGGGGCCTGAGTGGGAAAATGGCAACACATACCCTTTAGGAACATTAAGTGAACTGTAATTGTATGCAGAGCTGCATTTGATTAGTTTCAATTGAAGAAGTTTGATGAGATTGAGGAATTATAATGAACAAAATAATCAAACAGCAAGAGGGTTTAATTAGTAGTAGCAGTTTATTGAAGACAGAAAAATAAAAGAGAGAACTTATCCAAAGTCAGAAATAAATCTCAAGTAAGAATTATAGATCAAATCTATTGATTAATAACCTTAATTATCACAGTGTAAAATTCTTGTCTATAAAAAAGCAGGGAGGAGGGAGCATGCAGGTGAGAGGAGGGAGGAGGGAGCATAAGGAGGGAGCTTGAAGGAGGGAGCAGGAGGAGGGGCATAGAGAATGGAGCAGGAAAGGGAGGAGAGAGAATGCAGGGTGCATGCAGGAGAGAGGAGGAAGCATAAAGAAGGAAACAGGGAGGAGGGAGCATGGAGTACCGAAGGAGTGAACATACAGGAGGGAGCAAAAGTAGGGAGCATACAGGAGGGAGGAGGGAACAGGGAACATACAGGAGGAAGGAGGGACCAGGGAGTAGGGAGCATACAGGAGGGAGCAGGGTGGAGGGAGCATACAGGAGGAGGCAGGAAGGATAGAGGAGAGAGCAGGGAGGAGGGAGTAGGGAGCTACAGGACAGGGAAAAGTAGGAGGGAAAAGTAAGGAGGGAGCATAGAGGAGGGAAGAGGGAGCATAGAGGAGGGAGAGACTGATGAAGCAGGGAGGAGGGTGATTTGAGGATGTAGCAGACAATGACTGTTGATTTTCTCAGTGATTTGACTTTTCTAACAGTCTCTCCTCTACCCATCCTCATCTCTTCAATCAGATTCCTGTCAGCTCACACTGGACCCCAACACAGCGCATAGAAACCTCTGTCTGTCTGAAGGGAACAGAAAGGTGACACTGAGGAGAGAGACCCAGAGATATCCCGATCACCCAGAGAGATTTGATGGCTGTCTCCAAGTGCTTTGCAGAGAGGGTTTGTCTGGGACTCGCTGTTACTGGGAGATTGAGTGCAGTGGGGGAGGGGCTTCTATAGGAGTCACATATAAAGGAATCAGCAGGAAAGGAGAGGATCATTCCTGTCTCCTTGGATTCAATGACAAGTCCTGGAGATTGGACTGTTCTGGTTCCAGTTACACTGCCTGGCACAATAACAATCATACTGCAATAACTGCCCCCCGCTCCCCCAGAATAGGAGTGTATCTGGACTTTAATGTCGGCACTCTGTCCTTTTATGGTGTCTCTGACACAATGACCCTCCTGCACAGATTCCAAATCACATTCACTGAGCCGCTCTATCCTGGGTTTGGGTTTGCTTCTGGGATGTTTGTTGTTTATAATGTTCCTGTAACAATCTGCCAGCTGAACTAGACTGTTTTGTGTTGTAAGAAAACCTTTGTATTGAACTCCCTGTCTGTCCTCTCCACTCCTCGGGTGAAGGGAATGTTCAATCTGACACAACTTTGGATGAAAGTTAGGGGGTAAAATGGCGCCACCTGCAGAGCGAAACGAGGTGAATTATTTGATTTTAGCAACAAATGGGTTTCATATGAAATATGTTGATTGCCCATATATGTGAGGCAAAGTAATACTGTTGATTAGAAAGAAGTACATATCAGCCTAATAACAAGGAATAATACATTCCCTTGGCAGCCCGCAGTTTAGTGAATCCAGCTTATTAATATTGCAATGCGCACGGGCAATCGCCCCGTCATTTTTCATGGCTGGCTGCGACCCTGTATATGAGAGAGAGAGAGAGAGAGAGAGAGAGAGAGAGAGAGAGAGAGAGAGAGAGAGAGAGAGAGAGAGAGAGAGACTTAGTATTTCAATATTTAGCAAAAAAAACGAAAAATCTAAAGTTTGCTTTATTGTATGTGTTTTTTTTCTTCTTTGATTTCCATAAAATATGGCAAACATGTATGTTCAGTTTTTTTCAGATTTTAGTAATGTGATTTAATAAAAAAATGAATTTAACTAACTGACTTTTTCTCATTTATTAAATTCTGTAGATTAAATTTATTAATACTCATTAACGCTGTTTTTCATTAAGTTCTTTGCAGAAAAACGCACTTTTCTTTTTGCAGATTTTACTGTAGACTTCCGTGGGGACCTACCCAAAACAATGGGTTTATACTGCCATCTAGTGGCTGAAAATAAAAACCGGGCTTCACTGTTTTTGCTATGATGCTGGATTCAAAATGTGCTTCTCTTTTCAGAAGCGCCAAAATTACATCACGTAAAACACGACTGCCCGCCTCCTCCTTTCTCATGAATATTAAGCAAGCCCTCGTACTGAATATTAAAAGGGGAATTAAATAGGCGTACATTAAAATGAACGTGTTTATTTATAATATGTATCTTAACTTTGAAGAATTTGAATGGATGTATTAGTAATCGAATTGATGTAATCATAGTCTGATATATTATTGCCTAACTGAATGATTACTATTCATGAGAAATCTACATTAATGACCTAGATTCTGGTATAGTAAGCAAACTTGTTAAATTTGCAAACAACACAAAAATAGGAGGAGTGGTACTATGATCTAGACAGCATTCAGAACTGGGGAGACACATGGCAAATTACATTTAATAGAGAAAAGTGTAAGGTACTGCACGCAGGCAATAAAAATGTGCATTATAAATATCATATGGAATGTACTGAAATTGAAGAAGGAATTTATGAAAAAGACCGAGGAGTTTATGTTGACTCAGAAATGTCTTCATCTAGACAATGTGGTGAAACTATAAAAAAGACCAACAAGAAGCACGGATATATTGTGAGAAGTGTTGAATTTAAATCAAGGGAAGTAATGTTAAAACTTTACAATGCATTAGTAAGACCTCACCTAGAATATTGTGTTCAGTTCTGATCACCTCGCTACAAAAAGGATATTGCTGTTCTAGAAAGAGTGCAAAGAAGAGCAACCAGAATTATCCCGGGTTTAAAAGGCATGTCGTATGCAGACAGGCTAAAAGAATTGAATCTGTTCAGTCTTGAACAAAGAAGACTATGCGGTGATCTGATTCAAACATTCCAAATCCTAAAAGGTATAGACAATGTCGACCAAGGGGACTTTTTCAACCTGAAAAAAGAAACAAGAACCAGGGGTCACAAATGGAGATTACATAAAGGGGCATTCAGAACAGAAAATAGGAGGCACTTTTTTACACAGAGAATTGTGAGGGTCTGGAACCAACTCCCAGTAATGTTGTTGAAGCTGACACCCTGGGATCCTTCAAGAAGCTGCTTGATGAGATTCTGGGATCAATAAGTTATTAACAACCAAACGAGCAAGATGGGCCGAATGGCCTCCACTCGTTTGTAAATGTTCTTAACCACTAAGATTAGGAAAGAGACGCTTACCTGGGAGTCCTCCTAGTGGTCAGTGGTGGAAGTACAGTCAAGGTGAGCCTGGAAGTAAAAAAACCGGAAGCACACCCGATTGTGGGATTGTGTTTTCACTTTCGTTTGATCTGGGGCTAGCCCAACCTATTAACTATTGAGACTAGGGTCTGTTTGTATTTTCTTTTTCAGTTTTTATTTTGTTCACTGTAAATAAATGCACCTCTTCACTTTAAATACTCTGCGTGGTCTCTCGCACCAGTCACCATCCTGAACAGAGCCTCATATATATATATATATATATATATATATATTAGTGTTTTTACAACATTTATAAATATCAAGACACAACTAGATATAAGCAGAGATAATAATGGAATGAAAAACTATTTTATTCATAAATATTTATTTTGAGAAAATAATCGAGAGTAGTGTTCACTATTGCTTATAAAGACCCTGAGACTAAACATGTATTATGTCATTGCAATCACTCAGGTGAATCAATGTCTTGTAATTTTCCACAAAACTCAGGAATTATTGTAAGGTCCCTCTGGTCATAGAATATTACACTTTCTTCTAAGCAGAATACATAATACAAATAATTTATGAAAAATAAAAAAAGGACACTTTCCAAGATTCTACTGTGTATAAAAAAAAGTTTGTGTTTGTTTGTTTGTTTGTTTACAGGAAGAGTCCTACAGCCAAAAAATGCCTGGTCCTGGGGGAGCATCCCACTGAAACGCCTGGTCCTGGGGGAGCATCCCACTGAAACGCCTGGTCCTGGGGGAGCATCCCACTGAAACGCCTGGTCCTGGGGAGCATCCCACTGAAACGTCTGGTCCTGGGGAGCATCCCACTGAAACGTCTGGTCCTGGGGAGCATCCCACTGAAACGTCTGGTCCTGGGGAGCATCCCACTGAAACGCCTGGTCCTGGGGAGCATCCCACTGAAACGCCTGGTCCTGGGGGAGCATCCCACTGAAACGCCTGGTCCTGGGGGAGCATCCCACTGAAACGCCTGGTCCTGAAAGGGTTACTATCTCAATATGTAATCAGTGTACCGGTCATGTCAATCACACAGTGTATGACTGATGTCTAAACTAGCCTATAGGATTTGTTCAGTATGGAATCCAGGAAGTTATATTTCGGACTGTACTTTGATCTTATCAACTCGTGATGGCTACAGCATTTAGGGCATGCAAGGAGCAAGGAGCACATTTTTGGCAGATTTGTATAATGTGATATTTTGTAAGGTGGTATTTTGTACTGTGAGATTTTATAACAACTGTAAGTCATCCTGGACAAGGGTGTCTGTTAATAAATAAATAATAATAATTTCATCTGGCAGCGACTTTAACCACACTGACCCCCCAGTGATGACACCTGTGTCACTGAGGAAGAGGTTTCCCGCTCTTCCATGGAAGAGCCTGTTGGAGATCCAGAAATAGAGACTGAGGAACATCTCTACACACCTTGGAACCTGCAGAATGTGGAAATGTACCACTGCAGCTCATGTATCTAACTTTTGTAGCACAACATTGGGAGAAATTAAGAACAAAGGCACACAAAAAAAGTAAATATATGTAAGTTAGTCACTTGCTGTACTTTTATTCTAAGCAAAATAATGCCACATAGATTGAATTTTGTATTTATCTAGTCTTAAATTAATTATATATATATATATATATATATATATATATATATATATATATATATATATATATATATATATAATTATTTTCACACACACACTGTGAAAGACGCCACTGTACTCGCCACTAGGGCGTGCTTTTTCCCCAGGTATGGATCAGAAGGACACGCTACATTCACAGGTAAGTTGCTTTTTATTTACAATTTATTACAAACAGCACCTTTATAGTCAGGAAACGCCCTATACGGGCTACTAACTAGCTCACTTCTTCAACCCTAGCTAACTGTAGGTGATGAAGAGGAGACAGTAACACTGGTCAAGGAAGGTAGGTTGGGGAAATGGATCCCCCTCCAGGAACAGTGGGACACAGGTTGATTTGTAGTCCAAACAATACACAAAGTGCTAAACCAGTACACAGTCCCCCTCTACAGTCGTGGTGTCCTTGTTTTCTTTTCCCTTTCTTCACACAACAAAGGTTTTTACAGGTACGCTCCGGCCCAGCAGACCTTGGCTTTTCCGCCTCACCGTGGTAAATAACGCAGGCAAACAAACTAAACACAAAACGTTTGAACTTGCCTGTATTTTTACAGGAAACTGATAAATAAACAAAAACGAAGGCACAAAATGGTTCTTTGAACTAAACTATACTTTTCAAAAACTAACTACGGTGTCAGCAGTACTTACAAAACAAAGTAACAGCAGGAACTTCAGCAAACTCCGGTATGCAGCAAAGCAATCGGGCAGTGCTTCCCCAAACAACACCCCGATTGCTCTGCTCTGCTCTCTTTTATACTGCCTAAGCCCGCCAGGTAGTTAACCCTGGCGCTAGGCAGTCTGGGCCGTGTAGTTTTCGTTGCGGCCGCCATTCCTTAAAGGAATATTGCCTATTTCCCTCACAATATGTGTATGTAATATATATATATATATATATATATATATATATATATATATATATATATATATATATAATATTTTCATATGTCCCCAATGTTCACATTATGAAGCGATGTTTGAATGCTTATTTTTAATAAAAATGTTTAAGCCTCCATGGCAGAAACATACCAACTCCGAGGGAAATTGTTTTTTTCTCCATTCATAGTGATCATATTGGCAATGTGAGGTGAACACAATTTGTGTCATTATCATGTTAAGAAATAACTTTTCCACGGATTTAAAGCTACATAGAACATTTATTTTTTAATTTCATTTTTCATTTAACCTGCGAATTCTCAATCAGTTGCCCAAAAATATACCATCACTGAAAAGTTAAGATTGGGCTGAAAAAATATATAGTTTTCCTATGTTTCCTTTAGAGAAATAGTGAGATATTTGACTTTGAAATGATTCAGACCCAGATTCAGGAAACACCTCTAACACTGAGGGATCCAAAAGGGGAAGGGGTTAAAAATATTAAAATAAGAGAAACAGCATTGCTCCAGATGCATCACAGGTACACAGGGAATCAAACACAGACCATGCAGACTGCAACAGGGATAATGATAGACTAATTACCTAACAATGAAATTCTAGTTAACAAACATCTACATAACAGCGAAGCAATATGAGCTCTGTAGCTAAGAGCTTTCTGTTTAGCCATGGCATGCATTTAGCAAAAGTGATTGATTTGAGCCGAGTTAGGAGGACAGCTCAGCAAGATTCAAATCGTCTGCTTTTCTGATCCGGGAGTAAACTGTGGAGGAAATGAAACTGGGTTAGGGAGGCAGGTATGGTCGTGTGCACAGTGGTGCTCAGAATTATACATTCTGGAGACTTTAATGTATGGCAGGTGAATCAGTCCCATGCTGTGCTATTGACAGTGCTATAACAGGTGAATCAGTCCCATGCTGTGCTATTGACAGTGCTATAGCAGGTGAATCAGTCCCATGTTGTGCTATTGACAGTGCTATAGCAGGTTAATCAGTCCCATGCTGTGCTATTGACAGTGCTATTGACAGTGCTATAGCAGGTGAATCAGTCCCATGCTGTGCTATTGACAGTGCTATAACAGGTGAATCAGTCCCATGCTGTGCTATTGACAGTGCTATAGCAGGTGAATCAGTCCCATGCTGTGCTATTGACAGGTGAATCAGTCCCATGCTGTGCTATTGACAGTGCTATAGCAGGTGAATCATTCCCATGTTGTGCTATTGACAGTGCTATAGCAGGTTAATCAGTCCCATGCTGTGCTATTGACAGTGCTATTGACAGTGCTATAGCAGGTGAATCAGTCCCATGCTGTGCTACTGACAGTGCTATAGCAGGTGAATAAGTCCCATGCTGTGCTATTGACAGGTGAATCAGTCCCATGCTGTGCTATTGACAGTGCTATAGCAGGTGAATCAGTCTACTGTAATCACACCTCTTGACTGCAATGTAACTCTGCATTACAGCACTAGCTCTAGTTAGTTACACAGGTTTTAGTTTGACATATCTGAAATACAGCTGCCACAAAACAAAAAGACCAAATTAAAAATGAAGCTGGTTTATTGCAAAATATTGCACACTACCCAGCTCGGTGTGTAAAGGGTTAATTTCACTCTGAGTTGGCTGTCATTCACCGGTCCTAATTGCTTCTGTCTCAGTCCCTCTCTACTCCCCTGTGGCGCTGCCAGGCACACAGGCAAGTTTACTGTGATTCAGTAGAGTGGTACGCTAACCTGGGCCACAGCGGGACTCATTCTAGTGAATGTTGTGGTCTGAAGAGGATTATTGTGGATAATATTGTCCTTTCAGATCCTGGGATTTCCAAGTTTCTATTTTTGCTGTCTTTGTTTTGCTGAAATATCTTTCTATCCCTTGTTGTTTGCTTGATATGATTGCCTTCATATTCATCTCTGATTGCTTCTTGTTGTTTCTTGATATGATTGCCTTCATACTCATCTCTGATTGCTTGTTGTTTTGCAGTATTGTGTTTGGTTGAGTCTTGTCTGGTGGTTGTTTGATCACATCATAATTATACTGGGTTGAAGCAGGTTCAGCTTGGTTAAAGTACAGTAAACCTATTTGAATCATACCTTTCCTAATGATTTATATATACTGTAACATTCATCATATGCTCCATGGCCAGAAGTTTTGCAGCTTTAGAAGTGTAGTATTAAGACCTAATTCAAACTATAAATAACTATATGAGCACATGTTAGACGTTTTATTTTACATCATGTAATCAAAGAAACTACAAAATGATTTCGCAATAAAAAGTCTACCGGAAGCCATCACAGTAGTACAGTAGTATTTCATGTTAGATTTCAAATTGTCACATTTTTCAGTTGTTGTCAATTTTTCGTTATGCACATGGAAAACTAGACAGCGGTATTCATGTCAATATGTTAATGTACATTATTCAGCAAGTTTAAATGTGACTATGAAGCAAAATGTGTTAATTCTATAGACAGATGCAACATTTTCGCCATAGTACTCACATTAAAATATATGACCCTCGTACACCACATGTAAAATGTCACCCTAGCGTTTTATAATAGCCTGCGTAAAACAGGCAAAAACAAAAATGATCGCTTTTCTTCTGCAGATATTCATCCGAAGCCTAATGTCTGTTATAGCAATTCCCGAGTTGTTCTAGAAATGCGTACAATCATTCTGATGTCACTGAAAGGCTCTGCATTGTTAAACGATGCTGTTCTACTGTTAGTTGGGTTAAACATTATTTTTGAAAACGGCCCTACTAGGTGACAGTGACAGATTAATGTGACACTCCTATAACTTTTCTAATAGATGCCGTGGCGCTAAAGGACTACGCTTGTTAGACAGCATTTGATGATATTTAGCCTCTCAAATCTGTTCTTTTCTGTGGCCACATACCTGGGTGGTTTGCGTGAGACGGGTCACTCGTAACATTCTGGAGATGCGCTGTCGCTGAGTTGTCTTATTTTCCCCGCGGTGAGTGACTGTCAGATCCCAACAGAGAGCTACAGCTGCGTCTTTGTCCAAGCTGCTAGAGTTGCAGTTAAACTCTCCTTGTGAAACGACGTCAGTTTTGGCTTGATTTGCAGGAGTTAAATACTTACGAAGCTGCTTGTTAATCAGTACTGATGATGTTTTCTCACCCTTTTCTTTCTTTGATTTTGAGAGCTCGATTTATGTCGATACATTTTTGAAAAGCGGTTAACCTCCAAAAACAACTGACCTTTTTGTGCACTGCAGTGATGGCGCGCAGGTGACGCCGGTCGCGCGCACACTGCAGTAGCAAACCTGTCCTGTGCAAACTATTATTATTATCACTGTTCAACCAAAACGAAAAAAAAAGTTTAGGGTATTATTTTAATGCAACCCCCCCGACGGTGTTGAAGTGCTGATGTTAAAACTCTGCAGTGTGCAATATTACTTTAAGTATTTGGAAGGTGTGATTGAATTTCATTCTTATTTTGCGCCGTGATTGCATAGTGCCCAATAAAATCAATGATTTAGAGTCTGAGCTATAAAAGGGGTTTCATCCCACAGAAAGGTTCCAAGCTGATTATTAATATGTGAGCACTCATGCAGTTACCTCTTTCAGTGATCACAGCGGTGCTCATTACCAGCAGGTAGCAGATGATGAAGACACAACGGATTGTGGAGAAAGTTGAGCTGGAAATGAAATCCAGGAGGTCATCTGGACAGAGAGACATTGGAAAAGTGTTACTGAGAACACAGCTGAGGCAGTGAAGGGTTACCCCAGATCTGTGCAGTATATGAGGCACAGATGCTCGTTTCAAAATGTCTATATGATATATTAATGAATATTGTAAAGGGATGCTGAAATATGTAGGAATATCTGCTGGAACATATTGTCAGGTCAGCAGGGTGGTCCGTGATGAAGCCATGCCCTCCCCCAATACAATAAAGTAGAGGCTGGGGAGGTGGAGGATAACGTTTAGATGAGTTAGGGAGGAGCGATCGATAGGAGAAGCAAACCCTATGCCCCCCCCCCCCCCGATCTCAGCTTATATATATATATATATATATATATATATATATATATATATATATATATATATATATATATATATATATATACTGTATATATTGCACAGCTGTGCAGTTCAGAATTATAAATGATACCCCTTGGTTGCTATACTGTATTGTTGCTGTGAAGTCTTACTTCCTGATCCTAATCCTGTATCCAGCATCACCACCTGCTGGCCCACTCCAGTCACTTTCCTAACCTGACTCTCCTTAGTCTTTGCTCCCCAGAAGCAGTCCCTTATTTTGCAGTAAATGCAGCTCACAGTGTTTGTGTTACTCACCGGTGAAGGTCTTCGGGGCAGTGCTAACTTTAAAATCAAACAGAAAGACTGCTTGTGTTTTCTAAGTGCACCACTCTCTGCCAGCCCTAAACCCGTCTTGATGTTCAGTTACATTGGTTTGTTTGCACTGCAATAGTTATCTAGTAGTTTAGAATAGCTTTGTTTAGGAACTTTGAGATCAGCCAGCTGTGTCATACAGTGTAATGATGACTTCAATAGTTCAGTAAACAGAAGGGAGGAATCCGTGCTACAGATCAAGTTGAGAAACCATTTCCCACAGGACTCCAAACCCCTTCACTTACACATTCCCACAACATTGACATATGCAGGATCTGGAAAGTATATATGGGGTAGCTCAATGTTTTGAAGCTATGAACATGTTATTCCAAACTGAATCCAAGCCAAAGGGTTGCCAATGATGTAAATGCACGAGATGCAACTAAGGTACTGCATCTCTTATAAATATTCCACACATTTCTCAACACACTGGACGCCTTAATATTGCCTGTTTAAAACTAAAGAGCCTTATCTTGATGGAAGTGCAAAGGCACATTTTAAACTGCATAAAACTAGAGAAGAACTGCTCTGAACAATCACGTAACTGCTCCTTTCTGCATCTCGGGTGTTTCAGACTTTGTTGCATCATTACATGGCCTCGGATGAGACGAAAAGCCGAGTTCCTACTGGAAGTGACTCTGCAGCAGCAGCAGCTGTGATGCATGGTTCAACCCCAGTCTCTAAGTCTCTGGATGCTAAATGACTTATTAATAATAATAATAATAATAATAATAATAATAATAATAATAATAATAATAATAGGCGTGAGAAGGTCAGATGTCAATTATTGTTCCTTTGCTCTATTTTCCTCTCTGGGTTTATCAATTTGCTCTTTCAGTTCTACCCATCACCATTATTCTATAGATTTGAATATAATAGCCCCTCTTGCCTGTAGGAGTGGTGGTGGTAGGGTGCTGTTGGGAGGCATTTCCTAGAAAGAAAGAACAAAATATGTTGAGGTTTGTTTTGATTGATGGTTGAAGCTGGATCTATCTTAACTAAAGGGTTAAAAAAAACTTCATAAATTCAATGACAAACGTTTCAACTAGAATTATTTTCATTGTTTTCAAATATGTTCTTGAAGATATTGCAAAATACTTCTAGTCGAAACGTCTGTCTTTGACCTTTATTTATTTATTAATTTTTTTACAGTAATTTTAAAAAACTGATTGTACCTGAACACACAACCCCTGCACTATACTCCTGGCCGCAGAATGATTTTACAAGTTCTTGTGAATCACATCTCTCCAGTGATGATTCTTTTCCAGTACATTCCATTATATACTGCCAGACAGGTTCTTGCCCCTCTCCATAGTGGGATCCTCCTAGAGCAGACACAGCGAAGCCACAGCCCAGCTCTCTGCACACAACCTGGGCGTCGTTCATGTCCCAGTCACTACCACACACTGCCCCCCACACGCCAATGGAATTGATCTCAACTCTCCCGGAGCAGCTGCTGCTTCCATTGACCAGTCTGACAGGAATGGCAGCACCTGACAGTCAACAGAAGAGGAAATAAACTAGACATGTGCTGATTGGTCACATACCTGCACATATATACTTAAGAACAACACTGAAGTTCCTACCTGAACAAATTACACTGACCGCAGAACCATCTGTGCATTCCTGTATTCCGTTCTGTCCTGAAAGGCACCTCTCTAGAGAGGACTCTCTTCCTGTACAGCTTACTCCCAACAGCCAGGAGGGGTCTGTCCCTTCTCCAAAGAGTGCGCCCTCTTGAGGAGATACAGCGTAGCCACAACCCAGCTGTTTGCAGACCACATGAGCAGTGGCATTATCCCATCCATCGTCACACATTCTCCTTCTCTGACCTTCAAAATATAGCTCAACTCTCCCAGAGCAGTTATTACTCCCATTGATCAGTCTGATATCAAAGCCAAGTTCTGCCGTTAAACAAGAATACACATGCATTACACTTTGAAATGTTAACACATTGAAATGAGATTAATGTGGAATCATTTCAAACCAGTGGATTACATTTAAGAAAGTGCAGAATGATATTGTGTCCTGGCAGGGTGTGTAAGAGGGAGAGAATCCCATCTGAAATTGGTATAGTGGAGGACAGATGTTGCCAGAACAATAGATAAGTATGAAAATGTAAAGGGAAGGGTGAAGGGGATGGGGGTGGGATCATTCACAAGAAAACAGAGTTCTGATTTCAATAAACTAATTGAGAATATCTGCTGCCAGCTCTCTTTGCAGAGTACAATTTAACCAAATACATTTTGATGCAGACACACTGACAACCTGAGCCACTCTCTAATTGTGCATTGGTTTTGAACAGGAGTCAATATAAAAATAATTGAGCAGTTCCCTACATGAATCGTCATGTCCGCATTGCAATCAATATGATAACGAAACAGAAGAAACGCCTTAAACATGCATGAGCCTGACATCTACATGAGTTACACAAACATGTTTTGCATTATTGTACAGAAAGCACATTGTGTGTCATTTAGACATTATAACACAGCGGACGTTTTACACGTGCAGCGGCTCATTATTTGTGAATCGCTGTAGACTTCTTTTATATAATAATAAAAACACTTATTTATAAGAACCTACACCTGTGTTCTGTTGTATTTGAAATATATTGCTTTGTTTAATAGGTAGTATTCACTGAACAGCCCTGGTACAGTGAATTAATACAGAGTCAATGCTTTCATTATCTAAATCATTATTCCAGATTGATCATTTTTAGGTCACATTGCCTGTGTTAAACCTGTTAAATACATGAATAATAAAGACAGTGGTTTGGTTCACAAAGTGTGGTTTACAAAGTGCAGATGTTCCCAATATACCAGGATCATTGTCTGTTGTAAAAGCACTAGATTTTTAAAGACAGCATTTTGGAGAGTGGGGCGTTGCCTTCAAGAAGATCAGCCCTGGGTGTTTGCTTTTTGCTAACAACTCAACACCAAAAAATAAATGCAATTATTTATGATAAACCAACTATTGAGCCCTGCCCACAGCCAGATATGAGGCTGCAAATAGTGGGATTTAGTTATGAGAGACAGAATGCGACTGTCAAGCTGATGCACTGTGGAATCAGAAGGACAACATGCCCCTTGGAGCAGATCTTTGAGAACAGACATCTGTGTTTGGAGCAGATCTTTGAGAATAGACCTCTGTGCTTGGATTAGATCTTTGAGAATAGACCTCTGTGTTTGGATTAGATCTTTGCAAAGATTTTTTTAAAACTGTAATAACCATCATTATTTTGTAATATTTTTGAATCAAATGGAAAAATAAAATGTTCATACCTGAACAAATGACACTGGCTTCCTTATGACAAGTTGTCAATTCTTTTACAAAGCAGCTGATCAGAGATTGTTCTTCTCCTGAACAATGATAACCTTTTTGCCAGTAGGGGGCAGTCCTGTTCCCAAAGCGTGCTCCAACTGAAGCAGACACAGCATAGCCACAGCCCAGCTCTCTGCACACAACCTGAGCATGACGCATGTCCCAGTAATCCCCACACCCCGCCTCCCACTGATCCTTGTAATAGAACTCAACTCTCCCAGAGCAGTTGTTCGCTCCGTTGGCCAGCCTGATGTTTAGAATATCTGCCATTGAATACAAAAGAAATACATTTTAAATGTACACTTGTCAGATTTAAAATACAAATTCATAATTGGTCTGAGATTAATTACCCTTATTGTTTCACTATGATGAATGTATCACACAATCAAGGAATCAAATCCTTTATTTTTTAACTTAAAGGTTAGTATTTTGGATTAAATCATATTAACCAATTTGAAGACTTTTTGTGATTAGGGTGAACATTTATGTTAATAATTTCACACGTGAAACTGCCACTATTTCATTCTAAAGACAAGGAACACAGAACAGGAATTATTTTGCCTCTTTCATGAGAGAGGCGTGCCTCAATTTCTTACTTCACCCAGCGTCTTGAACAGAAACAATCTAGCATGGAGCCTGAAGCGAGAGAGGTTTTGAATGCAGTAGAAACTCTGTTAAATACAACTGAGTTTCTTTAAAACGTACTTATTTATTAACAGCAAGACAAAATAACTACAGAAGGATACTTTTCACCTCCATTGTTGAAACTCTACAGCTCTACAGGCAGTATCAAACTGTCAGTCCATGCAATCAAACACGTTTCTTTTCTTTTTACTTTATTACTGAAATTGTTTCTCGCTGGTCTGCATCGTGATCTGCTGTTGGGGTCTTTTTTTCTTCCTCAATCTGTATTTTACAAAATAAGAAAACAAGACAGACATTTCCCAGCTCGTTTGTAAACATAACATCATACACCTGGCAGGGTGTGGATTTGATGACATCATTCAAAAGAGTAGAACTACAAAACTGCTACAGAACTACAAACATGGAGCCACATTTTATTTCAGGCACTGCTTGTAAACAAACCAAGATTCAAGTTTGCTTATTGATTATAGAACACCCAAGGTAAGTTTCAAGGTAAGAGTTAGGTGAGTGTAATGGCGTGAGAATGTTTTATTTGTAAACTTTTGTTGTGAAGGCGAATGCACAGCCTACCGTTTAAGCCTTTTATTTTGCCCCTTGTGCCACAGTTTGTTGGTTCCTGTGTTTTGTGTTTGTGAATGAAATGTACGCAGCAGCGTTTCACTGCAGCTTTTGTCTCCTAGTCTCTAATTCCTGCTGGTAACATCTTGGGCCGTGACGCTACCATGTCACACAAGTGGATGTTTTTTGTGGGACTATTATCTGACATTCTGGGGTTAAAATACTTTCTTTGAACCAGATTTCTGCCAATGTGTGATCGTGACATCAAACTACCTTCTGAATAGCCAGAATGCCTCAGGCTTCTAACATCATAGTCCTGTAAATATAACCATTACACACCCTTCAAATCCAGGATACTAACCCTAAATGTGTGAATACAGAGAGCTTCAACCAGATCTCTTTACCATGCTATGCATCTGCATTGATACCAAGCTACTCAACCCGGGAGGTGAAGGCATGGCCAAAGAAGTTTTTAAATATGTCACTGCTTTCATTTCTTACCTGAACAAATGACCCCAGCATCTTCACTGTGATTACAGCTTGTTGTTTCCATAGAGGTTATGCTGCATTGTGCTTGTGACTTTCCTGGAACGCATCCTATACTGGGATTCCAGACAGGACCAGTCCCCTCTCCAAAGAGTGAAGCCTGAGGAGCAAATGCAGCATAGCCACAACCCAGATCTCTGCACATAAGCTGGGCAATATGAATGAGCACATAGCACATTGTGCCCCATTGGTCTTCGTTATAAACCTCAAGTCTGCCAGAGCAGTTGTGACTCCCATTGACCAGTCTGATATCCCAGTTGCCTTCTGAAAAACAGAACGCATTAGCACAATATTTAACTGCAGCATAGTCATGCTATACTGAAACCGTATGCTGAGAATCAAAATGCTGATATAGCTAGACTACGGCAGAAGAGAGCAAAGTTTAAAAAAAGTCTAGATTTATTCAGGCATCCGAGAGGAAAAATGAAATTAAACAGAACACATTAAAAAAGGTTTTAAATAAAGTAAGTGTATAATAGCTTTGATTTGTTTTTATTTGATTTGGAGTGAACTCTGGGTCAAGCATTCCAAATCCTAAATTAAATGACTCTGAATGTTTTCCTCCTTGTACACTACACGTCAAAACAAATTACACTTAAATATCCCAGCCCATTCCCCACACATATCCTGCAGCGTTATATACATAATACAGAAAACAAACCAACACACACTGTGCTAAACAGATTATATCTCCTCCAGCATTGTTAGTAATGGTGTATCATCCTGTGAAGCATCACACATATCACACAACGTAAAGGGCATATTGTTAACAAAACCATTCCTGTAAATCGTAAAGCGATACCTGTTCTCAGACTGCAGCAAAAAGCCTGCCACTCTGCCTGAGGTGCTGCCGGCTGTGTTTTGTTCACAAGAAGTCGTAAGATTGTACAGCTGTTATAGGATCCCCTACAGGGACAGGGACTAGTTTCGGGATTTTAAAATCCTGCTGAAAGTAAAGGAGTGTGTCAGCGGGACCTCGTTTTTATTCGGAGCAGCGCACAGCCGTGATCACGGCACGTGTTTTGTTTTTAGTTTCTTTTGCAGTGTTTGCTTGTCTTTTTTTGTGTGTTTTGTTTATTTTACACTGCTGTGTATTGTCGCCCGGCCAACACTATTGCTGGTAGCGGCCCATGGAGGTTTGTTTGTGTGGTGCTGTTCACACCAGAGGGACCTTTGGAACGCGACTTCCGTGTCTCTCCCTTCTATCAGTGGAGTACCCGCACTCACCACGCACACGCTGACTTTGTATGGAATTTCATAAAGACATCAGCAACACAAACTCTTTAGTCAAAAGGAATTGTGAGTGCAGTAATTGTGGCTCGTGGGAACCAAGTCATTTGACACAGGCACAGTAGAGCTTGGGAGCAGTTCTGTACAAACACACTCACATCACAGTTGCTACCGCAGCCTGACTCCCACACATGGGGTCCAGCATCTCCATAATGGCACACGCTACGTGAAACATTTCAAAAACACATAATTCGGTCTAAAATGAAGAACAGTTACCTCATAAATACCAATAACCTAAGAACTCAATCAAACTTTTTAAAAAAGAAATGAATATACAAGAACAGAAACACTCGCTGCACTTCTCACAAAGTAGTAATTGGGTTCAGTGCAGAAACAAGGTCCATTTTAAGAACAAAGTTACCACCCAGACATTCCGATTTGCTCATAAAAAGACTGCATTGTATTTTGCTTGTTTTTGAATGGGATGGTTGTCTATTCAGGATACCAAGACTTCATTCACAGCTCACAAACCAGAACGCTATCTCCAGGACGGTCTATATGCTTTCAGAGGGCTAGAAGGAGGCTTGCTTTATCCCATTCAATACCCACAATAGGTACTTTACTATTACATTATATTATACATCTGAGCTCAGTATATACTGGTAACCTTAATGAATCCCATAATAATACCACCATGTCACCTTGAAGGAATCCTAACAGAATCATTAGCAGACCCACAGCACTACCAGCAATGACAATACAATGGATTTTGAATAAATATATACAAAGTGATCCTGAAATGGATTGGTCAATACCATTATGATACTATTAGAACAGAGAAACATCTAAATGCATACTGTGTCACTGTCTATCTGCATGGCTGCTGAAGATCTTGAGCTACCCATTGTAGAGATCTCTAATATTGCCATTATAGGGCCACTGTGTGTCTGCATTGCCTTTGAGGATCGTTTGTTCTATAGTATATGGTATCAATTAAATACTTACGGACAAGTGGCAAGAAGGTGAGGATCCAAATCATTAATCTCATTTTCAAAACCGAAAAAAAGTAAGATGGGCTGAAAAATTAACAAAGTCCAAGTAACTAAGTAGATACAGATAAACACGTGTTAACTGTAATTCTTGATGAAGCGTGTGAAACTGCAAGTGGACTGTGTGTTCCAGGAACCCCTTGTCTATGAGAGTTATCTGAAGCAGTGCAGATAACAAGACCTGTCACATGCTCTGAAGATGAGTCCAGCGGATGTGTGTGCATTTATATATATATATATATATATATTCAGAGCAGGCATTCAAAAGCAATCGTTTTATTTCAATCAGTGATATTGCAATTACAGTTTTGTCCACATGCATCCTGCATGGGAATGTTGTTTTGTAACTGGGATTACAATTTGATTGTGGTGCTTTGATCCTAATTGCAGTTTTTTAAAACAGTAAATTCTCAAGTAGTGAATGCTGTGTTTGCATGTGATCCTATCACTGGTACACTGGAAAGACGCTAGAAACCATGTCAGCAGATTCTGAGATAAGAGGCACTTCCCAAAACTACTGATGTTCTGTTAGATTATGCATGTTTAGCATTACATCTGAATACATAGAACAATGTTGAAAATATATATAGAAATACCTGCCATAGCACTGTCAATGTTGTATATTTAAATATATTGTATTTATTTAGCTACAATGTACTGGGGGACACTGATTTGGGGGACATGCCATGTTTCCCTAATGTTTAAGCCCTTTGCTCGTTGTTGGGTAGCCCCGAGATGGCCTAGGGTCAAAGGCAACATGACCATAGAGTTCTTAATCATAAGTGTGGGGAGGGGGCACAGTTTACAATGCCGTGAAGTCAATGGCAAAGTCCCTGTGGCAAGGCTGGGGTCCCTACATGTATATAGTGTGTGTTCTGTTTCTTTCTAGCTTTGTAAATACAGTGTGTTCAAATGTATAAGTTTGTGTTGAATATGACAGGGCTGGGGTTAGAGTTCCCTCTCTAATTAGGACAAGTGTTAATTGATTTATTGATTAGCAATGAACTGTGGTCCCATGCTTTAAAGAGGAGCTGGAAAGACAATTCCTTTGTTCTTTAGCAAGCCTGAGAGGTTGGCTGAAGGCTCACAACTGCATGTTAAACCAGGGTGAATGAACCGAGCACATGAACACCGGGTATGGAATAGGGGTCCTATAAGAATTGGTTCTGAAAACTCTTGTCCAGGTTGATTGTGGGGAAATGAGGTGGGGAAGCATATTGGTGGTGCGCTGTGCACTGAAGTCCACAGAGTAAGCATTGTACACTATAGCCCGTGCAACAGTCATACGCTTCCCCACAATCAGCCTCCAGGAGTCTTTTCAGAAGCAGTGTTATGCTGGAATAGTTAGTAAGCATGGTGAATAAAATCTAATCAGAAACAGCCATAGAAAATCCTCATCAGGTAAGAAATGTAAAGAACATGATGACGTTTGAACCTTTAACTTCAGTGTGGTCCCCATGAGTGTTCATTAATATCTATCTATCAGGAGAGTTTTCAAAATGAGCAATTGTATCTGTTCATGAAAACACAGCAGCATTGCTGATTGAAATGAAATCTCTTTGAAATGTTTGATGAAGGGGGTCAGGAGGTGGGGTCCTATTACCTGTAACACAGGAAGGAAGGGAGTGAACGGGGAGAGGAAACCAGTGTGGGGGCTTGTGGCAGGCTAGCTGCAGTGATGACGTCAGACCAGAAAGAATCACTCACAGAGGCAGAAGTGATTAGTGAAACTGAGCTGCAATGGCTGCGCTCAGTGCGTTTAATAAACAAACAAAAAGGTTTTAAACAGAAAACAGGACACGGCGGGGCACATTGCCACAGGGCTGCAGGATCAATGGGCTTCACCTGAGTCAAAGAGAGAGGAAATAAAGAAGTGTGGAAAACAAAACGAGCAACAGCAAAACAAGAAGGGACTTGAGAGAACGATGTTCTGCTGATGAGATGGAAAACATTGTCTGAAAACCTTGACACCTGTACAACATCTCTGTAAAAAATAACACATATTAGTACACAAGTTTTGTCCTATAAAATCATATTATTTTTTATTTGGTCTGCTGTGCATTATATATATATATTATATATTATTTTACTGTTTTGTATTATATAACTGTTTGTTTTCTAATTAATGTTCATTGAGAAACCTGATCTCAGAGCTGCTGCTCTTTTCACCGTTTCTGTCATAAGTCTACTTTGCAAATAAGCCATGAAAGCAGAGCTTCATTAAAAAAGATACAACAATAACCCTGTGTCTCTGAGTGTCTGTTCTGTATACAATAGTTTAATCACTTAGAAAATCAGCACTATATAAATAAGTACAGTATGTCCGTAGCGTACATACCCTCTCTGATAATACTGAGCTTGTGCTAAACAATATCACCTTCTCGGAATATATGGAGGAAGCACCCTTTCTCTTAGAGGGTGACAGAGGGAGAGAGCAGTTCAGTCTCCATGCCTCAAGCCTGTCCTGGACTGGAGGGCGCACTGTTTCTCTCAGGGGGTGAGGGAGGGAGGGAGCATTTCAGTCTCCATGCCTCTAGCCTGCCCTGGACTGGAGGGAGCACCCTTTCTCTTAGGGTTGAGGGAGGGAGCACCCCAGTCTCCATGCCTCAAGCCTGCCCTGGACTGGAGGGAGCACCCTTTCTCTCAGGGGGTGAGGGAGGGAGCAGTTCAGTCTCCATGCCTCAAGCCTGCCCTGGACTGGAGGGAGCACCCTTTCTCTCAGGGGGTGAGGGAGGGAGCAGTTCAGTCTCCATGCCTCTAGCCTGCCCTGGACTGGAGGGAGCACCCTTTCTCTCATGGGGTGATGGAGAGGGCAGTTCAGTCTCCATGCCTCTAGCCTGCCCTGGGCTGGAGGAGCACCCTTTCTTAGGGGTGAGGGAAGGAGCAGTTCAGTCTCCATGCCTCTAGCCTGCCCTGGACTGGAGGGAGCACCCTTTCTCTCATGGGGTGATGGAGAGGGCAGTTCAGTCTCCATGCCTCTAGCCTGCCCTGGACTGGAGGGAGCACCCTTTCTCTCAGGGGGTGAGGGAGGGAGCAGTTAAGTCTCCATGCCTCAAGCCTGCCCTGGACTGGTGGGAGCACCCTTTCTCTCAGGGGGTGAGGGAGGGAGCAGTTCAGTCTCCATGCCACTAGCCTGCCCTGGACTGGAGGGCGCACCCTTTCTCTTTGGGGTGAGGGAGGGAGCAGTTCAGTCACGAATGTCCAGTAAGATCAAACCCTCACTTCACTTGGTAACTTTGTTGGATTCAAACCCATACAGAAGTGAAAGCCCAGTGCAGTCAATATAGATCTTTTAATAGTAATATTTGTTGGGGGATTTAGAAATGGTATCATATAATATTTTGTGTTGAATCAATCTTTCATTATTTAATAAGGGGCTGGATGGAAAAAAAAGAGATGAAGGGTTACTGTGACAGTCCCACTCACAAGTCTCTCCTCTCCGCCCCTCTCACACTGATTCAGCAGTTTCTGCTCAGCCTGATTGTCTAAACCTGGCCTCAGTCCAAAACTCTGCCTCTTAGAGCTTTACACAACTCCAGGAAATCTGCATACTTAAGTTTCGTTTGTTGGGAAATCGTCAGTCTCTCTGTCTCACTGCAGCAGAAATGGCAGAAGCAAATATTCTGGTAGGAGAGGACCAGTTTAGCTGTTCAGTGTGTCTGGAGCTATTGAAGGATCCAGTCACTACAGCATGTGGACACAGTTACTGTATGGGGTGTATTAAGAACTGCTGGGATCAGACTGATCATACAGGTGTCTACAGCTGCCCCCAGTGCAGAAAGACCTTACCCCAAGGCCTGATCTGTGCAGAAATACCGTGCTGGCTGAAGTTGTGAGAAATTAAAGAAGACAGGACTCAATCCTCCTCCTGCTCAAAGTTATGCTGGACCTGGAGATGTGCTGTGTGATTTCTGCACTGGGAGAAAGTTCAAAGCTGTGAAATCCTGTTTGACGTGCCTGGCCTCTTACTGTGAAACACACGTCAAGCCACACAGTGAGGTTACTCCATTAAAGAGGCACAAGCTGGTCAATGCAATTGGAAATCTGGAGCAGAAGCTTTGTGCTGAACACCAAAAGGTTTTTGAGGTCTTCTGTAGAACCGATCAGACGTGTATTTGCTTGTTGTGTTCACAAATTGAACACAGGAGCCATGATACAGTCTCAGCTGAGACAGAAAGGACTGGGAAACAGGTAAGGGTTTGAACCATTTCCTTGTAGCTATCCTAGAAGATAAGAACTCCCAGTGATATTTAACATGTCTGTTTACTAAATGATGCAGTTTCACATTAGATCAGAATTTAATTGTATATTAAGAGCTATTTAAAGAGCTGTAGTTATTTTATAAAATCATGTGTGTTTCATTGTTCAAGACATTATAGTTTAATTGGTTAAACTGTGTAAACATAAAGTTCTCATAGGAGACTGTGTGGGGCAGTGGTTAAAGAAAAGGGGCTTGTAACCAGGAGGTCCCCGGTTCAAATCCCACCTCAGCCACCAACTCATTGTGTGACTCTGAGCAAGTTACTTAACCTCCTTGTGCTCCGTCTTTTGGGTGAGATGTAATTGTAAGTGACTCTGCAGCTGATGCATAGTTCACACACCCTAGTCTCTATAAGTCGCCTTGGATAAAGACGTCTGCTTAAAAAAAAAAAAAAAAAAAAAAAGCCAAGCAGCTATTTTAAAACTCTTTAAGGTCCGGGTAGATTTTCTCATGTTTTCAGATTTGTGCGTACAGCTCCATCACTGTAGGGGTGACATGCAAGTGTCTCACATCAGATGAAAGGGAACAAACTGGACTTCCATTTAAAACAGCACTCAGCAATCTTACACTCACCCTCTGTGGTGTAGGTAACAAAAAACACAAAAAAACACTTTATAAAAAATCTTCATTTATTGTTTATTAAAATAATCAGCATTGCTGGTACAATCTAACACTGCTGAATGAAACCTGAACATGAAATGAACATTGGGTACATTCTGAATAGAATGAGCTAAAAACAAAGAAAAATATGAACATATCTACAAAAGTAGCAAAAACAGGGAAATAAACAAAGTGTGTAAGTGCTGCCTGTGTGCAGCTGAGTGCCGGGGGGCTTGCAGGAGCACATTTAGGCTGAGCTGCTTGTTGGTCAGGCTCTGCTTCTGTGTTCCTCTTCTCATGTGAGAGAGCTGCTGTGAGGGTGGGATGGGAGGGTGTTCTTCTTTTGGGTGCAGATATGCTGGAGCTTCTGCACTGTAATTATAAAATAAAACACAAATACATGCATACAAGCTTATGCTATACACAATATTATATTTTACGGTCTTGTGGAAAAAGGTGTGTCGATAGATAAGAGAGACAGTCACCTGCTGTAAGTCTGTGGTTGTTCAACAAAATGCTGACATCACCACTCACCAGGTGCCTGTAACTCGACACCAAGATCAGCTGACAAGCTGCAGCAGAGAAGTGTGTCTTTCAGTAAACAAGCACAGACTTACTGTTGCACACACACACCCTCATTCACACATTAGAGAGATAGCTAAATTCTACTGCACTCGAAATATGTATTTACAAGCTGCATCAGATTTGAGAAATGCATCTTTTCATTAAGCAAGCAAGGTATGAAATAAAATACTTTTCACACACACACACGCATGCATACACATACACTCAATCACACATCAGAAGAATAGCTAAAATATTTCTACTATATTCAAAATATTGATTTTATAACCTGGAAACAAACAGAAAAATAAATGGGAACACTGTGCATTGCGCACTCAGCTGAGCATTTTATTTATTATTTATTTTTATTTTTTATTACTTAAAAAAATATGAAAAATATTAAAAAAACAAAACAGTAATAATTATAATTTCTAAATAATATATATTTACATCATATAAAGAGAAAACAATGCTATGCTTATAAAGGACCTTGTCCTTGTACAAAGCCCATCTCCTTCAGTATAGTAGCTCTCCAAACACATCCATCACTGTCACTACATGCCTCAATCTTCTACCAACCTCCTCTGCACTGAATCTGTTTATTTTTTGTTAGCTCTGCAGGCTCCTTTTCATTTCGAGTCGCCATTTCATCTCTATATTTTAAATCTACGATGTCTGCATCATAACTTCAATGCAGGCTTGCAAAGGCCAGAAATGCTGGAGATAAACAAGGCTGCTGTTTACAAAGATAGAGAACTTGCAAGGGTGTCCATAATACTGCCTGATTAAACTGCCTTTAAAGTTATGACCACCGGAGGTCATTTTCTCATTAGGTGGACCTTAAAGAGTTAAAAACAGTAGAAAAAGACCAAGATTAATAGTAAATACATATTAGATTAAAGATAAAGTGCTTCAATTAACAAGTTGCTTGACAACAAAAAGTGACACATGCTCGATCAGCCATCATTCACTTTTACTAGTATGAAACAGTACCATCTAGTGGACAGGTACTGTGGATCAAGTGTCCTTTTGTATTGCTGGCCGCTGTGCACTAGATGGTGTTGTATCTATACACACATGTTGTCTGATCTAGCCTGTGCTACAGATGTCTATGGCGTGCAACTAGAACTGAAGAGCAAAATATATTCGAGAACCACTCAGAATTATTGCAAACATTGTAAAGAGTTTAGAGGACAAGAAAATAGAAAATATATTTGAACTAAAATGATTCTGTCAGTTTCAATAGCATACTTAAACAGGCCTGTGTTGGGTGTCACAGGATATCACTCAATGCCCCATCAGAAATGTCACTGTGTCACTGTGTTTCTACACAGAAGCAGCTGGGAGAGACACAGACAGAAATACAACAGAGAATCCAGGAGAGACTGAAAGACGTAGAGGAGCTGAAACAGGCTGTGGAGTCACTGAAAGTGGGTATTGACAAGAGGGGGCTATTATTATTATTATTATTATTATTATTATTATTATTATTAACAGATGGAATGGAACACATCTGCAGAAGTTTACTGTCTATGGCTGATGTGTTTGTGATTCTAACCATGTCTCCTCTACTGTGTTCTTTCTCTCAGAGATCTGCATGCATAGAAATAAAGGAAAGTGAGAAGATCTTTACTGAGCTGATCCGATCCATTGAGAAGATCCACACTGAGGTTACTGAGCTGATTGGAGCTAACGTGAAGGCTGCAGTGAATAAGACTGAAGAACTCATGAAAAAACTGGAGCAGGAGATTGCTGAGCTAAAGCGGAGAAATGCTGAGCTGAAACAGCTTTCAGAGACAGAGGATCACATCCATTTTCTACAGGTAACATCACTGCTTGTTAGAAAATCTCAAGTACATAACTGGGATGGTTTCAGACAGACCTCGCCAATTGAATGAATCCTTGCTTTTCCACAGGAATGTTTTGGACCCCATTCTGTTCACTGAAAACTCCTTTTCTCCACTTTCCTGTTGTAGAATTTCCAGCCTCTCTGTGCCCCTCCTGAAGCTGGAGACTTACCCAGCATTACTGTCAATACCGACATCTCTTTTGGGGCTGTGAGGAAAGCTGTATCTGAACTTAAAGACCATATTGAGGACTTCTGCAAGGGGGAATTAGTCAAAATAACCAAAACAGGTTGGTGTGAAATAGATTCCTTTGGTAGAGATCAAATAAACCATGGCTTGAGGAGAGGCAGGACTTGCAACACATTAACAAAGACCTCTTGCAGATTGTTGGCTATATGAATATTGCAGATGTTTTATTTCAAATGATTTCCCCAGGTTGAAATGCCCCACCGCATTTACAGTGACATCCCAAAATAATGATAGCAGGAAGGAAGAGAGTTTCTAAAGACATTACATGAGAAAACAACACAATAGCATTCAAACAGAGATAGAGGGAATCAAACATTAAACAACACATTCAGTCCATATAGGATATTAACTTATAGTCCTGAATTTTCTTATCACAGATTTATAGGAATTGGAGGTCTGGTCATGTTTGTATTCCAAATCTTCTACAGTAAAGTCTTTGGTTTAAAACTGTTTTCTGTATTTTATTTAGTGAATGAAACAGCAGTTTATACCCTGGGGTCTAGGAGCAGTGACAGACGTTTCAAAGGTAAGGTTTTTCTTCCAGTAAAACATTTTATCTCCAGAGATGTATTAGATTAGTTCTTGTGTGAGATTCCTGATGGGCGTGGAGTTAGCTGGGTCCTTTGCTACGCTGATAAACTAAACAGATGCAATTTGTCTTTAAAGATTAAGAGCATGGCAGATTGCTGTTTGGAGTCTTGTGTGTGTTGTGTATTAATTCACATGTTTCAATTCTATTTCTTTCTCTTTTTTCTGCCCAGTGAATGAAGTTGCAGTTTACAGTCTGCAGGCTCCAGAGCCAAGGAACAGAGCTGAGTTTTTAAAATGTAAGTCTGTTTTCATATAAACATTTGATTGAAAGATGTATCACTCCATTGTGAGAAGAGCTAACACTATTCAAGGATACGAAGATATTTAGGGAGAGAAAGGTCTGAGTCAGGAAAATGGCAACAAATGCCCCAATTCCAGTCATTCTGCATGATTCATCTCTCCCAATACTTGTTGGAGGGGAGTGTATAATATTTTACAATGAATAGCATCATTACTTTGTACATTGATTGCCAGCTGCAAAATGAATTCACACAAACACACCCAAAATAATACAAATAATACTAGCAGGGATAAGAGGAGGGTGGAGGAGGGTGCAGGGAGGATGCAGCAGGTAGGAGGGAAAATGGAGGATGGAGCAGGGTGGAAACAGCAGGAAGAAGACAGCAGGGAGCATGGAGACAGCAGGGAGGAGGGAGCATGGAAGAAGGAGGAGGGAGCAGGTAGCAGGGAACACGGAGAAGGGAGCATGGAGGTAGAAGGGAGAATGGAGCAGGGAGGAATCACCAGGGAAAAGAGAGCAGGGAGGAGGGAGCATGGAGAAGGAAGGATATAGCAGGGAGGAGGGAGAAGGCAGCAGGGAGGGGGAGCAGGGAGGAAAGAGGAGGGAGGATAGAGCAGGGAGGAGGGAGGAGGGATGAAGGAGCAGAGAGGATGGAACAGGGAGGAGGGAACAGCGACTGATGAAGCAGGGAGGAGGGCGGTGATTTGAGGATGGAGCAAACAATGACTTGATTTTCTCAGTGATTTCACTTTTCTAACCGTCTCTTCTCTACCTGTCCTCTTCAATCAGATGCCTGTCAGCTTACACTGGACCCCAACACTGCTCAGAGAGTGCTCTGTCTGTCTGAAGGGAACAGAAAGGTGACACGGGGAAGAGAGACCCAGCCATATCCTGATAACCCAGAAAGATTTGACAGACAACCCCAACTGCTTTGCAGAGAGAGTTTGTCTGAGACTCGTTGTTACTGGGAGATTGAGTGGAGTGGGAGAGGGGCTATTGTGGGAGTCACATATAAAGGAATCAGCAGGAAAGGAGAGTATCGTTGTTGTGTCCTTGGATTCAATGACAAGTCCTGGAGTTTGGGCTGCTCTGGTTCCAGTTACACTGCCCTGCACAATAACAAGGAAGCTGCAATAACTGCCCCCCACTTAGCCAGAATAGGAGTGTATCTGGACTTTAATGCCGGCACTCTGTCATTTTATGGAGTCTCTGACACAATGACCCTCCTGCACAGATTCCAAACCACATTCACTGAGCCGCTCTATCCTGGGTTTTGGCTTCTGGGTTTTGATTCCACTGTAACAATCTGCCAGCTGAACTAGACTGGTTCAGAGGCAGCCTCATTTTTACTGTTTAATCTGTCAGGTTAGTGCTTTTGTAATTGTAAACACTCACAACTGGACAGGTGTTTCAGCATAAAATGTTAAAAATGTCCTGAGTATTTATTGATTACAAATACATAAATAGCACCCAGTGGCAGACTTAGTTGGCATCTCTGCACAGTGCTAGAATTCCCACAGCAAGTACTGATAAGTATCTCTTAAGGTGATTGTAGCTCACTAAATAATTCCAGAATGTGTACCTCTATTGCACTTCCATTGGCTACATAGGTCTCAAATGTGCAGTTTTGAAAAACATGAGATCTGGTACTACTTTAGGTTAAAGAAAGTTCTCAGTTTCTATGGCTCATTCTGGGCATGCATTTTTACTGTAACATGTGTTTCTTTCAACACTGCACATTTGAGTCCTATATAACGAATGGAAGTGCACAGCAGCTGAGATTCATGGGATTATTTTGTCAGCTCCAATCCCTATCAATGTGAGGTTGTGTAAATAGCAGCTCACAATACTTGCCATGTCAAAGGCATGTCAGTATAGTTTCTTGCAGATTCCTGTATACAGTAGAATCCTGTTAGCTGAATAGCGTTTGAACTTGATGCTGAAGTTTATGGTGACACTTTATATGAAGATGTCATTTTTAAATAGTTTATTAACACGTTATAGATGCTTAAAAGCTGAGTTATAATGTTTTTATAATGCATTATAGAACAAGTAATACAGAGTAGTAACAACATTTACTAATGTGGTATAAATACTGAATAGAAGATATAAGAAATCTGCAATAAATGAAAATCTAAAACTGTATATTAGCTGTAAATAAATTAGGACAAATCTGATTAAACACGAATGACTGACACTTCATTGCATGGGTCATTTATTTTGTATTTTAAATTAATCTGTGTATTGAAAAAGGATTTTTCATTATTTGTACAAACAAATTGGAAACACCTGTCATAGCAGTGTCAATATGGTGTAGAGCCTCCATGGGCAGCCAACACGGCACTGATTGGACGTGGCAGGTAGTGATTCTGCAAGGTGCTTTTTAAATTGTGCTGGAGGGATACTGGACCATTCCTCAATGATTACCAGTCTCTAATTCCTTCAGGTTGTGTTGTATTGTGGGTGGAAATTTGCAGTCAAGTCAAAATGACCCGTACAGATGTATTTTATTTATTTATTTTCATTTATATAGCACCTTACGTCATAGAAAACGTAACACACAGCATAAAACATTAAAATAGCATAAAAAAGATTATAATAAAAAAGACTATTAAATAAAAGTAAATACATTTCCAATCCTGTATATTTAAAAAAAAATAGAAAAAAACACACACACAAAAAACAGTAATAATATAAAGTCTATAATAAACAGGCCTGTGTATATACAGTAAATAAGTCTTCAATCTTGACTTCAAAACAGCAAGACTCCAAGCTTCTCTGACAAAAAAAGGCAGAGTGTTCCATAATGTAGGAGCCTGATAGGAATAGGCCCTTCCTCCCATACTATTAGTGCTATTAATCCATTAAGGGCATTATAAGGTAAAAATAAAATCTTAAAATCAATTCGGAACTGCACAGGAAGCCAGTGTATGGAGGCCAAGACAGGAGTAATATGTTCACCTTTTCTGGTTTTAGTTAGAATTCTTGCAGCAGCATTCTGAATAAGCTGCAAGCGAGACACCAAATACTTTGGAATCCCAAGTACAACAGTCGATTCTCGATGAAACAAAGGCATACATTAGCCTCTCAGCATCAGATACAGAAATAACAGATCTAAGTTTAGCTGTATTTCCCAAATGATAAAACGATGCTTTAGTAATTTTCCTGAGAAACATAGAGTTGCATCACTTTAGAGACTGTTCCTTGTGAATAAGCCTCAGTAGTAATTTGTGTCTATTTGAAAAAGGAAGCATCTGCCAACCAAGCACCTCTTATCAGCCATCTATCTAATCTATAAACCCTGGGGTTTCTTACATCCTTTTATACAGGCAATAAATAAGTAGCCTTTTCCTCATGTAATTATTATTATTTTTAATTGTTTATGAATTACCATCGGATTTAGGTACATCTGTTATTATTTTTGTTTGTAAATTATCTCATCAGATTTCTGAAATGGTTGGATAAGTACCCTAACGAGCACTTCATTAGATGCATTTGGCCTACTCGGTAGGCAGTTCAGAGTTCCAATATTGATTTATTTTTGCTTATTTGAAGAAGAATATAAGTGAAATATCATCACAAGAAAGACGACATTTCCATGGATATCGTAAATCACAATCAAATTGCCCCTTCATAGTAAATGTATTACATGTGCTATCTGCCCACAGTGGAAAAGCAGAAACGTGTTTTAAGCCTGGCCTTTGTCGCCCTCTTCAGGACAAACTCTGCAGCTGCACAGAGCCTGATAGAAGCAATTCTTTTCAGTTGGTGTGGTTCCATTGAGGGACTGTTTTGTTTCTTTTTTTTTTGTTTGTTTGTTTTTTGCTTGTTTAATATTTTGGTTTAAATCAAGTTTTTAGAGAAAGGGAGAAGTTTATTGTTTTAAATTAAACAAAAACATGAATTCAAATAAGAACCCAGTTTAATGACCATTTGTTGACGTTTCTATTTATCAGTTAATTCAAAACTCCCCCAAGTAATGTTTCGTCAAGTTTTAATTTTCAATAAATATTTTGTTCTGCACCTACTTCTGAAATTAAAATAAACTAAGTGGACTGTCAACAACAGCTGCTCTCTGGAAACGTGAAGTGAACAAAAAAGCTTTGGAGAAAATGTTAAACACACATAAAAGATATTCTACTATAACAATGACCACACAGTGTTGCTTTAACTAATCAAATACCAGCAGACCAGCCTATTTCATACAGGTCTGTGTAACTAAACTATACCAGCAGACCAACCTATTTCATCCAGGTCTTTGTAACTAAACAATACCAGCAGACCAGCCTATTTTATACAGGTCTTTGTAACTAAACAATGCCAGCAGACCAGCTGTTTCATACAGGTCTTTGTAACTAAACAATACCAGCAGACCAGCCTATTTCATACAGGTCTTTGTAACTAAACAATACCAGCAGACCAGCCTATTTCATACAGGTCTTTGTCCAATGACTGCTAGGTCTGATGTAAGAAGAAAAATACAGAGCAATTCAGCCTATTGTATCTTTCAAAAGTTTGCCTGCCAGTTGAAGGAGCCAATGATAGCAGGGTAATACTATTGTGAAGCTGCTCAAAGAACACTACAGGTACAGTCCTGAATCCTCCCAGAAGCTGAGGGTGTGAAGTATAGAAGAACTGAAATGTCCGCTCTGGATAGACAAACACCAAAAAGATAACAAAGTTGCAAACTGAAAGAAAGGAGACAGTACAATATTGTGGGATCAAATAAAAGCAGGTTTTTCACATCTTCAGCGTGCCCAGCTGACACGAGCCCGTGAGGCTCTGTTGTCTTCAGAGTGCGAGCTCGGGTTCAAATGATTTCAGTCGCTTCTCGACTCTGGGATGAAGCTATCAGACACTTCCAGATGGTTAGTCAAGCTAACAGACCCTAAAAGACTAAAACATCCCATTTAAAACACATGAAAGCCCCGTGCAGCCAGTCTACCCAGGCTACGTGCTTGAGAAAGAGAGAGGGAGAGGGGTCTAAAGGGAAGGGGTGTATATCTCACTGCTCATGAACACACTGCTCAAAGGTAGGAAACCCACCGATCCTCAACTACTGCTCCTAGTGATCTCACACAGCTCCAATCCTCCAAGTCCACAGCTTGAGTTGCAATCTGGTGTCTCAGCTTCTCACACGGCACAGCACACAGCTCCCAACTTACAGCTCCCAGCTCCAACACAGTTCATCTCCAGCACCCCCTCCTCAACACTCCCCACCCCACACTGTATACTCTCAATCCATCACTTCTCATTAACAGCACCCCCTCCTCAACACTCCCCACCCCACACTGTATACTCTCAAACCATCACTTCCCATTAGCAACACCCCCTCCTCAACACTCCCCACCCCACACTGTATACTCTCAATCCATCGCTTCTCATTAACAGCACCTTCTCCTCAACACTCCCCACCCCACACTGTATACTCAATCCATCACTTTCATTAACAGCACCCCTCCTCAACACTCCCCACCCCACACTGTATACTCTCAATCCATCACTTTCATTAACAGCACCCCTCCTCAACACTCCCCACCCCACACTGTAAACTCTCAATCCATCTTCTCATTAACAGCACCCTCCTCAACACTTCCCACCCCACACTGTATACTCTCAATCCATCACTTTCATTAACAGCACCCCTCCTCAACACTCCCCACCCCACACTGTATACCTCAATCCATCACTTCTCATTAACAGCACCCCTCCTCAACACTCCCTACCCCACACTGTATACTCAATCCATCACTTCTCATTAACAGCACCCCCTCCTCAACACTACCCACCCCACACTGTATACTCTCAATCCATCACTTCTCATTAACAGTGGCGGCTGGTGGTCAATAAAATGGGGAGGCAGAAAAAAAGCAAAGGTCTTGGGGTCCCCTTCAGCCCCCAGCAGCAGAAGAATCGTGTTATTCTATTCTGACTGACAACACTTTTCATATCTTCTTAACGTTTTACCCCAATTCAAAGCTGTTAAACAGCCAGCAGAACAAAGAAAACTGCAGCCCATCGTAATTGATTCTAATAAACGGAAATGTTACACGCTGCCAGCATATGTTTAAAATACAATATTAATACAGCATTTAGATTTAAGATTCACGTATACTTTAACATACTTTGTATAAAATATTTTCTAAGCAAAGTTGTTAAAGCAGGAGAAAGGCAGACACCTAATCAAGCACACCCTATCCACTTCATCTGTTCAACTTAATAAATGAACAACAGAATCATTAGATAAATGCTTGTAAATGACGTAAACAGATCTGTTTAATATAAAAGAAGCAATTCAGATCTGAGCAGGAACATTACTGAGTTGTTTGTCTAGAAGCAAAGGTGGCTGATGGAAAAAACCTCCTCCCAAAAAATTAATGAAAAAAACAGAAGCAGTCATTTTAATTATAATTAAAACATGATAGTAACAGTGTTATAAACACTGAATAGATGATATAAGAAAACCTCAATAAATGAAAATATAAACTGTATATTAGCTGTAAACAAATCAGGACAACTCCACATTAAACACACATGATTGACACTTCATTGTATGGGTCATTTATTTTGAATTTTAAATTAATCTGCTGACTAAAAAAAAAAGTTTTTTCATTATTTGTGCAAAAAGATAGAAACACCTGCCATAGCATTGTCAATATGGTGTAGGGCCTCCATGGGCAGCCAGCAAGGCACTGATTGGATGTGGCAGGTGGCGATTTTAAATTGTGCTGGAGGGATACGGACCATTCCTCAGTGATTACCAGCCCCTAATTCCTTCAGGTTGTGTTGTATTGGGGTGGAAATCTGCAGTCAAATCAGAATGGGCCATACATAAAGAGAGGCACATCACTTTGAGACTGTTCCGTGAAAAAAAGCCTCAGTAGTAATTTGTGCCTGCTTGAAAATGAAAGCACCTGCCAACCAAGCACCTCTTATCAGTCCTCTATCAAAGTGTGTCAGATCTGTGGTCCTGTGGTCCCATCGTGGTTATAGAGCTTTTAACCTCATCTCATCTCACAGACAGGAGACAGAATCAACACAGAGTATCACACAGCACTGCCTGTTGCATAGTCTCATCAGTAAGTGCTTGGGATTTGAAAGCACTGTTAGCTGAAGGTACAGATATACAAACACTCCCCATCTCTACACTGTATCACTACACTAAAGGGTTTTCTCTTAGAGATTATGAATAATGTAACTGATGTCAGATTTCATGTTATTGTGACACAGCAGGACCAGTACACTCTCTGGTTATTTCTTTTTCTTTTCCAGTCTTCTTTATTTTCACTCTGAGTTTTTATCCTGCCAAGAACATTACTTTGTTGCCTCTGCCAACTGGCTTCCTTCCTGTGTCACAGGTAATAGAGTCCCACTTGAATAGGGAGAGGAAACCAAGTACCACCAAGTCTGGAAAACAGAAATAATGTTCCCATCACTAGAGATCTCTTCATAAATACAGTGCCTTGAAAAAGTCTTCACACCCTTGAACATTTTTCACATTCTGCTGCCTAGAAAACACATTAAAGTAGGAGTTTGTTTCACTGATCTACACAACATCGTCTACACTTTCATCGTGAAAGAACAATTATAGAAATATTCAAAAAGTAATAATAAAAAACAAAAAGTCTTGATTGCATAAGTCTTCACACCCTTTGTCATAGCAAACCCAAATTAGCTCAGCTACAACAAATTGCCTTAACAAGGCACATAATAAGTTAAATAGAGCCCACCTGTGTCCAATCACAGTAGTTCAACTGATTTGAATACTCCTGGATGAAGAATCAAGCTGTTTCTGTTGTATGAAGTGAATCTGAAGCAAATGGCAAAACATGCCGAACAAGGAGCTGCCAAAAGAACTCCGGGATAAATTTACTGAAAGGTACAGATTGGGAGAAGCTATAAGAAACTTTCAATGTCTTTGAATATCCCTTGGGGCACTGTCAGGTCACTGTCATTTAAAGTGGAAACAGTTTGTCACCACCAAGACGCTGCCTCGATCAAGCTGTTCCTCCAAAGTCAGTAGCTGTGGCTTAAGGAAACTGCCGAGGGAGGTCACTGTGAGGCCTAAGATTACTTTAAAAGAACTACAGAGGTCTCTGGCTGAGATTGGGGAAAATGTTGAATGTTCTAACAATTTCAAGAGTACTCCACAAACATGGCTGTAAGTGGGAGGGTGGCAAGAAGGAAGCCACTGCTGAAAAAAAAGTCATATGATGTGCCTTGATAGCTTTTGCAAAGAAACACTTAGGGGACACTGCACGCATGTGGGGAGAAGGTTTAGTGGTCTGATGAGACCAAAAGTGGAACTTTTGGTCTCAATGCTAAGCGATATGTGTGACGAAACCAAACACGGCATCACTCCTGCTAACACCATCCCTACAGTAAAGCATGGTGGTGGCAGCATTATGTTTTGAGGATGCTTTGCAGCAGCGGGGACAGGGAGGCTTGTGAAGATCGAGGGAAAGATGGATGGTGCAAAACAGGCAGATCCTGGAAGAAACCTGTTCCAGTCTGCCAGAGACCTGGGACTGGGGAGAAGATTCACCTTTCAGCAGGACAATGATCCAAGAACAAAGCAAAAGCAACAATGGAGTGACTCAGCAAGAAGAAAGTGAATGTCCTTTTGAGTGTCCGAGTCAAAAGCCCAGACCTGAATCCTATAGAAAATCTGTGGCAAGACTTGAAGACTGCAGTCCACAGACGATCCCCAGCCAACTTGAAAGAGCTTGAGCTATTCTGCCAAGAAGAATGGGCAAAAACTGCACCATCCCGCTGTGCTAAGTTGGTAGACACTTATCCAAAACGACTCATGGCTGTTATTGCTGCAAAAGGGCCTTGCACCAAGTATTGACTCAAGGGGTGTGAAGACTTATGCAATCAAGACTTTTTAAATTAGTTTTGAATATTTTATAATTGTTCTTTCACGTTGAAAGTGTAGATGATGTTGTGTAGATCAGTGAAACAAACCCTACTTTAATGCATTTTGAATTGTGTTTTTTTAGGCAGCAGAATGTGAAGAATGTTCAAGGGTGTGAAGACTTTTTCAAGGCACTGTATATTATTAAGATTCTGTGCATAAACAGTGTGTAACCCCAGCATGTGATTTGACAGCATTGTTTTTGAAGCTGCAGATGAGTTGCTGACAAACACTCTCCAGCTGCAACAGGTGTCCAAAGTATTCATTTTATCACTTAGATTATATGAATCATTTTATTGTGCAATGTAAACTTTCCATTTGGCACAGCAGGTCCAGTACATGCTGGTACTATTTCCCTTTGTTATTGTACCACAGAGCTGTGTTTTGTTCCTCTCTCTTCACTTTGTTTCTTCCTGTACCAGGACCCTCTGGAGTCTTGCACTGGGGTCTGGGGTCCTATTACCTGTAACACAGCAGTGAAGTGAGTGGGGAGAGCAAACCAAGTACTGCCAAGTCTGGAAACACTAATGCAGAAGAGAAGGTTGTTCTGTAATGAGAGGATTGGAATGTCTCGGTTCAGACACGTTTAAAAGGCATCGGGTTGCAGAACAGATCAGTGAGAAACACTTCAATGAAAGCACACGGTGGAAACGTTTGGAACAATAGTGTTTATTTTGCTTGGTTTGCTTCATGAGGATGAGGAATGACAAGGAATAGAAAAGATATCCAAGTCCAATTCCAGTGGTCAGAAAGTTAAGAGTGCACAGTCCTCTTTCCTCAGCTGCTGCACCTCACCTCGTACAAACAGGCACTGTACCTTGGGCACTCCAGTTCAAACAAATCAGCTTAGTTGACTTTATCAGGACAGCCTCTCAAAAAAGCAACACACAATATACAACAGATATGGTGCTTTCCATACACCCACAGCGTGCAGAAACGTCACCCTATTTGCTTGTCTGTATTGCTGTCTGTATCAATCCACGCATCCTCCAGTATTAGCAGATTGATAAATGCACAATAACTGGGTCTTTTACTGTGGAACCCAAATGCAGAACTCAAATGTAGTGCCATGTTTAAAACAATAAGATCCCACCAAGGCTTGTTAGTTCTTTCAACTTATTACTGCATA